>JAKELL010000418.1:0-38018 GCA_021524915.1 Lactarius akahatsu
GGAAGTCCAAAGAGTACAAGGGAATCCCGCGGGGGCACGCGGGGCTCAAATGACGTCAGCGGGCCTTAAGAGTAACGAATCCGGCTTCCCTACGGTCATGGGGTGGGTGCGAGATAAGGGTCGGAGCATGAATCGAAGTGGGTCATGGGTAAAAGTACACGCGAACACGGGGTCAGGCAGACAAGGCATATCGTACAGCAGTGCGGAAATCGTAACATTACCCCCCCGTCAGACTCGAAGTCGCCACGACTTCGACTAGTCACTGGTGTAGTACCAGTCATCCTCGACGGGTACGGTATCAGGAATCGGTGAAGGGGGGCGCGGACAAGTGTGACGACTGCAAAAAGAGATGGCGACCGCGCTCACCACATTCCCGACACTGCTCGTACTGAGGGCAGTGTATTCCTCGTGCTTCGCATCATACCGCAGACACTTACCGCACCACAGAGGGCGGTCGTCTGGGTCAATATAAGCTGGCGACATAGGGGAGATCCGGCGAATGAGGCACACATCATACTGATGAGTGCGGCTTCCACACCACTGGCACGGCTGCTTGGCCCTCCGTTGAGGGCACTGCGCGACCAAGTGGTCCGTTGCCCTGCATTGGAAGCACTTGCGGGGGCGCTTGCTACCCTCGCCCTGGAGGCGCGGCATCTCGCAAGGCCCCCCGGCACGTGGTGGAATGGGGATGGAATCAGGAGTAGGTCGGGGGCGTATGAACTTCACCTGAAGCTCATCGTACTTCTCGGATATCAGTGGTATCGCGCAGTGCATACTGCAACCGCTTCCGCACGCTCGCGAGGTCCATGTCCATATGGAAGCGGTCTCGTATGAGGTCCGATTCCATCCGGCGGAGCTCGGACTCACTGCGCCGTGACTGCGTCTTTCCGCAACAGACAGTCTCGGAGGCGCGCCACGTCCGCATGGAGGCGCACGTCACGCAACTTCCGTTAGGACTTCGTTAACGCATATGGCACGAGGGATCCCGTGGATGGAACATGGCGAGTTGCTGATCCGTGACGTGTTGGGGTAGCTGACCCTCATATACGCCCCGCAGGTAAACCGACTGGACGTAACATGGGATGTCCCCTGCCCATGGTGCCAACAACCTCTCTGTAGTCTTTTCGGTAGTAGATGAAGCGTGCGATCTGCTTCGGGTATCCGGCTTCCCCTATCTTCAGTGGAAAGTATAGATAGGTGAGATCGGGGTCGTTACGGAGGAAGGGGAGACCCGGATCTGTGGCGTCTTCTCCCTATTCTCTTCGTCGTCAATGAAGGCGTAGGTGGGATCCTGGCTCGACGCGGCGGGGTTGCAGTGATGGGTGTGGTGACGTGGCCGATGCCAGGTGGGAATGGGGGAAGTGGTACGTGCTCAAGTGGTGGCGGAGTGTGCTGTTGTGATGCGGAAGGGGTAGGGACGGCGGGGACATGGATGGTGATGGGGGTGTCAACAGGTGGGGCGGTAATGGTGAGTAGCGAGGCGGCTGCTTCTTCCTGCGCAAGGCGATCAAGTGTGGGGGCAATTATCGACAAGATGGGGGGATCGGGACTAGGGACTACAGAAGTATGGCGTACAACCCTCCGGCTGTGAGGGGACACCCTGGTCCTGCGAAGGTACAGTCAGTTGCTTCGAGTATGAGCTGCGCTGGTGGGCGCGAAGGGAATTTTCGACATGATAGGAGTGGTCGTCATGGTGTGAGGAGTGAGAGGGGAGTGCGTTATGTGGGTTTGTGGGGCGTGTTCTTATATCTTTCGTCCAGCCCCTTCGGCGGTTGGGTTGTGCCGGTAGAAATCGGCGATGAGGTCAGGTGCGTGCTGGGCGTTCTCGAGGGGTTCCCACGAACTATCGCTTACAGGGAAATCCCTTCCATTGAATCAGGAATTGAAGTTTGCGCCCTCGGCCATAGAGCCTTGAGCCGAGGATTCGCTCCACCTTCGAATTCTTCTTCTCCGTTGATAAGGTCAGGTGGAGGTCGCGTAAAGTTTGCCCCGTGTAGTTCCGTTTCCTTATATGGGGTGAGGAGGTTGGCAGTGGAACACGGGGTGAATCTTCCATGATTCTGGGAGTTCTAATTCGTAAGACACCGCTGAGAGGGCCTTCTTGATGCGGAACGGCCCGTGGCGTTTGGGAGCTAATTTGGCGGTGGGGTAGAACGTTTTAAGGTTTGTCCCTCTAGCCACACTTGCGCCCCTTCTTGATAAGGAATGAAGCGAGTGCGCCCTCGCTTTGCCATGAGTTCTTGGGCGTGTTTGATACAGTCTTGCGCATGTTGTCGGAAGTTACCCATGTCTTCCAACCGCTGGTCAACTGATGGAGAGGTCGTGGGTTTCGAGACCCAGTTGGTGCGTGGTTCCCACCCCATAATGAGTGAGAAGGGGGAGTGTTTCGTCGTCGTGTTGGGCCACGCGTTGTGTGCGAACTGTGCTACGGGGAGAGCCTCTGCCCAGTTGTCCTGTTGCACGTTGCTCCAGTGGCGTAGGTACTGTTCCAGCCATTGGTTGGTACGTTCCGACTGCCCATCTGTTTGAGGGTGATACGCCGACGAGATGTTCTGCCTAATTCCGAGAACTTGGCAGAGTTGTGTCATGAACGCAGATGTGAATCTGGGGTCTCGATCGGTAATCAGTTTTCGGGGTATGCCGTAATGGGGGTAGACGTGGCGAAGGTATAGCCGGGCTACGCCTTCCGCTGTGATCGTTTCGTTACACGGGATGAAGATGGCTGCTTTGGAGCAGTCGTGGTCGGTGATGGTAAGTATCGAGTCATATCCCTGAGACTGTGGTAGCTTTGTAATGAAATCCATGGCTACGACTTCGAAGGGTTCTGCGTTTGGGTCGGTTGTGATAGGGAATAGATGTGGTTTTTGTCGGTGGGGATTAATTTTGTTGGCTTGGCATGTGGCGCAGCCCTTGACGTACTCCTCGACGTCTTTGCGCATGTTAGGCCACCAATAGTCTCGTCGTAGAAGTTCGTAGGTATTTGTGATTCCGGGGTGCCCCATTGCGGGTGTGTCGTGGAAAAAGGTGATTATCCCCCGCTTAAGATCGTTATCCCCGATAACGACAAGAGCGTCGCCTTTCCACCATAATCCTCCATGTTTCTTCAGACTATGTGGCTCAACCCAGCGCAGCACTTGTGATTCGTCGAGGTTTTGTGCTATTTGGGTCCAAATGTCCATGTCGTGCATTGACATTTCTGTGGCTCGGATAAAGCGGTCCGCCGGGAGGACGATGACATCGTTGTTATCTCCGTCGCCTGGTGCGTAGTCGGCTCGTCGAGACAGGGCATCTGCAGCGACCATTCCGGATTCCAGATACATGCTTCAACACGAAGTCGTATTCTGACAATTCCTAGGAACTCGCGTGCCACTCTTCGGCTGATTTTTCGTGGCTCCTTCCAGTACTGAAGGTTAGCGTGATCGGTGTGTATGATGATTTTGTGAGGAGAGCCGACGAGGTAGGTGCGCCAGGCGCGCAACGCTTTGACCACTGCAAGCAACTCTCGATCGTAGATGTCGTAGTTCCGTTCAGCCTGGGATAACGATTCTGAATGGAACGCTACTGGGTGGAGCTTTTGATCGCTTCCTAATTGGTTGAGGACGGCGCCAATGGCGACGTTGGACGCGTCCACCTTCCATTTCGAAGGGTTTTGCTAGGTCGGGGGAGAGGAGGACTGGTTCTTGACATATTTGGTCTTTGATGCGTTCAAACGCATGTTGTTGGTTTGCCCCCCAGTGCCATGGGGTATCCTTTTTCGTAAGGTCATGGAGGGGGCGTGCGAGTGTCGAAAATCCTTTGATGAATCGACGGTAGAAGTTGCAGAAGCCGATAAAGGCGCGTACTTCCTTAAGGCTTTTTGGGGGTTGCCATTCGCGAATTCCTCGTACTTTTACGGGATCCATGCGCAGCTTCCCATGTCCGATGATAAGTCCCTAGGTACTCCGTTTCGCGTACTTCGAACTCGCATTTCTCTGGTTTGATGTAGAGGTCGTTCTCTTCACATATGGTCAGGACCTGATGGACTCGTTCTCGATGACGTGTGAGGTCGTCGATGGTTGCGATTAAGATATCGTCCATATACACGACTACCTCAGTTTGTCAATACCGGTCCTCGGAACGTGAAGTCCATCATTGCTTGGAACGTTGCAGGGGAGTTTGTGAGTCCGAAGTACATCACGAGCGGTTCGAAGGCTCCCTTATTCGTTTTAAAGGCAGCTTTCCACTCGTCTCCTTCGTCTACGCGAATGTTATTATATCCCCAACGGATGTCCAGCTTCGTGAAGAGTCGTGCATCGCGAATTTTGTCAATGAGTTCTGGGATTAGTGGTAGCGGGTAGTGGTTGCGGATGGTGACTTCATTCAGTCGTCGATAGTCTTGTACGGGTCTGAGCTTCCCGTCCTTCTTTTTTATGAAGAAAAATGGTGAAACGTATGGGGATTTCGATGGTCTAATGTACCCCCTTTCTAGTTGTTCGGTGAGGAATATGTCGAGGGCTTTATCCTCTTCTTGGGTCAACGGGTACACCTTACAGTCCATCGTCGCGGGCGCGCTTGGTGTTAAGTCGATGGCATGGTCCCACGGGCGTTTCGGCGGGAGGCGATGGGATGCTTCCTCGCTGAACACCTTACGATACCGCCGATATTCTGGTGGTACCATTTCTTCAAAGGTGCGTACCTCTCGCTTGGCCGCCTCCTGCTGTGCTAATTCAGATGCCGTCGTGGTTTTTCGTAGTAACGCCACACATGGCTCCTGGTCGTCATCCGCGATCTGTTCCCAAGCCTCCTCATCGAGTTGATACGTCTCCAACGCCCGTATGGATGCTTCTACGGGCGTGGCTTCGTCCGATGACTGGAGGCTGGATATGACAACTGGTTGGAAGTCCTCGTTCAGCGTCGCCTCTCCCCACTTTACAAGGGGTTCGAACGCCGAGAACCATGGGTAACCCAGTATGACTTCGTCCCTTCCCAAGTTCGTTACTAGGAAGCGAAGTGTTTTAGTATCATTTCCGGTACGGACGTTCAGATCGGTATATTGGGTGATCGCTCCGTCTTGGTTGTGAGTTCCATCCACGTTCCAAATGCGTATTGGTTGCGTGACGTCACGTGTTCCAATCTGCAGCCGTTTCAGAAGTGAGGCGCAGATAAAATTGTCCGTTGCTCCTGAGTCCAGGAGTACTTGTCGTTCGGCCGTCGTGTGTGCAGATTTAAAGAGTACTGGAATTCGCATAGACCGGTATCTGCTATGGTACACGTTTACATTGAGTGCTCTAGCCCAGGCCGTCGGGTTCAAGCGTCGAGAAAATCCTCCTTCGCAAACAGTTTTTCTACCATGAGGTCTCGTACCTCCTGGGGTTGCGCTTTCATCGCAGCGATCTGTGCTTCAGCCTGCTCTTCCGTCGAAAGTACGCGGTTAGACTGTATGGCGACAGTAGTGACGGCGGGAGCTGGTACGGTCGAGGGAAGCGGGGATGGGAGTTGGTTGGGCGGTTCGTGGAGGATGTAGCAATTCGAGTGCCCTTTTGTGGGCAGTTACGCGAGATGTGCCCCGCTAGCGCGGCATCTAAAACAGCGCCCCTCCTTTTGAAGTTGGATTCGGTCCGTGTCGGTGAGAGCCACGGAGGCTCGGGCGCGTCCAACATCCATGGCATTTGGGTCGCGGTTCTTACTGAGGGCTTGTACCCACTGCTCGCGGTTATGCCCTCCCTTCTTTTGACGCGGGGGTCGGTTCTTGCCGAGTCGGTCCTTCAGAACCAAGTACTCAGCCTGTTGTAGTCGAGCAGCTTCGTTTCCAATCTTCCCACGTAACGGGGTGTTGGAAACGAATGGCATTAATTACTAACTGGTTCGGGAGTCCATCTTGGAATAACTCCAGCGTTGTGGCTTCGTCCGGGCCATAGCCGGCTTTTGTGGTCAGGTTGTCAAACTGGGCGATGTAGGAGTCGATGTCCTCTCCCTTCATCGCTAACGTCTGTAAGGCTTTGCGGGCCTTCGTCTGTTCCGCAGTGTCGGTATACGCTTGCAGGAACCGGGTTTCTACCTCGTTCCAGAGGTTGTTCTGAGTTCGTAGGACTCCTGCCGCTATTTGGTCTTCGAGCCATCTCATCTGCTCGTCAACCCAATCGTCGACTAGCGGTCCTCGGATATAAGAGAGGAAGGCCATGGCTCGTTGTCCCTGGTACTGCGAGCAGGTCCACTGTTGGGTTCATTCCGCAGTATAGCTTGAAGGCGCGCAAGAATGCCTTGCTTTTTTCTCGGTTTCCGTCAAATTCGGGCGGGGGGTTTCCTCCCAGGCGGCCGTTGCCACCAGGGGCTGGTGCGAGTCCTCCGGCTGGTGCCGGTCCACCGCCACCACCGCCACCGCCACCGCCACCGCCACCGCCACCGCCACCGCCACTGCTGGCGGGGGATTCCTCCGGCGGGCGCTCCACTTCCACTGGGTACACCTCCCCCACTCGTGAGGGTGGTACTTCGCAGATGCTTGTCCCGGACTGAGCCATGTCGTACGATGGGAATGCTGAGGTGGGGAGGTTGGTTGTTGGTACGGATACACTCGGGGATGGGGTGCTGGGGGGATCGATAATAATGCCCGAAGGATTGGAGGATCCCAAGGGTCCGGTGTTCAGGGTGAGGGGTACTGGTCCTGTAGTGTACCACGCTCCCTTCAGATGGGGAATATTCGATAAAGGCCCAGAGGTGTCTGTCGTCGAGGTAATGGATCTGTCGATATGATCGTGTCGAGGGGTCAAAGATGAAGTATCCCTCGACTCCGTTGTGTTCTGCCCAGACCGCGGTTCCCTTAACTCTGTCTGATAGTTCGTCTGAGCTAAGACGGTCAATATATTCGGGCCTAAACTTGGTTCGGCTACGACTAGATGTCGCCACTGTGAGAGACTTGACTTAATGTAACGCCACCACAGGGGCGTTAAGTACGACGTGTACTCCGATAAGTCAACGGGATCGGTCAGGTGCGAACCGGTTAAGGTTCAGTTCGGTGATGAACAAGTATCACTTGGTCTCCCAGGGACACAAGGATATTAGCGGAAGTTCAAGGCTCAAGCGAAGAGGCGAGCGAAGAGGGACTCAAGCGCAAGGGCAAGTCAAAGTCGTTCGTGAGGCCAAAGACGATTGTGGTATTACACAAGAAGTCAAGTCTACCGTACAAGCTAGGTAGGGCGTGACTTATATACTAGTACAGGGTGTTTGTAGAGTACAAACACATGACGCGATCCTAGGGTACTGGCCCTAGCGAGCTAATAAGGTGGTGTGAAGGGGAAGTCCGTAAAGAGTACAAGGGAATCCTGCGGGGGGCACGCGGGGCTCAAATGACGTCAGCGGGCCTTAAGAGTAACGAATCCGGCTTCCCTACGGTCATGGGGTGGGTGCGAAATAAGGGTCGGAGCATGAATCGAAGTGGGGTCATGGGTAAAAGTACACGCGAACACGGGGTCAGGCAGACAAGGCATATCGTACAGCAGTGCGGAAATCGTAACACGCTGTACATGACAACCTTGGGCGATGCTGAGCAGTTCTATTGGCTTAGCGATTAACTGGCAGACCTCAGTAAAGCGATGGTCATCGCTCCCTGTAACAAGACTATCACGGCTGATGAAACTGCCAAGTTGTACCTGGAACAAGTCTGGCGAAGAACCGGACTCCCCCAACAAGTAATTTCGGACAGAGGACCCCAATTCGCATCTAAAGTGATGCAAGAAGTTTGGAGCAAACTTGGAGTCAAGTCCACCATGTCAACCGCGTTCCATCCACAGACAATGGAGAAACCGAGCGAGTCAATCAGAGCTCGAGCAATACCTTCGCGTCTTCTGCAACTTCCAAGCAGATAATTGGGCAGAGTTGATCCCATTCATGGAATTTGCGCACAATGTTTCGGCAACATAGCGCTACCAAGAAATCACCCTTTGAAGTGTGGTATGGGTTCAAACCCGAGTTCATTCCCCCCATCCACTTCACGACCAACATCCTGCAGCCGAAGACCGGCTGAAATCCCTGAACCAAATCCGATCCGAGGTCACCGCAGCGCTAAAAGTAGCGGCGGAAATCATGAGAAATTCCAAGTCACAAATCCCATCCCGAAATTCAAGTCTGGAGACTTAGTCTGGTTGGAAGGAACCAACATCCACACCACACATCCCAAGCCCAAGCTTGCCCCGTGACGCCATGGTCCATTCAAAGTCTTATCCACCTGGGGAGTTAATTGTAACTCCAACTCCCAAGACATGGTATCCATCCCGTCTTCCACAATTCCCTGATCTCTCCGTATCATGAGAATGATATCCACGGACCCAACTTCACCTGACCCCTCCCGAGATCGTCCAAGGAGAGGACAACACTACGAAGTCGAAGCGGTCTTGCAATCCAAGTCTCACCTAACAAGAAAGGGATACTTTACCTGATCAAGTGGAAGGGATATCCTGATTCCGAAATTCCTGGCTCCCCTCATCCCGCATGACGCATTCTCGAGAACTGGTCCAGAAGTTCCACAAGGACCACCCCCGCGCCCCTCATCCAAAGTCAACCAGTGCTGTCGGTGCAGCACGGCGTTAAAAAGGGGATACTGTCACGAACCTAGAAACTTGGGTCGTGACTCGAGCGTCTAAACTGGTCCGCACCGGCCAGTCTTACTTAATCACCTTCCTAAAGGGGAAATCCGAAATCGGAGTTTGAATTTCGTACTCCGACAATCACGTGATGTGTCACGTGATCTCCCACTGTTCATCAGTCACCTGACAACTGAGAGTCGTACCATTCCTTGAATTTATCCGATTGGACTGCGGAGCAGTCAAATCATCATGACCAACTCGACTGCGGCGCAGTCGTACCACTTCTACAATTATTCTGATTGGACTGCGGAGCAGTCACTCATATGGCGTCATCAACTGCGGAGCAGTCGTACAATACCATCCTGGTTTTCTCATTGGACCTATATTTAGATGTTACTGGAATGTTCCATTCCGCAGTATTCCGCAGCACCCGTGGGCAGACCTTAAGCCTGCTCTAAACTACGCACAGACCACCCTTGTGGTATATAAGCCAGCACAATAGAATGGACCAGTCCCTCAGACTGTCCACTTGTGACATCCTCCCTTTGCCTCTTCCCGCCTCTCGAGCACTAGTGCCCTTCAGCTGTCAAGCACAACTTGCCACTAAGCGCCACTTTCCCTGAGCCGTCGCGCCAGTTCTGACGGTTGAGCCAAAGCGTTCCATCACAGTAGTCCCTGTGCTCCGCTCCGCGTTCTCCACCACCCCCGGTCTTCTGAACCCGTCGTGCCTCCCTGTCGAGTGACAGTTGAGTCATCACCTAGGCTTGATGGTGCTGCGCCTTTCACTGGCTATTCACACCAGGTCAAAAATTTGCGACTGCTGGTGATGTTTGGGGACATCTCAAGTCCCAGTATGGGGGCATTAGTGCTGCTAATGTCTACCAGGACTTTAAGTGTGCCATGACGTTCCGTCTGGACTACGCCAAGCACCCTGGCCCCCAGATTGATGAACTGGCCACTATCTATGACCACCTTGCTGCTAATTCTGCGAAAGTACCCTGATGGCCTTCAGGCCATGATGCTTCTCTCGAAACTACCAGCCAAAGTGGGAATCATCCCTTGTCCCTATCCTCATGTCGGGCACATAGGCAAGAAGCTTACTTTGACTGACATCCGTACTGCTGGTGGTCAATCAGTGGGAAATTGAGTGTACAAAAGGCCACTCTTCTAATAAGGAGTCAGCCAACAAGTTGTCAGGCAGGTCAAGTGCAAAGCAGAACGAACCCCGACTTCCAGCAGCAGCAAGGCTCTTTCGGGCCAGAACAAGCAGTGCGTGCCAGCAGCAGCAGCAGCAGCAACAGGGAGGGAACCATTGCCAGCAGTAGTAAACACGCCGGCAAGAAGTTCAAGAAGCAACATACGCAAGGGCATACGCACATTGCCTACTGTTGCGGCACTCCCAGTGCCAACCTCTACGACCATTGCGCATATCTCGCCTTCTGGGCTCGAGCAGCGACATTTCCTCCGCTCCTCCTGCGAAGAAGCGCGTCCCAGGACACTACAAGACCTTCAATAAGGCTCTGGATGTCACCCAGGCCTTAGAAACCCCTGGAACTGTACAGACAGTAAAGATGCTTGAGCAGCGTCTTGGGCAGATGGTCGTGGATTCCCCGTGGACCAAGAACCCAAACACCTTCGCAGAGGATTGGGAAATGTCAGATGAGGATGAGGACCTCCCTACAGGCTGCAGTGTGCCCATTAATTCGCCTCCAGACACTCCTAAACTAACCTTGACCCCTTTAGTCTCGCCTTCTGAGCAAGAGGCACGCAAAGACAAGGGCAAGGAGCCCATTCGCATGGTTGAACCTATCGAGGAATGCCCAGATAGTCCTACTGCGGTTGAAATAACCAAAATGTGGGAAGGCTTCCATAAAAAGGCGGCAGTATGTGCCCCCTCTCCAGATATTTCTCTGGATTGGGGAAGCGAAATGAACGACGACGATGACCGCGACTGTAACGCCACCACTGACGTTAGTCCGACTTGGACACGAAAGGGCGTTCACGACTTAGCAGAATATCTCTTCGAGGTCACGTGACCTAATCACGGGATACACGGCATCTACGGGCACGTGATCTGAATGTACACTAGGACAAGTCGTGCCACTAGGTAGTCCGAAGATCGATGAGGACGACTTGCTCTGAAAGAGACAAGCGAATCGCGCGTAGAGAGATGAATAGAAGTGGTGAATTGAAGAAGACCAAGATGGTGAATCTTGGTCCTCCTAGGCCACTATTTATACATATACGAGGTAGCTTTAAAGCTCCTCTCCAATCCGTACGACGAGTAGCTAAAGTAGCTCGAACCCTACTATCGCTACCTCTAGTTATAAGTCATGCCACATCGGCATGTGATACTACTACGTGCTGACTGATCCCCTAGTCCATGACACATTGCGACTTACTAACGTGGTCATATCCGTATAGTAAGTGTCCGTTCCCTCAACCGTGACACCACCCCCTTTTCAGCCGTGACGACCACGGCGCTGAGTGGGGCCGATCCCTCCGACCCACGCTTCCTGTCTCTCCGTGATCCTGTCCAATACGTTTGCCATCTCCAGTCTGAACTTACACTGAGCCAATTCCGACTGCACCCCACCGAGCGCCTGGGCGAGGGCGTGGAGGCGCTGCTCCATCCGCTCCGCTTCGTGCTTGTAGGCTCGGAAGCGAGTTACCTCCGCCTTCAGCCCCACATCCCTGAGCTCGTTGATGGCGCGGTCGGTGCGATGCTGGTTGCTATGCCCTCCTACGAGGGCGTATAGGTCTTCGGGGGCGTAGTGGGGCTTACCGGCTTCTCTAACCTGGGGTTCGGCGTAGAGGGGGCGACTGTAGACTTTGTCGCTGTCGTCCACAAGCCCTAGGACGATGGGGTCGGGTCCGGCGATGACTTGGATGAAGGTGGCTTGGCGCGTCACCCCTTGTGCGTTGGTGATGGGGTAGTGGACGAAATCGTCCCCCCGATTGTGTTTGTATCCGTGGGGTGCGGTGCGCGCCGTTCCTCCCAAGTATCGGAGGCGGACCGCGGGCAGAGTGGAGTCTTCAGTGTCGACTACCACCCCGCCGCGGTATAAGGGGCGGCCCGTAGAGTCGCAAGCGTACGGGGTCTTGCGGGGATCATCAGAGTCGGTGGCCGTGATGAGGTATGGCTGCTCAACTGGGTACCACTCCCTTAACGTCCCCTCTACTGCTTCGTACACTGCTCTCTCAGTGTCTCGGTGTGTTGGCGTCGTCGGTGATAGATGATGGCTCGTCGGGCCGCGGCTACTGCCAGCTGTCGGCTCTTCCAGTTCTCCGCCGATTCCCTCCAGTCCCGTGTCTTCATCCACTCCTGCCACCTCAACGTCGCGGGTGTCTTCTTCTTGTTCGGTTTTGACTTGAGGGGGGTCAGGTCGAAGTGAGGGACTCGCAAAGAGTCCGACAGCTGTACGAAGCCGAGTAATTTCGGCCTCGGTGTATGGCGCGGTGTTGAGGCGGTCGCCGTTGTGGTTGATGAGCCAGTATGTGGCGGGCTGGTCGGGCTCTTCGACGTCGTAGATGGACTGGACGTTGGTGAGGGCTGTTCGGAGTTCTTCGTGGGTGAGGCTGTCGACGAGGCGGGCAGTGAGAGGGGTGGTAGAGGCAGGAGTGGGAAAAGACATTTGGGATGGAGTGAATGGTCCAGTGTGGAAAGATGGGGTTTCGGTCGCTGTTTGCTCCCTTCTTATAACCACCCTTCTTGCTTTCGTGCTCCGTTTATACTCCGCTAGGGCTTCGTCGGCGAATACGTCATTTTCGTTGACCCACTGATTTTCCGAGTCTGGGTACCCCTTCCATTTCACGAGGTATTGGAGTTTTTTGTTCCGGCCGAAGCGCCTTGAGTCTAGAATTCGCTCCACCTCGTACTCCTCTTCTCCGTCCACTAGGTCCGGTGGTGGGCGTTGGAAGTTTTCCCCATGCATAGGCGTTTCTCGATAGGGCGTGAGTAAATCGATATGAAACACGGGGTGAATGCTCCACTGCGTGGGAAGTTCCAATTGATAACTGACCGGTGACAGTACTCGTGTGATTTTGAATGGGCCGTGTCGTCGTGCCGCTAGCTTGGTAGTCGGTTGATTGGTTCGGAGGTGTCGTCCTTCCAGCCAGACTTGGTCTCCAATTCGGTATCTAGGCGTGTCTCGGTGTTTGATCCATAGCGTGCCTTTTTGATGAGGTTCTGGGCTTCTCTCCGTGCTTCTCGGAATTGTTGGAGTCGTGTGAACACCTGCGGAATAGGCGACGGCTTGTCGATCCAATCAGCGTGCGGGTCATATCCCATCATGAGTGAAAACGGGGATTTCCTTGTCGCCTCGTGCGGCCAGTTGTTATGCGCGAACTCTGCCATTGGTAGGAATTGCGCCCAGTTATCTTGGCGCTCATTGGCCCAGAACCGTAGGTATTGTTCCAGCCACTGATTGGTGCGCTCTGATTGTCCGTCCGTTCGAGGGTGATATGCCGTGGAGATGTTTTGGTAGATGCCGAGGATTCAGCATAATTCGCGTGTAAACTTTGATGTAAATCTCGGATCGCGATCGCTGATAATTTTCGCCGGTAATCCGAATCTCCGAAACACATGAGTGACGTACAGCGTGGCGGTTTCTTCTGCGGATATTTCCTCGTTGCAGGGGATGAACACTGATGCTTTGGTGCAGTCGTGGTCAGTTACGGTGAGGATCGAATCGTATCCCTGTGACTCCGGTAGTTTAGTGATAAAGTCGAGAGTGATGACTTCGAATGGCTTAGCGTCAGGTGTTGGCGTAATGGGCACTAGTGGGGCTCGCGTCGGGCGGTTGTTAACCTTGTGGCGTTGACATTCCGCGCAGCCTTGAACGTACTCCGTTATTTGTTTCAGCATGTTCGGCCACCAGTGACTTCGCTCTATGATTCTCGCTGTTCGCCTGATTCCTGGGTGGCCGTAAACTGGGGGGTCGTGGTGGTTGGCGATAACGATGCGGATTTCTTCCGGTCCTCCGGTGATTACTCGTGCACCTTGGCGGTACCAGACTCCATTGATTTTCTTGAGCTTGTGTGGGTCTATCCAGGGTCGTAGAATGTCTTCGTCTTGTTCGTGGGTTTCCGGCGATTGCGTGGTGATGGTTCGCGCGAATACCTTCTCAGGTAAGACGATGACTCCTTCGTTGTCCTTTTCTCCTCGGTCGTAGTTGGGTCTTCGTGATAGAGCGTCTGCGCGTCCGTTGTTATCCCCTTTGATGTGATGGATCTCAAAGTCGTATTCCATGAGTTCTAGGACTTCTCTGGCTACTCGGCGACTTATCTTCTGTGGTGTCTTCCAGTGCGTAAGGTTAAGGTGGTCAGAGAAGATTTTGATTTTGTGCGGTGAGCCTGCCAGGAACGGTCTCCAGTGTCGTAGTGCCTTGACAATTGCCAGAAGTTCCAAGTCATAGATGTCATAGTTGCGTTCCGCTTCGTTTAGGGTGGCCGAGAAGTAGCCGAGGGGGTGTCTTTTCCCGTCTTGCTTCTTTTGTAGGAGTACTGCGCCTACTGCGTATCCCGATGCGTCTACTTCGAGTTCGAATTGGTCTGTCAGCGTGGGATGTGCAAGTACCGGTTCGCTTGTGACTAGGTGTTTGAGGGTTTGGAAAGCCTTTTCTTCGTCCTTGCCCCACGTCCATTCTGCGTCTTTGCGTGTGAGTTTGTTGAGGGCTCGTGCGTATGTGGCGAAACCGCGGATGAAGAGGCGGTAAAAATTGCAGAAGCCCAAAAAGGAGCGTACGTCTCGTACCTTCGTGGGTGTGGGCCAGTCGCGTATGCCAGCAATTTTTACGGGGTCCATGCGAGTCACCCCCTTTTCAAGAATTACCCCCAGGTAATCCATTCGCGGTTGGTGGAAGGTGCACTTGGACGGTTTAAAGTACAGGTGTTGGTCCATTGCTACTTGAAGTACTTCGCAGACGGCATTGATGTGCGCTTGAAGGCCCGCGTGTTCGAGCGTCGCGATGTCGATGTCGTCCATGTAGACTCGGATAATTGTGCCCAGTGCTGCGAAGGTGCGGATTGTGTCGCCTAGGATGTCGTTCATCATGTTCTGGAACGTTGCCGGTGAGTTTGTAAGTCCAAAGTACATGACGAGGGGTTCGAATAGTCCGTATTTTGTCTTGAACGCCGCTTTGTATTCATCGCCTTCCTTGATGCGTACGTTGTTGTATCCCCAGCGGACATCAAGTTTTGTGAATATGTGCCCGTCCCCCAGGTCGTTGATGAGTTCTGACATGAGGGGTAATGGATATTGGTTACGTACGGTGCAGGCGTTGATCCTTCGGTAGTCTTGTACGGGTCTTAACTTGCCGTCCTTTTTTTTGATGAAGAAGAACGATGACGCATAAGGGGACTTTGATGGGCGGATGTACCCTAGTTTGAGTTGTTCGTCTAACCATTCGCGTAGTTGCCCGTCTTCATCTTGCGACATCGGGTAGACTTTACAGTCGATGCTGGGGGGTGTGCCGGGTTTGAAGTCGATTGCGTGGTCCCATGGTCGTGAAGGTGGGAAGCGGTGGGATGCTTCTTCGCTGAAGATTTTCGCGAAGCGTTGGTATGGTTCGGGGATGACTGTCGTGACGGTGTTTTGGTGGGCAGCGATGGCGAGTTCGGTGGCTGTGGTGCGTATCTGACATTCTTCCTCAAGTTCTTGGACGGCTTCTTCGGCCTCTTCTTGAGTCATTGCCTTGGCGATGGTGGTTTGCTGTTCCGCGGGGTTAATTGATCGCAGCACCACTGGGAGGGTTTCTTCGTGGATGGTGGCGTGTGCCCAGCTAAGAGTTGGTTTGTATGTTGCTAGCCACGGGTATCCGAGAACGAGGTCTTCATTTCCTATGTCGGTGACTAGGAACCTCATGACCTTAGAAATACCTTTGGTCTGGACGTCTAGGTCGATAAAGTGTGTAATGGACCCAGCTTTATTTTCTGTGTTATCTATGTTCCATATCTTTTTTGGTTTCTCAAGGGTTTGTAGCCCGAGGCCCATGTGTTTGGCAAACGCGGGTCTTATGAAGTTGTCAGTGGCTCCGGAATCAACAAGCCCTTTGATGTCGGCCATGGAGTAATTTGTACGGATCGATACTGGAATTCGGAGCGAACGGTAGCGAGTCATGATTACGGAATTACAATTGACTGCCCTCACCCAGGCCGTTGGGTTCAGGCGTCCTGAAAACCCTCTTGGGTCCAGAGATCTTTGAATACAAGGTCTTTCACCTCGTCGCTGGCCCCTCTAAGCGTCTCCATCCACCCTTTGGCCTGCTCCTCTGGTGTAGCCTCTGCGCGACGTACCGTTGTCGGCTCTTGACTGTAGTAGTCGGTGTCCGCGCTTCGACTTGTACTGGCGCGTGGTTGGAATTGTTGTCTCGGCTTTCTAGGGCGTGTGCAGTCGCGTGAGAAGTGGCCTGGGTTGTTACAGTTGTAACATATTACTTCCCTCATATCGCGGCGTGGTCCGCTTCCTCGATTTTGCCCCGGCCCTCCCCTTGGTGGGAAGGGCGATCATTGGTTCCCGCGGTTTGGGTCGCCTACCTCTGCGAGGCGTGCGCGTGTTCTATCTGCTGATGTGTCCATGGCGTTTGGGTCATAGCGTGGAGGTGGGAATCTAGGTGGTGCCCATGGCGGGGCGTATCCGCGATTTTGCTGGGGTCGTGGTGCTGGGGTGTTGCGGGGTGTGGTGGTGAGCCCTAGGCGTGCGCGCAGATGTATGTACTGCTTTTGTCGACACAGCGCCGCTTCTTTCCATTCATTGACAGTCTGCGGGTCGTCCAACTCATAGATTTTGGTGAATAAGGCCCTCGGGAGGCCCGCCGTGAACCGATCAAGTGTTTGGCGATCGTTGAGGCGGTAGTCAGCTTTTCTTGCTAGCTGCTCGAAGTTGGTGACGTACGAATCGATGTCATCGCCGATCATTTTAAACCCCTTTGCTAACGTTGCTTGCGCTTGCTCTTGCTCGAGTACGTTCGAGAAACGGTCCGAGAATCCGGCGGTCAAGGTGTCCCATAGGAATGGGTCATATCGGCTGCGTCCTTGATGTAGCTCGTTGTTGAGCCACTGGAGAAATCCGAGCGTCCAATTGGATACTCGCGGGCCTTTGATGAAGCCTAAGAATAGTAGGCATCGCCAATAGACATTGGTCATGATCGGTGCTTCTGAATTTTGTCCCCAGTATATGTGCCACTGCGTGAGGAATGATTCGTACTCATCTCGATTTCCGTCGAATATGGTCGGGGTCTCTCCCACTAACTTGTCTGACCCATGTGGTGCTCCCAGTGCTGGCCCTGCTGCTGGCGGCGGTGGGGGTGGTGGTCCTCCACCAAAGGGGTCTCCTCCGCCTCCTCCTCCGAATTGAGGTTGTCTTCCTTCGTGCGGTGGCCTTCCGCCTCCTGGTGGTCCTTGACCAAAGGGTCCTCCGCGTCTTCTGGGTGGTGGAGGTCCTCCTGCGCCCGGTGGTGGATCGGGGACATCTGGGCCTACTGCTCTGAAGATAGCCGCGTCGTCTGCAGTCATGCGGTGTCCCGTTGTTGGGTTGATGGGGCGTAGGTAGGATTCCGCTTCTTTGGTAATCCTCCTGGCTTCTTCGAGGGCCAGATCCTCCTGAGTAGTCGTTGCTGTTGCCATATCTGCGGGTGGGCGTATTTCGATATTCTCAGGTTCGTTGATACGTAGGGACTCAGCTGTCTGTATTATTTCTCCTACTTCGGATTCTTCGTCGTTGTCTGTTTCTTCGTCGTCTCCACTGGTCTCAGATGGTGCGGGGGTTCTTGGTTCGGATGTGCTGGGTTCTTCTTCAGGTTGTCCGTCTATGCGCCCCCACTCTTCATGTGTGGGTAGGTTCCTTGCGTCGATATCACAGTTGTAATTTCTTCCTGCAGGTCGTACTGCGTCGTATCGGTTGTCTACGGGGTTCCAAGTAATCTCGACCCAGCACAAGTTGTCGAAATTGAACTCAACGGGGCGGTATCGGGTTGGCCCCGACGCAAAGTCCACGAAGTATCCTGTTTCTCCTCGGTATTCTCTCCACCTGGCAGCTCCTAGGAATTGTGTTGGTACGTTTCGGTCTCCTCGTCGTTCGAGGGAGTAGGTTTGAAAGTTTCTCCACTGGTCTCGAGTTGTGAACGCCACGATGAGAGGATCTTGGTCTTAATGTAACGCCACCACTGACGTTAGTCCGACTTGGACACGAAAGGGCGTTCACGACTTAGCAGAATATCTCTTCGAGGTCACGTGACCTAATCACGGGATACACGGCATCTACAGGCACGTGATCTGAATGTACACTAGGACAAGTCGTGCCACTAGGTAGTCCGAAGATCGATGAGGACGACTTGCTCTGAAAGAGACAAGCGAATCGCGCGTAGAGAGATGAATAGAAGTGGTGAATTGAAGAAGACCAAGATGGTGAATCTTGGTCCTCCTAGGCCACTATTTATACATATACGAGGTAGCTTTAAAGCTCCTCTCCAATCCGTACGACGAGTAGCTAAAGTAGCTCGAACCCTACTATCGCTACCTCTAGTTATAAGTCATGCCACATCGGCATGTGATACTACTACGTGCTGACTGATCCCCTAGTCCATGACACATTGCGACTTACTAACGTGGTCATATCCGTATAGTAAGTGTCCGTTCCCTCAACCGTGACAGTGACGTCTACGACGACCTCGCTGATGCAGTAGGACAAGATGACTTCAACCCCTACGAGGATGGGTTAGTAACTTTCCCTCCTCTAATAAGCAAATCTGACCACTCTACAGTGCTACTGGATATGACACCGACTGGCGCTTCTAAAAATTGTAGTTACAGTGCACTTGTAAATAAAGTTGTAAATAGCGCTAATCTATGCACTCATGGTCTTGATTTCGCTTTATGCTCAAAATGTAAGGGAAAGAAGAGTCAAACAGAGCAAGAACCTACTTGGTTACTTGACTCTGGTGCGTTGGCACACTTTACAAATAATAAACTGGACTTTATCAGTTATACCCCCCTTTCACAAAAACCTATGGTAAAGACGGCAGCCCATGCTCTTTATATACAAGGCAAAGGCTCAGTCTTACTGAAGCATTCTGTGGAACACAATGGCGTTAAAACAGAGCGTATTACACGCATATATCCTGTTTTTCATATACCACAGATGACAACTAAGCTATTGTCTATGGGGGAGTTTCTTCAACAGGGATTGCGCATTCATGGGGATTTGCAGCATATATCTCTATTCTATAAGGGCAGTACAACACCCATACTACAAACAAAACCCCTAGCAGATGGTCAGACACTTTACTGGCTTGATGCCGAAGTCACGCAAGTGAAAAATGTACATGAAGCCCATAGTACAATCTATACTGCTGACTATGACATTTGGCATAGACGTTTAGGACACCCTTCGAAGGAAGTACTACATCGTGCCAAGGATCACACTAAGGGATTCCCTAAGGACCTTAAATATCCTTCTGAGACACCCATATGTCCTGGTTGCGCTCAAGGGAAAATGCCTGCTTTGACGCATAAACCCTCTGAGACGTGTGCTAAGAAGCCTTTTGAAAAGATTCATTCTGATCTTAAGAGCTTCCCAGTTGACTCGTACCACAAATATAAATACTTCATTAGTTTCTTTGACGACTTTTCCTCCTATGCGTGGGTTGTGCTATTACGCACCAAAGCACAGGCCATCAATGCGTTAAGGCAGTTTGTTGCCATGGTCAAAAATCAGCATAATGCCACCATTAAACAGTGGATGTCTGACGCTGGAGGAGAATACAAGTCCGACGAGTTTACTAAGGTACTGAAAGATATGGGTATTACTATCCTACAAAGTGCACCGTGTCATGGACACGTATATGTTACGATTCGGATCGATCGGCGCCTCGGGCCGGGAAGTGGACACTGACGCGTCGACTATGACATCGCCGTCAGCAGAATATCGTCATGGACTTGCAGGATCAGTCAGCCGGGTAAGCTCCGGCGCATGTGATTGTACAATAACGGATCGGATCTCGGAATGACTCGTAGTGACTCATAACTAGGATAGCGGTACTAGGGTTCGCGGTACTTACGCTACTGGCTAGTTAGTATTTGAGTGGCGCTTCAAAGCCCGCGTGTAACTGTATAAGTAGATAGGTGCGAAGACCAAGAACGGCATCTTGGTCTTCTTCCAATACCACCATCTTCTATTCGTCTTTTACTAAGAGGCTTTCCCCCTCTTAAGTGAGTGTCTGGCATATCCCCTTAGACCAGGGATCCCCGTGACTTATCCTTTGACTGCCCCTTCGTGGTTCAGTGGAGTTTCCTGTCGACGTTGCCGCATATCAAGTCTTCCTCTATCGCAACGATCGGGTAGCGTCCCCTTATCACACCTTCTACATTATCGACAGCGCCACCTGGGCCAACGCTCAGTACATCGATCGCATCCCGGCAGGAGTACCGCAACTAGAAGACCTCCACGCATACTTCGGGCGGGACGAAAGCCTTCAACCCCATCCAGCCTTCTACGCAGACACCTTTGCCAACCACAAATACCGACGTGTACGGATCGCCACTAAGCAAGAAGCCTAAGTCAGGCAGACGTCCGTGGTAGACGTTACATATATTTATTTCCTATTTTTCTGTATTTTTACGGAATTATTTAGAGGAAAGATAAAGGGCCAAAGTACGAGATATCGTCAGTCACATGCTGCCATCATGTGCACCTTCAAGCATGTGACCCTGGGATAGTTGCACCTTTAAGAGGACAACCCAATCCGGTCACATCCCATTTACGTACGGACTCACACGATTGGTAGATAAGGAAGGAACATTCTAGATAGTTCTAGACTTCGCTTAGTAGTTTACACTTACACGCTGTACCTAGTTTTACTCAGCAAAGATAAGGCATCACATCAGCGCTATGATAAGTGCATCAGTCAGCACAATAGATAGCGCTATTATTAGACACGACGCGTCAGCCCCTGAGTCAGGGAGTCTTACTGTACACTTAGTAATAGTGTTTAGACTCAGTTCAAGCCCAGCTCCAGTAGCGTATATAAACTCCCCTGTAGCGTCCTGAGTAGAACCAACTTGTCCTCTTGGTTTCTACTCAGGTGCATCTTACTCTGTATTCCTTACCCTCTCCAATCTAACTTGTCCTCTTGGTTTCTACTCAGCTTACCACTGTGTGACATCACGAGTCGTGCTCCTGTATAAGGATCACCTTTGACCCTGCACGCTCCACAGTGACTGTAAGTTTGGCACGTGATTTATCTCCGCGCTAGGCTTGAGTCCTGAAGACCTGACAGTTCGCCTTACAACTCTTTCACTTGAGCTTAGCGTAGCGAGGTGTCATACTGCTACACACTGCATACTCCCCAACAAAATGGTCGTGCTGAACGCTTCATGCATACTTGTATGGATAAGGCTCAGGCTATGCGCCTTGAAGCCTGTCTCCCTCAATCCTGGTGGGAATTTGTGGTCCTACATGCAGTACATTGCTACAATAGGACTCCAATAAGTCGCCTTAATTGGCAGACACCCTATATGAGCTTGCATGGTGAAGCACCTAGTCTTTCACACTTACGAGTGTTTGGATGTGGCGCATATGTGCACATACCAGAAGATCGCAGATCGAACAAACTTGACCCCAAAAGCGAACAAATGATCTACATTGGTCATACTGAGGGCATAAAAGCATATAGATTCATGCGGATCAAGAACAACACAGTGTTTACCAGCACTACTGCATTATTTGATGAGACCGTATACCCTAAGTGTGAGACACAAAGGGTGTGGGGTACAACCCGCATAAATGAGCCAGTAGAGAATCAACCTCCTATGGAGGATGAGCCATCACCTACACAGCCCATTCCAAGTGGTTTTGATGATGATATGCCTACTCATTGTCCCCCTAAACAGAGGCAAAATAGGGAGGATGTGCCAGACCGTGACGGCGGATCTGTGGAACCAGAGGAACCAGAAGTGCAACAGCCTCCACCTCCTGCGCCAGAACCAGCACTACCACAATGGTCTGTGCGCTTGAGGAAAGTACCTACTTGTCCTGGCAACGTCTATGGGGAAGACAGGCACCCCACAAGCATAACTAAAGACGTTGAACGGAGTAGCAAGTGGAAAGAAATGGTTGGAAAACAGCCTGGTCGCTCCAGAGCTGATAATACGCCAGGGCAACGGCATATTCCAGGAGGATTTCCTGAGACAAACCCTGACCCTCCACCTGCTGAGAGTGAAGCTCCGCCAGAACCCTCAGAGGATGAAGTAGATGATTTATTGTCATGCCTTGCTCAGGAAGGGGGAGTAAAATTCCTAGATCATCTGCTTGCCAAGGCAGTTCCATCTAATGATCTGGAACCACTGGACACTTCTAATATATGGGAGTGGACCTATAAAGATATAATGCGCATGCCTGCAGCACAACAAAAGGAATGGAAGACTGCTTGTCACGAGGAACTAGAGGCACTTCGCAGACGAAATGTCTTTGAGCTTGTGGAACCCCCTAAAGGGAGGAAAATAATAAAAAACAGATGGGTCTTTGATCAAAAGACTGATGGTTGCAAAAAAGCCTGGCTTGTTGCCAAAGGTTTTTCTCAGGTTGAAGGCATTGACTATGATGAAATATTCTCACCAGTAGTGCACTTTGAGACTGTCCGGATGATGCTCATGCTCGCAGCGCTAGAGGATTGGCACATCACTGGACTAGATGTTAAAACTGCCTTCCTATATGGAGAGCTCAATGAAGAGCTATACATGGAACAACCTGAGGGCTTCAAAGCCAAAGGGCATGAGAATAAAGTACTGCGACTAAAACGTGCCATCTATGGACTTAAACAAGCTGCTCTAGCATGGTGGAAAGCGCTGGATAAGTCCATGGCTGCGATGGGCTGTAAAAGGCTACTATCTGACTCAGGACTCTTTACCCATAGAGGTAAGAGTGGCGCCCTTGTAGTGATCATTGTCTATGTTGATGATGTGATCTTTATGGGATCGGACAAAGCCCTTTTAAATGACCTTAAGAATAGGTTCATGAAGGCTTGGGAATGTCGTGACTTAGGTGATGCAAAGGAATTCTTGCATATGCACATTCAGCGGAAACATGGAAAGATCTTTTTAGATCAAACCGCTTACTTAGAAAAGGTGCTGCAACGCTTTGGACTCATAGATGCGAAAGCAACTGCAACTCCACTTCCTGAAGGGTACCAACCTGCACCCAATAATTCACCAGTCAACCCAAGTGTCAGGAGCAAATACCAGCAAGTTATAGGTTCACTCCTATACATAATGCTTGGGACTTGTCCTGACATCGCCTATGCAGTTGTTAAACTATCACAATTTGCTGCAAACCCCTCAGAGGACCATTTGAACAGAGCACTCTATATCTGTTGCTATTTGCTTGGGACTTCTTCATACTCTTTGGTGTATGATGGAAAATCAAATGGAGGCTTAATTGCCTATGCAGACTCTGACTGGGCTTCAAACCCAGACAATACATCTGCAAAACTGGTACCTGTCAAAGCTGTCAAGGACCAGTCCAGACCGGTCCTTGACAGCTTTTGACACCCCCCACTTTTACAGATGTAGGCGATCTACCACAGGTTACATGGTTAAACTGGCTAATGGGATATTCAGTTGGAACTCTAGAGTGCAAAAGACAGTCGCATTATCTTCCACTGAAGCTGAATATATGTCGCTGTCGGATACTAGCAGACAATTAGTTTGGATTTGTTGAAGCGCAGAACTAACAAGCGAGAGGTTAATAGCAAGGAGCTAGTAAGACAAGTTAACTTCAGAGGGGAAGTAAACTCTATTACAACTACATACCTAGTAAGACAAGTTACTATAAAGGAACGTCTTATGAGTAAAGGTAGTAGGAGAAGTAAAGAGAAGGGAACTTACACTTCAGAGGGGAAGTAAACTCTGAAGTGTAGAGGCGTAAACAGCAGTCCTTATATACAGGACGCTTAGCTAAGAATGGTCTGTGTGCACAGGTGATCCAAACACAATACAGGTGGTCTGTGCGCCAGAGGGAGAAATGCCATTGGAGGGCAGAGAACAATAGCTGCCTAAAGCAGACAATACCGGTATCTTAACAATAAAGAACAATAAGAGTCTACACGTGACTCTAACAATAAAGATAAACAAAAGTGGTCCGTAAGAGTCCAGCCAAGTCCAAGTTAGTCCATAAGGGACAGATACCATATTTAGTATATGGGATGACTCAATCATATCCCACGAGACATGTGACACAAGTCGCGTCTCAACATCCCTCCATGATAGAGGCAGTCCATAAGTAGATGGTGTTTCTTATATGAGCCAAGAGTCGTACAGAAGTTCGGGTTTTATACCCACTTCATAGTGTTTCTCATAGAGAACTACTTTTTGAAGGTTTTAAACCTTTTTTGTACTAAGTTGGAAGGTCCAACTCCTTTAGGGCTCTAAGAAGGGTTTTTTGTAGTTCTCTTAGATCAGAGAACATGATGTGCTTTTTACAGAACAATGTGACGTCCTTGTTGATAAACCAAGGATCGACGACCATTGACTGTGTGAAAAACCCTTTTTTACACCATTCCTAGATCAGTGACCATTTTGTCAAAGGGTTCTCTGGGCAGTGACTTAGTAAGTCCATCTGCAACCATTTCCCCTGTTGGAGTACGAATCAGGTGTATGACCTTATTCTCTACGTACTCCCTGACTACATGGTGTTTGATCAGGATGTGTTTGGACCGCCTTCCAGTGACAGGGTTTAAGGCCAGATCTACGGCACCCTTGTTGTCACAGTGTAGGGGAATTGGGGAGGTAACCTCATACCCTAGTTCCCCTAGGAAGGTAGTGTACCACTGAGCTTGGTTAGAGGCCTCAGAGAGGCTCATGTACTCTGCTTCTGTGGTAGACTGGGCTATAGTCTTCTGCTTTCTGGTGCACCATGAAATGGCTCCATTGGCAAGCAAGAAGACGTAGCCTGAGGTGGAGTGCTTTTCTTCCTGATCTCCCCAGGAAGAGTCGCAGTAGCCATGAAGGCCAGCTCCATCTGAATCAGTCCCTCCAGCATAGCGTATCCTGTGGTCCTTTGTTGTGTTTAGGTATGCTAGGACATACTTGGATAGGCGTAAATGCTGAGGTGAGGGATTGGAAGCAAATTGGCTAAGGCACGCAACAGCGAAGGATATATCAGGTCTGCTTCCAATCTGTGCATATAGCAGAGACCCGATTATCTGTTGATACTTCTTAATCTCAGAAGTAGAGGCCTGATCTTCAAACTTGATCAAGTGTGCCTCAGCGCCAGAGGGAAGAGGGGTATATACTGGGTTGGAATCTAACATTCCAAATCGCTCAACCATGTCGCGGATGTAATCTGATTGGTTGATCTCCATGGTGCGGTTTGCACGATCTCTGGTGATGTTGACACTGAGATAAGACTGGATTTCACCAAGATCAGTCATCTCATATCGGTCTGATAGAGAGACTTTCAGATCATTGATCTTTGATAGGGAGCTTCCAAGTATAGTGATGTCATCTACATATAAGATCACGAATAGTGTGTCACCCCCCTCTTGAAGATGATACACATATACTCCTGCATCAGAGTACGTCCGCGTGAAGCCTAGGTCACAAAGGACCCCATGGAATTGCACGTTCCATGTGCGGGAAGCTTGTTTGAGGCCATAGAGGGCCTTTTGTAATCGGCACACAAGGTGCTCGGAGCCAGCTGTGACGAAACCAATGGGTTGCTCCATATAGATTTCTTCCTCCAGTTCCCCATGAAGGAATGCCGACTTGACATCCATCTGGTGAATATGCCAGTCTTCTAGCGTAGCCAACGCAAGAAGGAGTCGCAGGGACTCAAAGCGGGCAACTGGGGAGAAAGTTTCGTCAAAGTCCACCCCCTCTAGTTGGGTGAACCCTTTTGCCACTAGCCTAGCACGAAAGCGTCCATCTGCTTTCTTTTTAAACACCCATTTGCATTTAACCACCTTCCTTCCAGCAGGAAGGGGTTCCAATCTCCAGACATCCAGCTTGTCGAGAGCATCCAGTTCATACTGGCATGCTTCAAGCCAATCGACAGCATTGTCAGACTCCATGGCCTGCTTAAAAGTCTGAGGGTCCCTATAGCCAGGTACCTCTGCTACATTAAGTAGGTCCATCATTCCCAGCCTACTGCTTCCTTGCACGAATTCATCGACGTCCTCTTGGATATAACGAGGATTCGTGAATTGTACCCTTGTGCTCCGCCTTGGTCGAACAGGCGAGACCGGTTGTGTGTTCCTCGGAGATCTGGGAGTAGATTCAGGAGGGGACACTTCCCTGTTGAAGTTAGGGGCCGGTATGGGAGCAGCTACTGCAGCGCGCCTTGTAGAGCGAGTGCGAGAGCGGGTGGGGGCAGTGTTTGTAGGAGGAGGGGCTTGGGAAGGGGGAGTGTGATAGATCGTCTGGTCTGCTGGAGCAGGCGTGGTGTTAGGGGGCGTGCTAGGCTGTTGTTGAGTTTCTGCAGGCACCTGAATGGGTGGAAGTATGAAGACTGGTGTAGGTGCCGCAGGGGCAACAGCTGGTGTAGGCTGGCTAGGCACTACAAAGAAAATCTCTCCGCCGGCAGCGCCTCTTTCGAGTTCACCAGACACGGGAGGGGAAGGAGTTTGAGAGTGATTAGCCAGATCACTCAGGGATGGGAAAGTGCTTTCGTCAAATGTAACATCTCGTGAAGAGACGAAGCACTGGCTATGTCTATCCCAGAGTTTGTAGCCCTTTGATAGGGGCTCATAGCCCACAAACACGGCTTCCTTTGCTTTAGGATCTAGTTTGCGCCAGTTGTGTTCGGGTACATGATAGTAGGCTTTGCAGCCAAATACTCTAAAGTAAGAGACATCTGGGACTGTACCATCCCAGAGCTCCAGCGGAGTTCTCCACTGATTAGAACGAGTGGGAGTGCGGTTATAAATTTGCACAGCAGTTTGAACTGCTTGCTCCCAGAAACCAAGGCTAAGGCCTGCATGATGAAGCATGCTAGTGCCTTTTTCCATAACCGTATGGTTAAAACGCTCAGCTCTCCCATTCTGCTGTGGAGAATGAGGCATCGTAAGAGTATGCTCAATTCCAGCTTCCAAAAGTATGCGCTTTAAGTCATTGTTTACATATTCGCCACCACGGTCCGAGTGTAAGGTTTTGATGGGCTTGTTTAGTTGTTTTTCAGCCCATGCTTTATAGTGTATGAAGGCATCCTTAAACTGGTCCTTTGTTTTCATAAAGATGATTACTGCTGTTTTGGAGAAGTCGTCTATGAACGTGGCGAAGTACTTGTTGCCTTGTATAGAGTGGCTCTGCATGGGGCCAACAAGGTCACTATGAACGACTTCAAGGGGTTCTTGTGCGCGTTTTGAGGAAGGTGGGAAGGGTAGACGTGTTGATTTGCCAGTTTCACAGCCATGGCACAACTTATCGTCTACTGGTGAGTTATTTATATTGGGTCCTTTTACTGACTCCTGAGCATATTTTTTGAGCACGTCTTTGGACATATGTCCCATGTGCTGATGCCAGACATCAAGGCTAGCAGATGCAGGTGCTTGGACAGAGTTCATATGTTGTCCATCAAGCCAATATAGGCCTGAAGCCTTGTGTCCTTCCGCTATGGTCTCTCCATTGAATCTTATAGCAAAAGATGTTGAGTCAAAACTGATGATGGCGCCTTTTTGTGTTAGGGCAGGCGTGGACAGTATACGTGAGTGTGTGTTGGGGAGGTGTAGCACATTTGATATTTTGAGGTCATAGCCTCTGTTGGTTCGGATTGTGACCGTACCAGTGCCAACGCTCTTGAGCAGAGAGTTGTCACCTAGAAGCACTTCTACTCCTTAGTGAGGTGTGTAGGAGTCGTAGTCTTCAAGGTGTGGGGTAAAATGTGCTGATGCTCCACTGTCCATCATCCATCTTGATGCTATCTGAGTGTGATTGACACTCATCATGTAAAGGGAGACCTGAGGTACCTCATGTACCTCTTCTATTTTGCCAGAGCCATTGACTATAGTAAATAGACGGCTCTTTGGTACAGGTATGCTATTGGCCGCAGCAAACCTGTTTCCCGGAAGCGAGTCCGGGGCCTCAGTCATTGAGTTCTGGGCAGCTTTCCCTCGTTGTCCAGCCCTCCCTTTTTTAGCATTCTCCTGGTCCCATTTGAGTTTGTAACAGTCCGGCTTTTTATGGCCAGGCTTTTTGCAGTAGTGGCAGATTATGTCCGGAGACACAGAGCTGCCTGATGCCTGCGACGCACTGGGGTGTGGAGGCGAATGTGATTTGACGGGGGCTATCTTGTTATAAGATGCCGGGGGACCAGCGATACGTGATTCCTCATTGATGAACCTATTGATGAGGTCCTGAGGTTGTAGGTTTGCAGGGGGGCCAGAGGCGAGGATGGTGCCTGCTATGGTGCTGTAGGAGGGGGGTAGCACGTCTAAAAGTATAAAAGACATTTGCATGTCTGAGACGGGCATCCCCTGCTCCACAAGGGTGTTCCTCGAATCCAGCATCTTCTGGAGTTGAGGTTGGAAGGGACTACCTTCCTGAAGCTTGGTGTTTGCCAAGCCCACCCATAAATTAAAGGTGGCCATAGAGCCTACCTGACCATAGAGGTGATCGAGGTGTACGAACTTGTCATGGACGCTTGGGAAGAGCGCCTCTGAGACAATCCCCGAGAGAACTTCTGATGTGACTGAAAGATATAGGAGGCCAGTAATGACCTCCTCCTGCTTCTCCCACATGGCCAGAATGGCCAAACCCTCGTCTGTCGGTCCAGTGGGGGCACCAACAACTCCTGCTGCAGGAGCAGGGTGGTGTGGCACATGGGCTGGTTGGGAATGAGTGAGGTGCCTCCTCACTCCATTCATCAACATGAGCGATGTGAAGGTCGCTCCCCATGTCTGCCAGTTTGTCCCATCCAATTTGGAGAGGACGAGGGTAGGGGGGAAGGAGAGGTGGAAAGTGGGCGAGGCCATTTGAGATGTTTGTAAATCTGGTTCCGAGGAGCAGTCAGAACCAGCCCAGATCTTGTTAAAGGAAAGTAGGTGTCCAGCCATAGGAGCGCTATAACTCCATAACACAGTAGTGTGTCATGCCTCTAGTTTGTGCGACTTGGAACTATACTATAGTAGTGGAATCATTTTACTGATGGCTGCCTCATATTGAATTTCCTAGGCCTAAAAGGTTAGCAGTCATGTCGTATGGCCTTGTCAGGGTCTAGCAAGAAGGGCACATAGGAGCATTGTCCGGCGAAGGATGCTCCGAGGCCATCTCTAACCTTTACAGCTATGTAGACTGGGGCTACCAGAGATGTTCAATAGAGGGTAGCACCCTAGAGAGGAGCCAACAGCGAATTCCAGAGACAATGATAGGGATCAACTCCCATAACAATTGTAACTGTCGTCTGTGGAGTCTCTAGTACAGACCATTAAGGGTCTTGGTACTAAGCAACTAGACTAGTGATACATGCCATGCAGCGAATCCTGCACAAAGGGAGCGAATACTTCTCCTGGCAGAGGTCTAGTCATAGCTACTATGTAAATACTATTATAGTATAGTAGCGTCTCCTAGTTATATCAGAGGGAAGGACTTCTGGGTTTGACTATTAACCAGGCCTTCACACCCCTTAAAGTGACCCAGGTATTAACCGAGTATCACCCAACCATTAGAGAGGCCTATAGCCGCAAGGGTCTTCCCCTATTGGCCTATGAAAGCACTTCCGGACGAAGACTGGGAAAAGAAGCTATTGTAGTGCGCACAGAGGAATTCGAGGTTATGTAAAACCTCTCACGAGAACCTCCTTAAGAGGCTAGCCAAAATGGCACATGACAAAGTCATGGTGGACGAGAAAGGAAGTGTCGAGATGAAGGGGATAGAGGATGCTCACTGATGATTGGGAGGACGACAAAGATATGTGGTCGGCTGAGAGAGCAAGGTGACACAAAGCAGATCTGTTTGGTATAACGCAAGTTAGTTATTAGGCATCAGGGCCCATAACCTGTTGAAGCGCAGAACTAACAAGCGAGAGGTTAATAGCAAGGAGCTAGTAAGACAAGTTAACTTCAGAGGGGAAGTAAACTCTATTACAACTACATACCTAGTAAGACAAGTTACTATAAAGGAACGTCTTATGAGTAAAGGTAGTAGGAGAAGTAAAGAGAAGGGAACTTACACTTCAGAGGGGAAGTAAACTCTGAAGTGTAGAGGCGTAAACAGCAGTCCTTATATACAGGACGCTTAGCTAAGAATGGTCTGTGTGCACAGGTGATCCAAACACAATACAGGTGGTCTGTGCGCCAGAGGGAGAAATGCCATTGGAGGGCAGAGAACAATAGCTGCCTAAAGCAGACAATACCGGTATCTTAACAATAAAGAACAATAAGAGTCTACATGTGACTCTAACAATAAAGATAAACAAAAGTGGTCCGTAAGAGTCCGGCCAAGTCCAAGTTAGTCCATAAGGGACAGATACCGTATTTAGTATATGGGATGACTCAATCATATCCCACGAGACATGTGACACAAGTCACGTCTCAACAGGATTAAGTCACTCTTCACTGAGCTTGGCATCAAACTAAGCCCAATACCACTCTGTGGTGATAATCAGAGGTCCATCTTCATGGCCTCAAACCCTGTCCAAGAGAAGCGTATTAAACATATTGATATACGCTATCACTACATAAGAGAAGTAGTGAAGGACAAGAAAATAGAACTATTCTTCATAGATGGTTCAGAAAATCCCACAGATATGTTTACCAAGAACCTAGGGTGTATTAAGTTCGAAAAGTTCAGAAGTCAGTTAGGACTTGAGTTTTACTCGTCCAACTATGTCACAAGGCAACAAACTTGGCCTTGAGACAAGCCTGAAAATTCCATTAATACTATGGAAGGTATATCGAGCAACGCTTGAAGACATTGTCTTCCAGATACATAGATTCTTCTTAACCAGAGAATCGCAACATTTCTGCTCATTATACCAAAAATCGGCCCAATGAACTGTAATAGTTCAAAAGCTGAAATGGGATGGTGAAGAGAGCTCGGTCTTGAAACCGCTCTCATGGTTCTGTGATAGACTCCCTTCCAAACTATGGCTAGAATATTAATTCGCCTTACACACTTGCTTAGAGCACTTAGTAGCTGCACTTAGCAAGGGGGAGTGTTGAACCGTAATACTTACTATTGTTGATAAGTGACCTGTGCGCACTTAGCGGCTCAATGGACACGCAGATAAACGGACTGCTTTAGATTAGATATAGAGGACTTGTAGATTAGATTATTTTGATCTTTACAATCTCGGACTTCTTGTATTCTCTTATCTATGACATCACACATGTACATGACATCATGGACCACTCCAGATTGCCCTTGTACTTCGTCTATGTACTTTCCTTTGTTCTTATCTTTATTGTGATGTCACTATGATATCATAGTCTGGACTCTTCTTGTTCTTTACGCCTTGTTCTCTTTGTAGTCCACTCCTTTGTCCGTGTACTGAACAATGCGCCTTGTATTTACTGTGACCTGCTGTTATCAGCGTCACCCTCTGTAGCAGTATAAGTAGAGTACTCTGTACGCTCCTGGTCCACATCAGTTCTCATCTGTTGTGTGCCAGGTATGTCTCCACTTCTCCAATGTCATAATCAGTTCTCATCTGTTGTGTGCCAGACATCCCATCTGCTTCACTTGCTTGATTACACTCTGTTGCTGCTTCCAGCCACCCTTGATATCTCACCACAGTCCTCTTGTCACTGTGAGTATCATCCCTTCATGTGCGTGTTGAGCCGTAATACTTACTATAAGGCTCATTACGTAGGAATGACAGTACGATTAGTTATGCTATACACATAATTCGGAGTATTTAGTCATACGGTATACGTACAGAATCCCCTTAAGGGATTATTCCGAGTCCACCGGTGATTAGACATTAGGCGACACTGAAAACGCGATATTGTGGACGCCTCTACTCATCACTTTTCCCCAAACGGACATGGGTGGACCATAGAGTATATAAATCCTACTGTAGGAGCGAGTACCTATACACATCTCTCTCCACCCCACTCTGAGCTTCCTCTGCTTCACTCTAAGCCTCGTCTAAGCTCTCTACACAGGTAAGGGTCTACCTGTACACTGCGTGCATTGCTGCGCAACAGGTTATGGGCCCTGCCATAAGTCGCTTTGCACCTTCATTGGCTGCAACGACGGCGGGTTACCTTTAGTACCTGCAGTGGGGTTGTCGCCTTCATTGGCAGACATTAGTCTCCTCCACTATGGGGAGACTATGACAGTATGTCGCCTTTAATGGCAGACATTAGTCTCCTTATAAGGGGAGACTATGCCGGTTTATTTTTCTGTTATTAGTCGCATACGGTGCTGACTACTCTCTACACAGAAACCTATTATCAAACATGTCGACTCTTACTACTCTTGTCCCCGTCCTTGACGGCAACAACTATCAAATTTGGGCTAAGCAAATGGAGGCTTTCTTGAAGTCTTCTGCGCTGTGGGATGTAGTGTCTGGGAGGCGTGGTGCCCCCAGCGCTGTAGATGAAGACAAGCCCACTGAAAAGGAGCTTGAAGCGTACAACGCTTGGGCTACTGATGATGATCGTGCCCTTGGCTCGATTGTGCTGCGCCTTTCGCCGGCTATTCAACGCCAGGTCGAAAAATATGCGACTTCTCGCTTGGTTTGGGATCATCTCAAGTCCCAGTATGGGGGCGTTAGTGCTGCTAACGTCTACCAGGACTTCAAGCGTGCCATGACATTCCGTCTGGACTACGCCAAGCATCCTGGCCCCCAGATCGATGAGCTTGCAACGATTTACGACCACCTTTCTGCCAACTCCGCCAAAGTACCCGACGGCCTTCAGGCCATGATGCTTCTTTCGAAGCTACCTGCCAAATGGGAGTCATCCCTTGTCCCTATCCTCATGTCGGGCACTACGGCAAAGAAGCTTACTTTGACCGAAATCCGTACTGCAGCGGTCAATCAGTGGGAAATCGAGCATACAAAAGGCCAGTCCTCTAACAAGGAATCGGCCAACAAGTTGTCGGCGGTCAAGCGCAAGTGTAACGACCCCGACTTCCAGCAGCAGCAGCAAGGCTCTTCGGGCCAGCAGAACAAGAAGCGCGGTAATCAACAGCAGCAGCAGCAGCCCCAGCAGCAGGGAGGGAACCATCGCCAGCGTAGTAAACGCGCCGGCAAGAAGTTCAAGAAGCAACATACGCAAGGGCATACGCACATTGCCGATGTTGCAGCGCTCCCAGCGCCAACCTCAACGACTATTGCGCATATCTCGCCTTCTGGGCTCGAGCAGCGCATTTCCTCCGCCCCTCCTGCGAAGAAGCGTGTTCCAGGACACTATAAGACCTTCAATAAGGCTCTGGACGTCACCCAGGCCTTAGAAACCCCTGGAACTGTACAGACAGTAAAGACGCTTGAGCAACGTCTCAGAAAAATGGTCGCGGACTCCCCGTGGACCAAGAACCCGAATACCTTTGCAGAGGATTGGGAAATGTCAGATGAGGATGAGGACCTCCCTACAGGCTGCAGTGCGCCCATTAATTCGCCCTCAGACACTCCTAAACTAACCTTGACCCCTTTAGTCTCGCCTGCTGAACAAGAGGCGCGTAAAGACAAGGGCAAGGAGCCCATTCGCACCGTTGAACCTATCGAGGAATGCCCAGATAGTCCTACTGCGGTTGAAATAACCAAAATGTGGGAAGGCTTCCATAAGAAGGCGCCAGTACGTGCCCCCTCTCCAGATATTTCTCTGGATTGGGGAAGCGAAGCGGACGATGATGACAACGTCTACAACGACTTCGCTGATACAGTCGGACAAGATGACTTTACTCCCTATGAGGATGGGTTAGTAACTTTCCCTCCCCAAATAAGCAAATCTGACCACCCTACAGTGCTACTGGAGACGGCGCCGATTGGCGCTTCTAAAAATAGTAGTTACAGTGCACTTGTAAATAAAGATGTAAATAGCGCTAATCTATGCGCTCATGGTCTTGATTTCGCTTTATGCTCGAAATGTAAGGGAAAGAAGAGTCTAACAGAGCGAGAACCTACTTGGTTACTTGACTCTGGTGCGTCGGCACACTTTACAAACAATAAACTGGACTTTATAAGTTATACCCCCCTTTCACAAAAGCCTATGGTAAAGACGGCAGCCCATGCTCTTTATATACAAGGCAAAGGCTCAGTCTTACTGAAGCATTCTGTGGAACACAATGGTATTAAAACAGAGCGTATTACACGCATATATCCTGTCTTTCATATACCACAGATGACAACTAAGCTATTGTCAATGGGGGAGTTTCTTCAACAGGGATTGCGCGTTCATGGGGATTCGCAGCATATATCTCTATTCTATAAGGGCAGTACGACGCCCATATTACAAACAAAACCCCTAGCAGATGGTCAGACACTTTACTGGCTTGATGCCGAAGTCACGCAAGTAAAAAATGTACATGAAGCCCATAGTACAATCTATACTGCTGACTACGACATTTGGCATAGACGTCTAGGACACCCTTCGAAGGAAGTACTACGTCATGCCAAGGATCACACTAAGGGATTCCCCAAGGACCTTAAATATCCTTCTGAGACACCCATATGTCCTGGTTGCGCTCAAGGGAAAATGCCTGCTTCAACGCATAAACCCTCTGAGACACGTGCTAAGAAGCCTTTTGAAAAGATTCATTCCGATCTTAAGAGCTTCCCAGTTGACTCGTACCACAAATACAAATACTTCATTAGTTTCTTTGACGACTTTTCCTCCTATGCGTGGGTCGTGCTATTACGCACCAAAGCACAGGCCATCAATGCGTTAAGGCAGTTTATTGCCATGGTCAAAAATCAGCATAACGCTACTATTAAACAGTGGATGTCTGACGCTGGAGGAGAATACAAGTCTGATGAGTTTACTAAGGTACTGAAAGATATGGGCATTACTATCCTACAAAGTGCACCGCATACTCCCCAACAAAATGGTCGTGCTGAACGCTTTATGCGTACTTGTATGGATAAGGCTCAGGCTATGCGCCTTGAAGCCTGTCTCCCTCAATCCTGGTGGGAATTTGCGGTCCTACATGCAGTACATTGCTATAATAGGACTCCAATAAGTCGCCTTAATTGGCAGACACCCTATATGAGCTTGCATGGTGAAGCACCTAGTCTTTCACACTTACGAGTGTTTGGATGTGGCGCATATGTGCACATACCAGAAGATCGCAGATCGAACAAACTTGACCCCTAAAAGCGAACAAATGATCTATATTGGTCATACTGAGGGCATAAAAGCATATAGATTCATGCGGATCAAAAACAACACAGTGTTCACCAGCACTACTGCATTATTTGATGAGACCGTATACCCTAAGTGCGAAACACAAAGGGTGCGGGGTACAACCCGCATAAATGAGCCAGTAGAGAATCAACCTCCTATGGAGGATGAACCATCACCTACACAGCCCATTCCAAGTGGTTTTGACGATGATATGCCTACTCATCGTCCCCCTAAACAGAGGCAAAATAGGGAGGATGCGCCAGACCGCGACGGCGGATCTGTGGAACCAGAGGAACCAGAAGCGCAACAGCCTCCGCCTCCTGCGCCAGAACCAGCACTACCACGACGGTCTGCGCGCTTGAGGAAAGTACCTACTCGTCCTGGCAACGTCTATGGGGAAGACAGGCACCCCACAAGCATAACTAAAGACGTTGAACGGAGTAGCAAGTGGAAAGAAATGGTTGGAAGACAGCCTGGTCGCTCCAGAGCTGATAGTACACCAGGGCAAAGGCAGATTCCAGGAGGATTTCCTGAGACAAACCCTGACCCTCCACCTGCTGAGAGTGAAGCTCCGCCAGAACCCTCAGAGGATGAAGTAGATGATTTATTGTCACGCCTTGCTCAGGAAGGGGGAGTAAAATTCCTAGATCATCTGCTTGCCAAGGCAGTTCCATCTAATGATCTGGAACCACTGGACACTTCTAATATACGGGAGTGGACCTATAAAGATATAATACGCATGCCTGCAGCACAACAAAAGGAATGGAAGACTGCTTGTCGCGAGGAACTAGAGGCACTTCGCAGACGTAATGTCTTTGAGCTTGTGGAACCCCCTAAAGGGAGGAAAATAATAAAAAATAGATGGGTCTTTGATCAAAAGACTGACGGTCGCAAGAAAGCCCGGCTTGTTGCCAAAGGCTTTTCTCAGGTTGAAGGCGTTGACTATGATGAAATATTCTCACCAGTAGTGCGCTTCGAGACTGTCCGGATGATGCTCGCGCTTGCAGCGCTAGAGGATTGGCACATCACTGGACTAGATGTTAAAACTGCCTTCCTATATGGAGAGCTCGATGAAGAGCTATACATGGAACAACCTGAGGGCTTCAAAGCCAAAGGGCATGAAAACAAAGTACTGCGACTAAAACGCGCCATTTATGGACTTAAACAAGCTGCTCTAGCATGGTGGAAAGCGCTGGATAAGTCCATGGCTGCGATGGGCTGTCAAAAGGCTACTATCTGACTCAGGACTCTTTACCCATAGAGGAAAGAGTGGTGCCCTTGTAGTGATCATTGTCTATGTTGATGATGTGATCTTTATGGGATCGGACAAAGCCCTTCTAAATGAGCTTAAGAATAGGTTCATGGAGGACTTGGGAATGTCGTGACTTAGGTGATGCAAAGGAATTCTTGCGTATGCGCATTCAGCGGAAACATGGAAAGATCTTTTTAGATCAAACCGCTTACTTAGAAAAGGTGCTGCAACGCTTTGGACTCGCAGATGCGAAAGCAACTGCGACTCCACTTCCTGAAGGGTACCAACCTGTACCTAATAATTCACCAGTCAACCCAAGCGTCAGGAGCAAATACCAGCAAGTTATAGGTTCACTCCTATACATAATGCTTGGGACTCGCCCTGACATCGCCTATGCAGTTGTTAAACTATCACAATTCGCTGCAAACCCTTCAGAGGACCATTTAAACAGAGCACTCTATATCTGTCGCTATTTGCTCGGGACTTCTTCATACTCTTTGGTGTATGACTGGAAGATCAAATGGAGGCTTAATTGCCTATGCAGACTCTGACTGGGCTTCAAACCCAGATAATAGGCGATCTACCACAGGTTATATGGTTAAACTGGCTAATGGGATATTCAGTTGGAACTTCTAGAGCGCAAAAGACAGTCGCATTATCTTCCACTGAAGCTGAATATATGTCGCTGTCGGATACTAGCAGACAATTAGTTTGGATAAAGTCACTCTTTACTGAGCTTGGCATCAAACTAAGCCCAATACCACTCTGCGGTGATAATCAGGGGTCCATCTTTATGGCCTCAAACCCTGTCCAAGAGAAGCGTATTAAACATATTGATATACGCTATCACTACATAAGAGAAGTAGTGAAGGACAAGAAAATAGAACTATTCTTTATAGATGGTTCAGAGAATCCCGCAGATATGTTTACCAAGAACCTAGGGCGTATTAAGTTCGAAAAATTCAGAAGTCAGTTAGGACTTGAGTTTTACTCGTCCAACTAAGTCACAAGGCAACAAACTTGGCCTTGAGACAAGCCTGAAAATTCCATTAATACTATGGAAGGTATATCGAGCGACGCTTGAAGACATTGTCTTCCGCATACATAGATTCTTCTCAACCAGAGAATCACAACATTTCCGCTCATTATACCAAAAAATCAGCCCAATGAACTGTAATAGTTCAAAAGCTGAAATGGGATGGTGAAGAGAAGCTCGGTCTCGAAACCGCTCTCATGGTTCCGAGATAGACTCCCTTCTAATCATGGCTAGAATATTAATTCGCCTTACACACTTGCTTAGAGCGCTTAGTAGCTGCACTTAGCAAGGGGGAGTGTTGAGCCGTAATACTTACTATAAGGCTCATTACGTAGGAATGACAGTACGATTAGTTATGCTATACACGTAATTCGGAGTATTTAGTCATACGGTATACGTACAGAATCCCCTTAAGGGATTATTCCGAGTCCACCGGTGATTAGACATTAGGCGACACTGAAAACGCGATATTGTGGACGCCTCTACTCATCACTTTTCCCCAAACGGACATGGGTGGACCATAGAGTATATAAATCCTACTATAGGAGCGAGTACCTATACACATCTCTCTCCACCCCACTCTGAGCTTCCTCTGCTTCACTCTAAGCCTCGTCTAAGCTCTCTACACAGGTAAGGGTCTACCTGTACACTGCGTGCATTGCTGCGCAACAGTGCGCTGTTCATCAGGTTATGGGCACTGGTGCCCAAGCCACTCCACTTGGCTGGTCACTGTGTTCTTAGGATCACACACCAGGTCAAGGTCTGTCTGGGGCCTCACCAGCCTTGCCCAAGGCAGTTGACACTGGGGCGCCAGTTGTCACTGCTGAGGAACCTCCTATATCATGTACTGCCCAGTAGTCCCTACTTTCACCCCTACTGTTTTCCTAGCCCCTGCG
>JAKELL010000419.1:0-37962 GCA_021524915.1 Lactarius akahatsu
CCCACACAACATGCAACATATAATTCTCATCCACTCACAGGTATGGCCAGCACCGCGACAAGATAGCCCGTGACGAGAGCCGTATCATAGCGCTTTGAGGACGTGCAACGAGAGACTGTTTCCTCTCTAGGAGCAATTGTTGCAGCTCGAATTGGATGGCAGAGGAGACCAGTGCTGGGTTTGCCTTCAGCCTTACTCGATACTCGATGTCCACTGGTGAACTTTGAACGGGACGAGTAAGAAGGTTACGCGTGAGAGAAACGAACGAACGACAGCCCGTCGGGTAATAAAATTCGCATTCTGGAGTTGGGTGCGAATAGTGAGATCACCGCCGTGGGAAACGACCATTGTAGCGATTGTAATATTGATTTCTGGCGTCATCAAGTGTCCACGGTTTCCCTGCACCGATCATGCGGCTCTTACAGTTAAGGGCAGTTTGTAAGTGTATTAGTTAGCGAATAATGTGAGCGATGGTGTGCGCGAGCGATATCGGCACGAGTAGAGATGAGTATGGGAGAGCGCGCACACAGATGAAAACTGATAATTCTTTCTTTCGAAAGGCACAGGGATTTTATACCTAAAGAACTAGAAAATGTATAGTAGTAAATTTTATGCTGTGCATCCCCAGAGAAAACTCGATAACGAATCCGCGGACGTGGGTATGACCGGGAGGGGATACGGAAAATCGGCCGAATTGGCCGGGTGAGTGCGAAATAACGAACCGAGGTGAAATGCGAAAGACATCGCGAGGGTTTGCACCACACACGCATGGAATAGGATCATAAGTACGAACCGCAGTCAGATCTCACAACGATAACACAATGGTACATTTCAACAGCGGCGCCCGCAATTCTGTCCCCCAAACGGCACCTCTTTCTTTCTTTCTTTCTCGTTTTTTTTTGGAGAGCGTTTATTCTCAGTAACTACTGTAGACTTGTCCTTGATTACCGAAAATAAATATTAGATAGCAGGAGATTTACTATCAGCCCTATCTAGCACGCATGGAACCGGGTCGGAACCCAGTTGCGAGGGATACGCACGCGCACGCCCCATTAGTGTCTGGGGTTGTGGGGGACTCATTGCACGTGGTCACGGTCATCCCGGGTCCTGTGGCCTGATGCTACGTGTTCTCCTACCCACTGAAACCTCACCGTATGTCATCCAGTTGGGTGGTAGTTCCCATTCACGATTGAGGATTGCTTTCCACGTGTTATGTACAGATAACACCGTAGTTTTGTTTCTCTGGATTTCGGTTGCGGTTGGTTATCTTGTCATTTGAGCCGTTCATTAATTGCACGTAGCCACCGACTTTTTTATCTCCTGGGTGGAGTGAGTCTTTAGTTGAATTACTCTTTCGCATACCCAGATTAGATATGCCGATTCAGATATTAGGATGTCGAGCAGCCGATTTGGTCCGGAAAGGTAGGGACCCGCAGCCCAGGATCGCTCTGAGGTCGATTTGGGGCCAGGAGTTTTGGGGGTGGCCACAGTTCTCCCGCCATGTCCCATATGAGCCTGACTGGTTCGGCGGTGCATTCTGTGAGTATGTGTTCCATTGTCTCTGTCTCGTTGCATGTGGTGCACCATTTCCTGTGGCTGTGGTCCGAGATGTTCTCCCAGAATTCGCCCAGCATGAAGGTCCCGTGTATGGCTTTAAACAGGAAGTGTTGGATTTTTGGTCTAATTGCACGTTTCCTGATGTTCTTCTATATTGTTCCATCCAGTTCCGGCACTTTGTTGAAATTTAGTATCGCTGTTCTCGCGAGCTGGGGGTTTCTCTCGGTCGTGTGTCGGGCAAGTGGTGGGCAACGGGCACGGATTCCCTTGTAGGCTATGGCCTGCGACAGTGATGCTAACTTCGCCCCATGCAAGTCATATCCTATCGGTATGTCGAGGGGTAGGTCGTCCGAGTCGTCCTTTTCGGCTCCTGCTTTTGCTAGTTTGTCACTTTCTTCATTCCCCAGTATACCATTGTGTCCTTTTACCCATTGGAAGGAGGTTGTGGCTGTTCTTCTTTTCATGAGGTGGGCCGCCTTTTTAAGTAGTGACGCGTTCTCAATCCCAATCCAATCCATCCAGCATCTTCCCATTTGCTCAGGTCGGTGGTAAGTCCATCTATAGGTTATTTCGATCTAGGTTTATCAGTACAGCCAGATATTGACCACGGCGATTACAGCGGCTTTCTCCCCTATTTGGTTCGACTTTTGGACCGGGGACCCTGATTGCATCGTTCCTCAGGCCTTCCGACTGACCCAGACGCCTCCGCCGGATCTAGCGTTTGCTTTGCCATTATTGAGGCACGCACCGTCTGTGTCTTCTGGTGTTGGAGGTTCAGTCCCACCGCATAGAGTCTGCGAGGAATCGGAGAGATGCGGTCCGGGTGAAGATTCTGAAGCACTCGGTGAGGTCGTCTTTGCATGTTATCGATGGATCTCATAACTCACATGACTGAAATGCATAGAAGTGATGGTATACCCTGTTCCTGATAATAGGGAGGGTAAGGTCATGGGTTGTATGAGGTTGCGGGAGCTCCGAGAAAAGTGGCGTCGGGCCCAGGCATCAGCTAAATACTATAAAAAGATTTGTTATCTATTTGTTGGTGCAACGTCGGGCTTAGCCTCAGCCTAAGCGATCGAGCCACTGGCTCGACGTGTGCAGTTGGTAGGATAGATAGCCACTCTCAACACTACCGTGACAGTCACCTTGTCTTTAGCATGGCCGAACTCATCCGCAACGCCAAGTCTGCTAGATATTGGACGAGGAATGAGCTCGCAGCGTACAACATCGCGGTCGAGTATCAGGATGCTACTGCCTTTTTTGGCACGCACAACCTTCCCCAGCCGGCCACCGTTTACCCAGCTGTCCTCACGGATACAGGTCCTGACGACGCAGCTGATGACGGCGTTTATGAGCTCCTTCGTATGATGGATCTCGCTATGTCTCCTGCCCCAGCAGAGGAATCTGCTGTGGACGATTTCGTTGTGCTGCTGTTGCGTGCGTTGCGCTACAACACAAGGGGCAGGGTTTTAAGGACGAGGAAGGACATCCCTCTTGTCATTTGTGGCGAGAATAGGTATGCCAAAACGGACGTGTGCATCATCGACCAAAACGAAATCTTGCTCCTCGTCCAGGAAGACAAACGACATATGGACAATTCAGATCCAGAACCACAGCTCATCGCAGGAGCCGTCGCAGCCTTCGCTGCAAATAATCAGACACGCCGACAAACACTCAATCTAACCCCCCTTGATTCCAAGATGATGGCCGGAATCACTGTGAAGGGCACCGCACCGATTTTCTACAAAATTAAGGTTACAGCAGCACTCGTAACCAGTATCGGAGGTGGGGCTTACCCTCAGGAAGCAACCACTGTCTATGCGCACATTCCCAATATCCCGAGACCGAATCGCCGCTGGAACGAAGGCATGAAGCCATTGGATAATAGGCAGGTCATTCTGTCTTGTTATGAGGCGTTCAAGCAATTCGTGAACTAAAGTGAAAGGTAAGTCAATTTTCCCGAGTACCAAACGGCGATTGATTTTGTTCTTCGACCAAATTCAAAGCTTGATAATGGCGAGTGGGATTTGGGTGTACTTGACCTGTGATACTTTTGCTTTACACTAGCAATTCGGAAGGAGGCCCATTCCAAAATGGTTTGTAAGGCTCTCGCTTTCTACAACAATGCAGTCATTTTCTCCCTATGGTGGAAAGCAGGTGTGAGCAGGTTCCTTTTCCGAAATTGTGAGATGAAATTCCAAACTCGCGTCTCACTTAACGAGTCCCGAACGTAAAGGTATATTCTGTCTGTCTTACTACATTACAAGGACAATGCACACGCCCTCACCTGCTGAGCGAACAATGTTTGTTAGTGGTAAACATAAAATGAACTTGTCATGTGCCATGATGACATAGCCAGTTTAAGGGACAGAGGCAGAGAGGAAGGACATAACGCACATGTGATGCGTAATTCCGAGGTCTTTGTGACTAAGCAAAAAAAAACACGGACCTGGCCCTGAACCGGCGGATAAGCCCCAGCCGCTTTATATATTGTACAGTATGCTGTACGCTGTACAGACGTAGACAACCAGTAGAAACGTATGACTCGCTCAAAATTTGTTACAACCCTTGCAATTTTCCAAGACACGACCGTTGGTCGAGATCTGGCGGACAAGCGGTTGTCCAGTCACATCGTCGTATAATCAGAGGGAATTTTCTCACCAAAATTCTTCTTGGGGTCGCACGCACAGCGTCTAGTCCTGTATGCATCTCCCTGTGGGCAATGTTGAATGTCGTCATGACGATAGCCGATGCCATCTTGGAAGAATAGCTCCTCCTTGTGCAGAAATAAAGACAGAGCAATGCTCAGTATTGACGCACTATCCCATCGCTTTGCGTACAATAAAATTCAGCCACCAAGGACGCGCGGCGTTCAAAAGTGTGACCCCGCGTACCTCGTAAAATATACCACCTTTCTTGTCTAGATAGTCGAAGAATGTCAAGTACGCTGGACTCCTCAGGAACTCCATGTCGACGACTTCGAAACTACTCTCGTCTAGGAACGCTTTGGTCCTGAGCAGGAACACCCGAAGTCTACGACTGTCACGCACAGTGGCACAAAGTATAGGTGTCTTCGTCTTCTGTTACAAACCCCGCCAAGTTGCTTCCCGTGTTTATACGAAGCTTGTGCTCTTGCATGAAATCTATCGTTATTCAGAAATCAATAAATGGGCGCACAAAAAGTTGCGCACGTACCGTACACTGCCTCCCACAACGTAGAGACAGTCTGTTCCATTTCGCGAAGAGCCAGGTTGAATGCTTCGAAAGCGTCGTCAAGCGAGATCACGACAGCTGATCAAGACACGGGTCTATGGTACCATATATTTTTCCTTCTCGCATGATCTCGAACGGGTCCTCTAGAAAGTCGCAGAAATATTGTGACCCCGGCCTTACAATTTTTTAGTCACATAGGACCATTCAGACCAGGATAAGCTGACTGACTGGATTCGCCAATAATACCTATATGATCGGAGGATATCCTGTCGGGCTAAGAACTGTGGCACATCTCAGCCTGCATTTGAGCAGGATAAATGGGTCAGTATTACACCAGCATTGAATCTGCTCAAGTTCCTGAAGCTGCGAGAAGCAAGGTCAAAGGGTTCTTTCAATGAGCCCAGACAGACACATACCGTGCGCTGTCTAGTCAGTTGATCAGGACGTAAGCAGGCGTGTGAACGAGATATTTCTGGCGTCTACCTCCTTGGGGAATTCTCAGCAGCCCCATGTTCTTACGCACTTGCTCCGCCCTGGTTCCGTTTATCCAGTCAGGGAGACCCCAGTGTTCTGCGGGGATCACATCGAACGAGATTGGGGAATCAGTCATCGTCGAGACACGTCTTGAGATAGGATATAGTCAGGCAAGGTAACGCTCGAGAGAGGACAAGGTTGGAGAAGTACGTTTTGAAGTCTTCCGTGAGTGGCTCATCGCACAGAAACGTCCACGGATATCTAGCTTGTGCGTTGAACCTGTCCTCAATTTGTTGCATAGTAGTGAGCACAGCCCCTAAGTCGGAATCTTCGCACACGACGAGGAGAGTGGCATCGGTTGGGCTCGTTAACGGCAAAAGCCGGAGGTGACCAGGAGGGTCGGACAGGGTGTAGAATATTGTCTGCGTTGAGTTCGAGTAGTGTCTATAAGATAAGGGTGAAGGAGACACGTGCCAACGAGAGGACAGAGACGACCACGATCGAGAGAAGTACGTTGCGGCGGATTACACTTAGGGGCATAACTGGTAAACCGGTTCAGGGTTAAGGGGCACACCGCGGCGGAACGCTGCCTTTTCAATTGAAGTTGACGTTGATATAATACCAGGTGTGGGATAACAAATTTTCTCACCAGAACACAGCAAATAAGAATGCCGGGTGGACCTCCGAAGACTCGTCGCTGTCATGTTCGTCGTCCACGGTGCCTTTCGTCCTTGTACCACTCGAGCTGACATGGATTATTATGTTAGTTTTTCGACATCCGAGGCCACCGGGTCCACCAGCACGGTGAATTTGGGTGCCCACGTTCTTCTACCGCTTGTCATTTCGTTCACCCGTCCGACCCGGAATGGGAATCTGTTGTCCGTGGAGAGAGCAGAAGGTTCAGCGACGATCACTCGGCTCGACGCTCGCCGGGTTCACCCCCCCGTGGACGTGACAGAAGGCGGTCGCCATCGCTCGATCGCCAACGCAGTGCCTTGAGCCCCAGACGACAGAGAACGCCACCCCGTGGGAGTGTCCGTGTCCGTAGCCCTGTTTGGCGTCACAGCTCTTCACGAAGTCCCCGTCGTGATGATCATCTCCCGCCACACTACCACGATCGTGACGTTCGACCTCCCCGCCGTTCATCCTCGCACGAACATCTTACTCTTGCCCAACGCATCGATTTAAACCCCAGACCGGATCTCGTCCCTCCCAAGGCTCCCCCCAAACTCGTCATGTCACATACGAGCTCTCGCGATCGCCCTTCCGAACAGGAACCCAAATCCAGTCCCATCCCTCCCGTCAAAGTGATAGCAGCGGCCCCGCCCTCTAGTGCCACGACATCTAAGCCCTCATCTGAAACAGCTTCCAAGCCTTCTGGTCCCGTGGCAGCGCCCTCACATCGACCGTTCTCAGAAGTTCTTCCGCCTCCTCCCATACAAAAAAACTCGTCCCAACCCAGCGATGATGTGATGACACCCGAGCAACGACGGGCCGTGTGGGAGAGACGTATCACGTAAGTCGTCGTCGTCGCCGTCGTGCACAATACCTCTCTTAGCTATTTTCAGCCTCATGGCGGATGCCACCAAGGAATTTATGGAACTCGAAAAGCTGGGGCAAGATATGCAGATGCGTCGACGTCAAATTCAGTCGCCTGGATTCGCCGCACTTCCTTCCGACGTCAAAGCCACTTTCCAAACCGGCCTTACAAGTGCTGAATCCGCCTACCAGAAGAAAAAGGACTCTTTCAATAGTGTGGTTAATAAGCTGTCCGAAACAGATTTCTGGCCCCCCGTCCCCTCGCAGAGAGCCGGTGAATTGGAGGCCAAACTGAAGGAAGCAAAAACGATGCTCGGAGGCTTGGCGGACGGCGTCAGTCAGTTGTACAAGAGAATCGAAAGTCTCTACGAACAGCGCTCAGGTGGCCCCAGCGCAAAGCGATCGGGTCCAGACGAAGACGTAGAAATGGCCGACGGAGCGATTCGTACCAAAAAACGACGACGCTTATCCATCAACGGCAGCGATGATGCGACCCCGTCGGATATACGCGAGGATGTGGAGTCTATCAAGAACACCATACGCGAAATCGATGACCACCTCCACGAGGTCGAGAACGACATATCCCAGCACTCTTGCCACGTTATGGAGCTGCTTGAGGTAAAGATAGAGGAGAAAATCGAGGAGATCGCGCGGAATGCGGACGTATCCTCTCTAGTGGAAGTTCGGCTCGGCCCACAGACTACCAAGACCTTTCAGGCGTTCAGTGAAAGCTTCGCACAGGCCGACCGAGAGATCGGGGAACTTGCACAAGAGGTGTCAGAACTCATTCCGAAGTTAGACTCACTCAAGCGTGAGAATGATCTCTTCAAGCAGGAGGAGGCCGCTAGTAAGGACTTACTCGCAGAGGTGCGTGACCCCCATCTCCGTTGCTCTCATCCTCTCACAGACGAGGACGTCTACAGTTAGTAAAGGCAGATCAAGAAAATGCAGAAGCGCTTGCGCGTCTCCAAGCCGAGGCTGAGTCCTTAGGGAGCACCCTTAAAGCACAGGCGAACAGGGCGACTCGATCGTCACCGCTACCAACATATCCCCTTCCCAAACCTTTCATGGACGCCATCACAACATCTGTCCAACGACAAGTGCACGAGCAGATACTCCCTATCTTGGCAGAAACGCGCACTGACACCGAACGCATCGCAAAGGCCCGCGATATGGAGCTGTATGAAAAGCTCGTCGGAGACAAAACTGATCAGTCCTCTAAGCTAGCCCAATTGATATCGGCGTGGATCGAGCGTCACCCTGACTATGTTCATCAAGCGTTGACCGCTGCCGCGGCCAGTGCAAAGGGTAGCGGCGCTGGGGGTTCGGGTCGTGTCTCCACGTAATTCAATCTACCGCTTCTTGGTTAACAGATTCTTGTGTCCAAAACGAAATATCATTTATATAATTATGCTGTAGATACAACAATCTAGTAAGACGAAGTCGCAAATGCTTTCCCTTGGAGGGGTTTGGTGACTTCGTGAACAACGCATGTTAAAAAGTGGACCTTCCGAGAATCGAACTCGGGACCCTTGCATGAATGGGCTAAGGTAACCTCATAAGTACAAAGCTCTACCGATTGAGCTAAAGGTCCAACACCTCTGGTCTCATTTTATGTGACTACGATCCTGTCGGATCGAAGTGCTCGGTTCTTCACCTTCGCCTAAGTTATCCTTATAGCATTCGTTGGTCACCCATTTAACAGTGACAGACATGTGGAAAAAAAAGTCAGGGTCAACGCCAGGGTCCGTTCTCCAAACCATTGCACGTTCGGGAAACTGGCCAGTTCTCATGGACTAAGTTATTAAGATGGAAGTCGATTGGGTGTGTCTAACGATACATCTGTAGGTGCATCTAATTGAACCACTGAACATAATACCCGAGACCCTGCCCTACCACGCCTTACGGTTCGTCTGTGCTCTCCTCCTGAACGCCAGCGGGTGTGAGGTGCAGAAACCGCGTGCCGACGCGCGCGGCCTGCTCCTCAGAATGTGTGATCCAAACGATCGCCTTGAGAGCCGAGTCGGCGTCCTTGATCTCCTCTACGAGCGCCCTCTCCACCACGGCGGAGCTCGCTGGATCGAGCGCGGAAGTCGGTTCTACGAATGAGAGTGTCAGGAACAAAAAAAAAACGTTGAGCCTCGGTGTACGCACCATCTAGCAAGAGCACCTCGGCGCAGTTGAGCCCGTAGGGGATCGCGAGCGATAGTCGCTGGGCCTCGCCGCCGCTGAGCGAGCTCCACGGGCGGTCCCAGAGCTCCCTCGCGATCCCCCAGCGCTCTGCCAGGTCCATCGCGCGATGCAAATGGAGGGAGTCGCCCGCGAAACGCTCTGGGACGAGGCGCGCGTGGAACGTACAGAGGGTTTCGATCAGATCGCGTGGTGTGCCGGGGAGCAGCGAGGGCCGTTGGGGGATGTACTGGACGTGGGTCCTGTATGAAGGGACACCTGGTTATGGGTCACGACGGTCATGGAGTGAGGGACACTTCGTGGCGTTCCGGCGTACCGTAATTCTTTGGAGGTCTGTTGGGTCCACAAAATATTGGAGAGGCCACGGCGAGAACGAGAGCACGACTCACTGTCCCTTGAATTCTATGACACCATGATAAAGGCTGAGGTGGGCCAGACACTTCAAGAGGGTTGTTTTTCTTGGAAAAGCAACGAGGCATGAGACGACGGTGAGGTGGAATCGAGCTTGAGCTCACCCAGCACCACTGCGTGCCTGCACAATGATGATGTCACCCTCGTTCACATCAAAGTTGACGTTGACAAAAATAGGATCGCCTTCTGGCCGAATGCAAGAAAGACTCCTCACGGTAACAAAGGGGGCCATACCTTGGAGAAGCGCGGGTTCACAGCTAGACATCGCTCAATTCTCACGCTTCGGTCCGAGCTACCGCCAATGCCAACCTCGCCAACGCGGTTACGCATTTGCATTAGTCTAGAGTAAAGTATTGAATAAACGTCCTAAAAATGTGGCTGCCCCGGTGGTGGTACCATTCCCATTTCCTCCGGTGTCAGGCTCGTGCTCTCGATCATCACACCGACTCCGACCTTCGCTGCGTTCTGGGGATAACAACAGTGAGTAAAGCAACATAACAGGATGGAAACCGATAAGCCAGACGCACTTTGAAGTGGTCAATCTCTCCAGCGACCGTGAATGCGAAGCTGGGCGCGAACCGCTGCTCAAGTAGCGCTGATACTTTGCCCGTGGAGTCCAGCTGAGCCCGGAATGTCGACATGCGCAAGTCATACTTCGCGCCTATGGTGGCAATAGCATCACGGCGCATGGGCGCGGCGATGACCTGCAAGTCTGCCGCCGCCTCCACCTTCTCGCTCAGCTTGTGCCAATAGGTTGCTTGGAGTACACCGATCGGCTGAAACTGAGCCGTCGCGATCCACTTCCCATCGGAACCCGTCAACTTGGCAAGGTACGACGAGGATACTTCTGCCTGGTCGGGTGCTCTTTGGTAGAGCGTCTCGATGCCCAGTGCTAGCTTCTTCGTGACGGACTGAAGATAGCTCCCGACGTAGATGCCAGAGCCGTCTAATGGGGACGGATTGATGACTTTACCGTTCAAAGTGTAGTCGAGACCTGAATAGTCGTGCTCCAACTGTATCATGGTATGACCAGGCTGCATCCCGAGCTACAGAACAGTGTTGCTTGTCTTGGAGTGATTCGCGAACGCAAGAACGGTGACCTACCTGTGCCTGCACTTTTGAGATATTTGACCCCGACCAGTTTTGCTGGAATCGCCCAGAGACGTTTCCCTCATGGTCGACGTTGCCTTGTAGGAGCCCCTTTTATCACAAATTTGGTTTGAAAACCACACGTCATATGACTAGCATTTCGCGACCTACCTTGGAGTTCGCAAACAGCGCGCCAAACGAGTAAGTCGGGGGTGCCGATTGGGAAGCCAGCTGGAACGAATGGGTGACTTGGAAAGCAGGGTCCATCGACAACCCCTTCATAAGGTCGGCTCGCGCGCCATCAAAGATGAAGTTGGTCAGATGGGTAGCTGTGTCACACTGTCAACTCCCCAAAAGTTTACGAAGAATAAAATATTTACTTTTGACCTCTTTCTGTAGATTCTCTACGGAGCCTGGATTGGGCAGACCGAGTGCTGTACGCCAGCTGGAGAACCTTGAGGAGGCATTCGCGAGAGGTGAAAACGCGGAGAAAAGGGTCGACTTTTTTGGTTGAGCAGGAGGCTCCGTATATGGGCCTGGGGGGAGGGACTTTTCGTGCGAGGCTGCGGCCATGAAAGTTGAAGGGAATAGAGCCGCGAAGGCGATTAGTTGGTTGGTTGTAGGAGAAACGGACTCTGTCAAGGCACGTACACGTCCGGGCAAAGGCGCGCCAAAAGATTGGGTCTCCAAACAAATACAAACAGGGTATCCCACGTGACTTAAATTACACTTTTGGTGTCATCATCATTCATCGAATATTCATCAACCGTGCTCATCGTGCTCACGCCAGCTCCTAAGTGCAAGTATAACCTTCCATTCGTCGTCAATCGTTCGTAAGCGTCAGTAAGAGTCAAGTAGCTAGGTATCGCCGGATGAATAGGAAGTAGGAAGGTCAGACTCGACAATAGCAACGAGGCACCGCAAGCAGCGACAATATAGAAAAATATGTAGCAAAAAGACAAAAAAAAAAAAAAGAAAATATCAATATAGTCAATACAAGCCCAGATCGGTTTCATGATCGCCAAACGTGAGTTTCCTCCAACCACCACACATTACTTACCACCATCGCTGCGGCGCCTGTCTATACGCGGCCGGTGGAAAAGCCGGAGGAGGGGGTGGTGCCTTGCGAACCACACGTCTCCTCGGCTGCTCAACGACTTCTTCCTCTACTTCGACAGGTTCTTCACGCACAACTGCTTCTTCATGCTCTATAACCACCTCAACCGAAGTTGTTCTCGGCAACATGGTTGAGAAGGAAGTTGTATAGGGCGAAGGAGTAGGATGGGCGACACGGCGAGTATTTGCGGGTGGTGGAATGACAACGGTTTCATTTGGCACAAACTGGGTTTCAATATGAACTTGAGTTACGGTACGTGTTGCAGTTTCAATCTCTGTAATTACGACGGGGGGGACATCCTAACATGGAAACAGATGTGCGTCAGCGAAAGCGATTCTCGGACGTATTATTAAGGGGGGATGTAGCCCTGGAGCCAGTCCAGATGATATAAGGAGCTTGCCCAACCGGGCAGTGGCAACACGACTCGCACGAGGGCGATCGGGCCTATCACGTGTAAGACGCGTCTTTCGATCGAGTCTATTCGGGGAGACGCGACAAGTCGCGTCGTGACTAACTGGCCCCGGGCTACAGGGAACGAGGGGGACAAAAGAGAGATGAGAAAAACCGTTGTCCCCCAAGCCCGGACGAAGGAGTGTAGGAGGAAGGATATCACAGAGACTTCAACTGACTGAAGTGGGAAGGAGACGAATCCGGAACCTCCTTCGTCTCAGAGCTCGGGACGGCGGTAGAGAGGCGGTGGTACCTTGGATGGTCTACGCTGGGGGGGCGCTACTGGTTCGTAAACGTATTCTTCTTCAACTGCAGATTCACCACCGAGAGCACTGGCCAAGGGAACTATTAGCTAGGGCTCAAAGGGTTTATGCCTCGAATGACTTACGCAAGTTGCTCCATGATCCAGGCCTCACGACGAGACGCGTCGTGCTCGCGGCGATTAACAGTCTCTTCTCGACGACTGATCTCGCGTTCGCGCTCGGCAATTTTGAGTTCGCGGTCAAGGATATCCTCAAACCGCACATTGCTTTCCTTCCACCATCCAGGTGGAGTGAGCTCCTTTTCCTGGAGGACCTCCTTGATAACGGTCTGGATGGGAGGGGGGTCGAATGTCGCCTGCGCTACACAGGGAGGACATGACGTGGGAGCAGGTCCAAGGGGACCAGATCCAACCACGCCACCTGGGGCACCTGCCAAAATCTCTGCTTCACGTCGAGCGACCTCGGCTTCGCGCACTGCAACATTGCTCTCACGAGCGATGAGAGCTTGGGATCGCTTGGGGGTGAGCACACTCCAGACACCTTGGGTAGCGGGATCACCAGGGGTGGCGGCGGTACCACTGGAGGAGCTTTGGCTAGGGAGGGAAAGCATGACGGCGAGGACGGCGAGGATAAGGGACAATACGAGGAGAAGGGTGGTAGAAGAAATGGTTCTATGATGACGGTGGTGGGTGGAGCGTTCAGAGCGGTGCGAATGCCCTTCTCTGTCGCGTTCACGATGGGAAGAAGAAGGCTGAGCCATCCTGACGCTGATCGAATTCGAGGGCGACAAGGATGTAGAAGTGCGGGCGCGGTCGGTGGAAGTTATGTTTGTAAAAAATGGAGAAATGGGGACGATAGATATATGAATAGGCTGAGAAAATAAAAGGCCCTGACGGAGAAAAGGTGAGGGAGATGGATGTACAGGGAAGAGAAGTAAATGGGGGAGGATGTTCAACTAGAACCCGAAAAGGATCACCTTAAAAATACCATTGTCCGTATTTCCTTTTTTGGTCCTTTGTATGTATTACGTAACGTTATCCAAACAAAAAAATTCACGCGAACAATGAAACGTGGCCACCTCATTTCTTCTAAAGGGAACATCGAATTCCCACAACAAATAATTCCTCAGAACGGAGTGACCTGTGACACGTGACAGAACGCGTGAAAGACGCGTGGTTCGCGTTCGTCTCTCGTCAGGCCTTGCCCTGGGTACTTCCACTGGCCCACCGGCCACACCACCGTCCGTCAATGGACCTCCGTCGTCTTGCCCAGGCAAACGCTACAAGGCGTCCCTCTTCTTCTTCGAATCGTCGTTTGAGCACCTCTACTTCTTCCACTCCAACTTCTGCACCAGCCCTTCCCATCACACCAAAGGCACGCGTGTCCTACCCGATCGCCAGATCCCCTCTGGAGTACCCCTCAATATCTGCAAGTTTACCGTTTGACTGGGAGGCCGCACGGGGCCTGCGCGACCCGCCATACTCCCCGCTTGGTCCCAAACGTCGAGAGGGGCGGACTAGCGACTTTGGCACCCCAGATGGGAAGCGCACATCGCCCAGACGCGCAGTGCGTAAGAAGAGCCTGTACGAGAGGTGATTCACCTCAATTATCTACCCGTGAAGGTATTGTGTCTAATCTATGTGTGTGAGAATCACCTCTTTGCCGTCTCGGGTCGCTTTCGAGATCTCCATCTTCCCCAACAATGTGCCCCTCCCAGCACCCAAGACATCGGCTTGCATCATCGGTGGCACATTACACCTCATCCATTTCTGCATTCGCGTCTCACAGATCCGATCTATTCCGGATTCGGATATCGGCTGGGAGGATATGTACCGTGAAGACAACAATGTCGCTTGGTTCGACTGGGTGCGTTCTCCTATCTCTGTATGCGTGCTTCACGCCAGCACTCAACATTATTTTTTTTCGTTGTAGACGGTACCCATGACATGCCTCCTGATCATCGTTGCATCGTTGAACACGCTCTTCCTATTCACACATACTAAACTCTATCACCTCCATCTCCAACCGGACCCTGTCTCGTCCCCACACGCCCGCTTCGTCTCCGCGCCGGCTGATTCACCCTCGTTCTCGACCCGTGTACGCACGCACACATGGAGCGCGTTTCTCGGATTCTGGCGCTTCCTTCTTGGCATAAGTCCATCCTCCTCACCAGGGACCAGCGTGTTTGGTGGTCCGCGCGTACAGGAGCTCGAAGTTTGGACGCCGAGCGAAGGAGAGCTCATGCTGTTCTGCGTCTACTCGCCTATTCATGTGTTCTTGTGGATGTTGTGGAACACAGGGAATTGGATCATGATGGCCGTTGTCATGGCTGCTATCAGCTTTCAGGTTCGTTTCCTTCCCCCTCGATTACCATTATTCAAACCTTTGTTCTGTCAGGTGCGGGTGCTGACGACGACTTATGAAGCTTTGATCAAAGATCGAGCGATCATCGCCGCGGAGGTATTGCATGAGTATGACGAGAAGGTGTGGCGCTCCTTTTGACTCTCTGTAGCGATGCTAAGCCTCTCTTTCGTGCTAGTTCGTATCTCCGCGTATTCACCCAGTGAGGAGGGATGCCTGTGTCATGACCAATGAAGCTGAGATTGTCGACCACTTGCGTTGATATGTTATCATCGATTCTCATCACGGTTTATCTCGCGATCGTAATGGTTTCTGGCCACTTGAGCCTCTTCATATTATAGCTACTACAAAGAGGTGCCTCACAGGCGCTTGTCGTACTTCTCATCCTGATTGGCGTCACACAGACTTTGCCTCCGCTTCGTAGAATTTGATCACCTCCTGCACGTCATCCTTGCTCCCTAGGTAAATACCGGTGCGTTCGTGAACTTTAGTTGGCACGATGTCGAGGATGCGCTTAGTGCCCGTCGTTGCGATGCCTCCAGCCTGGGCAGCATCATTTCTCGTTAATTATATGACCCCATAACAGAGAATCAATGCCATTGGTTGCATACCTGCTCGGTCAAGAAAGCCATAGGGAATGCTTCATAGAGCAACCTGAGCTTCCCTTGCTTGCTCTTCTTGTCGTCTGGGTATCCGAAGATGCCACCGTATAGCAAAGTCCGATGAACATCTGCAACCATACTCCCGATGTATCGCGCAGAGTAAGGAGTCTTCCCAGCGGGCGGAAACTTGACGCTATTAAGATAGTTGACGGTGGGGGGGTGGAAATAGAGCGAATTTCCTTCATTGAATGAGTAAATCTTGCCGCGCGGCGGTATCTTGATATCGGGATGAGTGAGCACGAACTCTCCAAGCGCGGTATCGAGTGTGTAACCATTGACACCATTACCCGTAGAGAGGACGAGGTTCGCGGAAGAGCCATACCTAACAGGGAAAGATCAGATGTAGTTGCACGTGTTTCGGGGAGAAGCCCCACATCGTATAGCCGGCAGCAACCATCTCACTCCCAGGCCTCAAGACGTCTGCAATTGTGCCTTGCGAATCCGGTCTCTATAGTTCAAAAGACGAGTTAAGCACATCGTGTGTGCAGTCTGCGCACAAGAGGATGCTTACGATTTGATATATTCCAAAAATGGTGCCAATGTTCACACCGGCGTCGATGTTGCTGCTTCCATCAAGTGGATCGAAGACGACGCAATACTTTCCCTTGTATCTGTCCTCGATGATGATGGCCTCATCGAGTTCTTCGGACACAAGCACGGCGGTCTTTCCGGACGCGCGTAGGGCGTTCACCATGATGTCGTTCGAAAGCACATCGAGCTTCTTCTGTTCTTCGCCCTGGACGTTCGTATCGCCAGCCAGGCCGACGCTGGTAGTGACTTTAGTGACCAAAGCAATGAAACGCTCGGAGTTGAGAAGTGAGCTAACAGGTTGATCAGGCGCGCCCTGCGCACGTTGGTGGCAATGAATTTAGAAGTGAGTTGAATAGCATTGAGGAGAAGGGTAAGATCGCCCGACGCGGCAGGTCCAAGATGAATTTGCTCGGCGAGGACGTGACTAGGAGGGTCAAGAGTTAAGGTGGCTCCCTGGAGTGTAGAGAACGATGGAAACGCACCGTGTGAGAGTGATAATCTCCGTACTGGGGGGTGCAAGTTCAGTAGACATTGTGGGGATGAACGTAGAGATGAAATGACAGTGATTGAGTGAGATCTGAGGACCCTGTGAGATTTAGGTCCCCGCCGCTTGCCCCGCCCGCCCGTCCCGTCCCGTGGCTGGTTCAAGTCGTCACGTTACCAACATCCTTCCGTGGCCGCAAAGGCACAGGGAACGTGTCGCTGTCGTCCTCTTCATCCCAACCTTTTAGTCCTATGTCTCTCTCTGTCCCTTCCACTTCCCCGCCACCTACCACCTCTCCATCTCCTTCTAACTCATCCACAAGCTCGTCGACTTCCTCCTCTTCTGCCTCCTCTGCCATTACATCGGCCATTATCTGCGCGTTGATGTTGGCCACCCGGGACGCCAGATCGCGCTCTTCAACCGTATCCTGGTCATCATCCACAGGGGTACAATCATTACCCACACCCTGGGCAAGTATATGTGGTGGCAATATCCCAACATCCCCTTCGGTGCTTCGTAATAGTGCAGATATCGTGCGCACTGACTCCTCAAGGTCGTCATCCTCAGAGGAGCCTTCGTGGTTCCCAGCCTCATTGCGCTTCCGCTTTTTAGGCTTAAAATCATACTTACTGCACACGACAGTCAATTAGAGTAGATTTCGTCAAGGAGGATAACGAATACATACATGTTGGGATCTGGCTCCCAATGAGGATCGTGGGTACGCATGTGCGCAGTCAGTGTCGTTCGCCTCGTAAACGTCTTTTCGCAGATGGGGTCTTCACACTTGTACGGACGTTTGCCTGTGTGCGTTCTTCGGTGTCGCGCAAGGGAACTCGAATCGCCGAACGTCTTGGTACATCCAGGATACTCGCAGCAGTGTGGTTTCTCTCCTGTATGAACTCGCATGTGTACGTGTAGAGCCGAGCGCTATCCAACGTGATGTGTGTATCAGTCTGCGTGTAGTAAGATACGGAAAGCACAAGTGAATACCTGGATGAATGTCTTTCCACAACCTTCTCGAGCACATACAAACGGTCGTTCACCTGTATGTATGCGCATGTGCCGGAGTAGGTCACTACGCCTCGTGAACCGCTTTCGGCACTCATCGCACGCGTGCAGCTGCTTCTTGCCGTCTGAACTCGGTGCGTCTGCAGGTTGCTCTGGTCTCTTAGTCTGAAAGATGTATGTTGAGGGCCGAGATGGCGCCGAAAAATCGGATGCCCGTGCATTGTGGAACGCCGTAACCGACGAATCGCCGCCCTGGGGCACGGGAACGGTTGGTACGGACGGGTGCTGTTTCTGCTGCTGATCTGGGTGCCGCGTAGTGGTAGATATATGCTGGTCGGAGCCGAGAATTGGCGAACTCGCACCAGGAGACGACTGTATTACTTGTTCAACAACATCGTCTGCTTCCCGGGCGTCGTGTTCGGTACTCAGAGTGACATGATGTGGATGTTCAAAATGTACTAGGTGGTTGAGAATATCCGAGATGTCGCTGAAATCGCTGCGCATTCCAGACGGAGGGGGCAGTTCGTGTTCAGCTGAACCCAGACGTCGGCGCTTGCGTGGACCTGCGCTGTCGTCGTCTTGGTTATCACTATGAGTGTCTGAGCCATAAAGAAATCGTGATTCATCAGAAAGCGCGGTCTGCACATCGCTGATTCTGGGTGAGGTAATGCGAGGGGGATCATCAGCAGTAAGAGAGTGAAAAGCGGGGGCTGCACGAGTCTTGTCCTTTCCTACGTTCTCCTCTGCTGCAACGGCCTGGAGCATTGCGGCAATGTCATTAAAATCAAGGTCAGATATGGGGAGAGCTTGCTGCGGCAACGACTGGTGTGCGGGTCTCGGGGACTGGGATTGTCGTGTAACATGATGCTGGTGCTGCTTGTGGTGGGGAAACGGGTCGGGGAGAGGATGTGCGGCAGTCGCGCCTTGGTTCAAAAGGGTGTTGAGTTCGCGCTCTAGAAGATCAACGTTGAGCTCCTGGCCCGTAGAAAGAAAGTTGAGGTCGGGGTGGTTGTCATGATCTTTCGGGGCGGTGAAGAGGATAGAAGGCGAGGAGGGATGCGAGGGCGATGGAGAGGAGTTATATGGGAACGGGGATTGAGAAGAAGGAGAATCGTGAACGACGTCTGAAAGGGCGAGGACGGGTGACTGTGGGTGTGAGTGTTGGGCCATAATGCAGCATAAGGTTACGAGTCGGAGCCCACCGCGGCTTCATCCTTGTCCCTGTCCCTCAACGGTCTCAACCTCGGTCTCAATTTCGACTTGAACCACAACCACAACCTCGTATCGAATCCGATGCCCACCATCAAACCGAAAAGACATCATGGATTCGGCGTCGTTCTTTTCATCCTTGGAACACTCTTTCCACCTCTTGGTCTGTCCGACCGATCAGCTTTCCTTGTCTCGCTTATTAACCATCCTTCAGCCGTTGCTGCCCGTTTCGGCATCGGAAGCGATTTCTGGCTCAATCTCGTGCTCACATTAGCTGGTTATATCCCCGGTTTGTTGTCTTCTCGTTTCCTGGCTTCTCATTCCCATCATATCATCACTCTCTCCCAGGTCATGTTCACAACTTCTACATCCAGAACATCCGCAACAACAAGAATCATCGCCGCACGCCCAAATGGGCCCAGCGATACGGTCTTGTTGATACTTCGACCATCAAACGCAAGGAAAGGCGCTCACAGTGGGCCAGCCGCTACGATGAGCGCCTACCCAGCTCGACCCTCAATGACCAACCCTTGGAAGAGGGACAAAACCCTGAGGCGTCGAACGTCTCTTTGTCTTCGGAGTCTGCTCCTTCCCGCCGCAGGGCCGGTAACGGCGAACTTTGGAATGCGCAGGAAGAGCAATTCTATGGACAAAGTAACGGTAGCGGCGAAAGTCGCTCTTCTCGTTGGCATTATCCCGCCAACTTTGATGGTGCGACTGCGAGTCCCGCACTCGGTTCCAGCGCGCCGAAGAAGAAAAAGAAGATAAAGAAGGATCGATTTGCACGTACCGAGGATGCATATTCCATTACTGAAAATACAACCCGGCGGAAGAAGAAGCGTTCTAATCGCACTGCAGTTGATGACGAGTCCACTCACTCGCGTGGCAGTGAATCGACCGGTCAGGTTCCCGAGGACCCCGAAGGTATCCAGTACGGTAGTAGTAGCCGTGAAAGGCAAACGGTCGTGCAGGACACTGGTACTGGTACCGGTGGCGCGCGCGCGGACGACGATACCGTCTTTGACCACCAATTCTAACGTTCACATGCACGTCTACGTCCACGCTATTATATCGTATACGTACAATTAGTACGCCTACCCTATGTCTCTCCTGCCTACTAGTGGACTACTTACGCTCTTCTCGCAATGATACACACCCCCTCTGATTCGTGAACGGCGCATAGCTGGGTAGAATCCCTGGTGAGTTCATCCGCGCGCATTCTCAGTAGCAGGAGGCGACCTTTTGCTGTGTGATGCGGGTCGCTCAAAGCCCAACCCTTTCGTCTGCAATCTACACCGCCATCGGTACAACGAAGCATCCATCAATACATGACACGCACGAGGCCGGATTGCTGCTGGATTGATGTCCAATTCCACAGCCCTGTGACTCGGGTCCGCTCGTATATGCTCGGGCCATGCTCCCCCACTTTTCATACTTTGTTTACGAGGTCGCGTATAACTGGCAGCCGGGGCCATTCTTACCCATGATAGCATTGGCGGCGGCGAGAGCCTTCTTTTGCAGCGGAGATATACTGAGGAGAGTGTGATGACCTCACGAGGGACGATGACGTCTCAAAGAAGTGCTCACACAGGCACGTTGGGTGCAGCGAGATCAACCGACGCGATTTGAAAGTATATAATATTGGGCTGAAACGAGGTGAGGACTTCTACATGCCATGTGAACCCAGAGGGACGGACATCGACGGGGTCCTCAAAAGGCCGACTTCCATACGTGGCCGCCAGGGCTCGAAGGGGGTCGACATCATCTAGGGCCGCCCAAGGCCTTTCGCTTGTACATTCTACCTCGCATTCCATAGCGTTCCCGGATAGCAATTGTACGATTTGCTTCCGTCGCGGGCCACGGGCTACCTCGGATGCGGTCTTCCCCCTGACGTTGCGTACCTGTACATCCATACCGTGATCCAGCAATAATTGCACAACCTCTGGGGATTCTCCACTTCCCCGAAGCTCCCCCCAACTATTACTATCTGATGTTCGACGTATTGTGACAGATCCCCCGTACTTCCGGGTGCTGGCCTCTGCGACGGGCGCGAATAGCTTGGCCATCCGATTCAAGTCGAGCCGAACACACCCCCAGCTGCTGCCAAGTGCAGTGCGGTGTTTCCGTTGTTGTCACGGACGTCCGCATCCGCGCCGTTGTCCAACAGTAATTGCACAACATCATGGTGTCCGCTCGCCGAAGCTTTGAGAAGGGGAGTAGATCCGCTGTCATCCCGGGTGTTGACCTCCACATTGCACTCGAGTAGTATCCGAGCAACCTTGAGGTAACTGCGGCTTGCTGCGATATGCAGTGGAGTGTTTCCATCGTTGTCGCGCACATGTGCATCCGCACCATGGTCCAGCAGCAACTCCGCAACCTTTGGGGGTCGTTGTGACGGTGAATATTCTAATATGAGGCTCTGTAATGCATGAAGTAATGCAGTTGATCCCTCGTCATTATGGGCGTTGACCTCCACATTGCGCTCGAGTAGCATCTGAACCACCTGAAGGTGACCACAGCATGCTGCGTTATGCAGTGGAGTGTCTCCACTGTTATCGCGCGCACCCGCATCTGCATCGTGGTCCAGTAATAACCGCACAATATCAGGACTCCCATGAGCAGATGCTTTGAGAAGTGGGGTAGATCCCATATCGTTCCTGGCATTGACCTCCACATTGAGTGGGAGTAGAGTTTCCCGAAGGTTGTCGCAAGATGTAGTGCGTTGTTTCCCCTGTTGTCGCGCACGTGCGCATCCGCACTATGGTCCAGGAATAACTGTACAATGTCGGCGTTCCCACTTGCTGACGCATTGAGAAAGGGGGTGTTTCCGCAGTCGTCCAGGGCATCGACCTCCGCATTATGCTCCAGTAGCATCCGAGAAACCTCGAGGTGTCCGTTGGAGGCTGCCAAGTGCAGTGGAGTAGAACCATCGTCATCCTCGGGGTTCACGTCCGCACCATGGTTGAGCAGCCACCTCCCAATCTCAAGATTTCCCACTTGCGACGCAATGTGCAGCGGGGTTCGCTCATCTGCAGAGCAGGAATTTATGTCGGCACCATACGCAAATAGTAATTGAGCGACATTGATGTGCCCCATGAGCACCAACACATGCAGCGGAGTGCCGTGTTCGCCACCACAAGCATTTACTTGCTGTGGATACTTGACTACCAGGCGTTCCAGTAAACCATGGAATCGACTATGTGCAGCGAAGTATAAGGGAGCTGCCGGAGGTAGGAGTTCTATCGGGTATCCGGACTTGACTTTACTGAACACTGTCGCCAAGCCCATGCCTTGTATTGTGACCCATGTTTTAAAATGCGGCTTGTCCCTATCGAGGAAATAATCTATTGCGTCCGCGATGTGTAGTTCCGTCCTCCCGATATAGGCATGCAAAGCCCAATTTCGAGCAGCATATCGAACAAGTGGAATCTGCTCGACACTGCGTTCGTCGGTATGGTCTCCCAAGCGAACTAAGGCGCCGAGACAGGCCTGGGAAAAATTTGCGTGGGAGGGGCCGAAGGGAATATGAAAATGGGAAACATCGTCAATGGAACTCGCGAGGCGATCCGAGGCCAGGAATTCTTGTACGGAGAAATGCGAGAACTGAACAACCTGGGAGCCATTATTGATGATTACGGTAACCAAACTGGAACATGCTGACAGCACCGCCTCTTCTTGGTCCTCCCAGCGCCAATCCGTATTCAAGCTCGGAATCGCTCCGGTGCTGAAATCTAGCGCGAGCACTTCCGCGAGCTCCTCAACTCGGAGTGGACGAATGGCCGCCATGATGCATTGCAAAAGTCGAATGGCATGCCGTCTGTTCGCCTTGGGGATTTGCTTCAGTATGCGCTCGTATGTCTTATCCAGTGACTCAGGAAGTTCCTCGAAGACGCGATGCACATCGTTCGGGAAATAGTGTCGCAGAATCTCTAAATGGCAAAAGACCTACTGAAACCTATATGAGAACATGAGACGGTGACGTAGTCGCGAGCATTTGAAGACGCCCTTACATTCCATTTGCTTTCTTGGTGAGATTCTCAATGACTGCATCCTTATCATCATCTCGCCATCTCTTCATCCTTCGATCCGAGCAAACGACAAAAGTAACAGAATCGATAATGTCCTGCTTTTGTCCGCTTTCGTCGGGAAGGGATACTTGGTGAACTGCCAACGGCTCCAGGGTGGTACGGATGTCGAACTCCAGACGACTCGTGACACATAGACGTAGATTTGAACGGCCAAGCCCCACAAGCTCTTCCACAAGTTCCAGGACCGTTTCACGTGACGACGGCATGCCAGAATCATTGGGACATTCATCGAGAGCATCCATGATTAGATAGATTGGCACTTGCTCCGCGATCGTGAGCATGTCCTTGAGACATTGCAGCGAGTTGTCAGTCGGTTGTTCAGCCCCATTTTGATGTGCTGAGTATAATCCGTAAAGAACGTCACAGCACCTCTCAGATCGATTAGAGAGCTGGACAAGAGTGGATGATAACAATGCACGGGGGCCTTGTTTTCCTGTGTCTTTGAAATCGAAAAAGAAATAAGCCATGTAGGCCGACCCGGCGTTGGACAGTGGCTTGATATCTCGGATGATTGCAGAACTTGTAGATTGATAAGTTCTCAACGGGTACGCAACTTGTCAGAGGGTAACGCACCTAAGAATAGTCTTCCCAGAGCCAGCTATCAATCCAGAACGTCGTTAACGGCAATTAAGGCCGAGAGGGTAAAGTTACACATACGTTTTCCGTGAATCCACAACAAGGAACCAGACGCTTTCCAATCGACAAATGTATCGCCTTGGGTACACCGGGCTGCAGTACCCTGGTGGTGAGCTCTGCACGCAGTGTTGTAATTGACGGATGGGTCTGGGGGAAAAATCCATCCTTGAAGGTCCTTGCGTTTTCCAGACCCTGTACGAGACGTCAAGCATTCGTGGTAGATGGTGGTGATGTACGGAGATGACAAACGGTTTAGATCGCCGACTTGACTCGCCACCTGTCGAATAGCTACTCCAGTCTCTTTCAAACCTAACCGACAAAATGGATCAGGACAGAGTCCGGGGGTGGTGAAGGTAGGCATAACCCACCTTCAATGACTGAACCGACTTTGTGATCGACGCCCTGTACTTTGCTGTCGACGCTCTGCACCTTTTCATCGACTTCCTCTACTTTCACATGGATAACCTGGACCCTCTCGACGATGTGCTCCGCCTTTGCATCGATGTCCTTCACTTTGTCGTCAATGCCGCGGCCGATCTTCCAGACCTCTATTGCTGCCATGTGAGCCTCCTCTTGCGTCAATTTGTCTAACCGCTCTAGAGCATCCTTGACATCCTTCTTTCCAACTAGTTCTTTAAGATACTTCTCTGCATGACGCCGATGACGGTCAATTTTTGCAAATAAATCAACCTTGGAAAGAAATACTCATTCGTCCCTGCCCGATCTCCTTCGTCAAGATCGAGAGAACCTCGACCATGATTTTCACTGATGACGTCCGTCATAGCTGCTGTCGGTCGAACCTCTATATATGCTTCGAGACGCTTAAAAAGAATCCGATGCGGCCAAAGAGATCTACAAGGGCATCTTGGCTAGCACGGACATCCTTGACAGCCTAAGGGACATAGGTGTCATCAGGATACTTGCCGGGTCAAGGAAGACGCTCACTTGAAGGAGGATACCAATCCCAGCAAAAACTGCGTTCGAAAGCGGGAATATCTGTAACAACACAGATAAGAGGGCAGATCTCGAGCGGCTTTACCGCTCGCAACTTACCAGCCTAACACCGTTGCCGAGGATTGCGGCAAATGCATACAAAACATTTACAGTGGGATCCAGCCACTTCGTCAACTTTTCATCTGCATTTTGAGTTTCATCGAACGCCTGGATTTGAGCTCGAAGCACGGCGAGAATGGCGCTGGGAGAATCGCAGGACTGCAGCTGGGTGGCTAGGGGATGTAAGGCAATGTCTTTCTTTGTCTGCGTCTTGTACGCTTCCAATGCAGCTCCGAAGATTGTCTCAAAGTCTGTAGAAGACGTGGCGGTAACGGAACTTGGGACATAGCGCTAGTTGAAGGAGCCTGGGTGGATGCTTGGGTGATAAGAGGAAGATCGCGCTGGGAATGGGGGGAAAGGGCACTGATTCGCATAGCACACATGAATTACGGCTGGGACGTCTCAGGTACAACAGATAACCACCCTAATATTCCCAGGGAGTGTCAACTAGTTGCAGGCTATACCCCAATACCAGATCAAGTACAGGTGTCTCTTCGCACGTGAGGACCACCTCGAGGCGGGGAGGGCCGAGTGAGAAATAGTAACGGCTTTGGCGCCTCTTGATCTGGTTTCGTCAGAGGTCTCCATAGGAAGTCGGTCCCGAGTTCTAGGATACGAACTGAATGGGTCGGAAGTTCGGAAGTAAAACCCAAGGCAAGCCAGCTGAAGCGTAGAAACCGTTATGTTATATTCAAAGAAAGAGACTCAAGAGTTTATGGAGGTACGTGTATGCCAGTGTCCCACTTCTGTACCCTCAGTTGGCCTTAAAAGGCTTCTAGGCTACCTCAACACCGTACATCTGCCGACTCATCACGTTCTCACTAATGGCGAGCCACATACCGTCACTCTTGAGTTGCCTCCATTGAGCCGGATCACCAGATCGACCAGAATGGGCGTATTTCTGGCTACAAGTACCATCGTTCATACCCACTACAGGGAACGCCATGCGATAAGTGTCCGCTCGGCAATTTTGAGTGGTGAAGATTCGAACTTTTAGTGGTCTCGTGCGGTGAACATATCGAGGCAGACGATAGTTAGGAGCGGCGCGTGAACCTCCCAAGACCTGCACCCAAGCCTGCACTACGAGAACATACAACCGTGTACTGTACAAGCCGAGACACTGTCCTTGCGAAAAGTGCGGCGGTTGTGTTGTGGCTGTTTCATATTCTTTTCCTGCTTTCAGAATATTTTTTAGGTCGCCCCCAAGGTCGCCTCTGGTAAGGCCTCTGGTCGAATTCTCGAGACACATGTCGCCCTCAATACGCTATCGCATCGTTGGGCGACTTGCATTGGCAGTAAACTGTATGATTTTCTCTCATATTGTTCCACTTGCTAACCAACCCGCACCGTGCGCCCAACCCTGTTCATCCTAGACTCCATCAATGCCGGCGCCTCGCAGGAGCGCTTTCCCGTTCGCAGCGATAGGTAAAACCGGGTCAAATGGGACCAGCAATAAGGCTTCGGCCACATGGATATGGCAATGTCCTCACGCCAGAGTGGCAAACTCGCACCGAGCACCAATCTCCTGGAGTTTCTTCCTTGGGTTTTTCTGGCACAAGCATTCACGAAGGTACGACTTCCCAATGGCAGGGTAATCAATTTAATGGTACACGAATGGTATACATAGATCAACGAAGATAATCATATCGAAATGTTCGGGGTTGGATTATAGGCATACTTCTCGTCCTGAATTACGCTGCTCGATCAGCAGTAGTCGCCGCGTGCTGAAACTGCGGACGTCATACAAACAGTTCATCATCCTGCGATGATCTGGTGAGGATCCCAACCAAATGTGACCTTGGTGTGCGCCATCAGAACAAGCCCACCACCCGCCCGGTTTCCGGATCGAGCCCGACTTCCCAAAACCCTGTGAAACCGCTCGTAAGTTATCGCCGAATGATCGATAGGATACAGGACCGACCTGGCCGGGTTCCCAGGCCAGGCATGGTCTGCATGTCTCCCAGCAGAGGATACAAGAAGCCAGCCCCTGCCGAGAGTCTCACGGATCGAATCGGAATGACGAACCCTGAGGGACAACAGCTGAGTGAGAACGACAGGTGGACGGCCAAGAAATCACGTTAGCACCTGACCGGTTGGGGCATTTTTCAACTTGGGGTCATGAGAGAACGAATATTGCGTTTTCGCCATGCAGACTGCTCGACCTTGTCAGCCCCGAACGAACCACGCACGCTGCGGCAATACGAACTGGGAAGACCGCTATATCCTTGCCGGGTATAGGTTTCGATCTGCTGCTTGGCGAGGTCGCTGAGCTCGATGCCCTCTGCGCCGTAGATCTCCTTGGAGATGATGGTGATCTTCTCCTCGATGGGGAGGTTCAGATCATAGAGGAACTTGAATTTTGATTCGCCCTCGCAGGCAGTGACTAGAGCTTCTGCGAGCTCACGGGCGCCAGCGCCGCCCTCGGCCCAGTGATTGCTGACGACGGCGGCATCCGCACCACCGATAAGCGCCTGCTCCCTGATGAGCTCGAGCTCCGCAGGGGTGTCCGACCTATGTTCTCATCAGTCTACAATCGCCGCACCGAGTCTTGGGAATGGAACATCCGTACGCGAAGCGGTTGACAGCCACGACCACCTTCAAGCCGAACTTCTTGGAGTTTTGGATATGCCTGACCAGGTTCTTCGTGCCTTCTTTGAGTATGACCAAATCTTCTTTGGTGTATGTGTCCGCGAGAGGCTTTCCCGGGGTGACTTCGGGCCCTCCTCCGTGCATTTTCAACGCGCGTGTTGTCGACACGATGACTACGGCATCCGGGGTCAATCCGCTAACCCTGCACTTGATATTGCAGAACTTCTCCATGCCCATGTCGGCACCGAAACCACCCTCGGTGAGAACATATCCGACGTGATCGGGTGAGTCACCTTCCTCCGAACCCACGAGCTTCAGCGCGACGCGGTCAGCCAAGATGGACGAGTTGCCGTGAGCAATATTGGCGAAGGGCCCAGCGTGCACAAAGACGGGTGTGCCCTCAAGTGTCTGCATGAGGTTGGGCTTGATCGCGTCCTTCAAGAGAACCGCAAGAGCGCCGCCAACTCCGAGGTCGTCGGCCGTGATGGCGTCGCCACTCTTGCTCGTTGCAACTACCATCGCGCCTAGACGCTCACGCATGTCTTGCAGACTCGTGGTCAGTGCCAAGACGGCCATGCATTCACTCGCGACGGCGATGTCAAATCCGGCCTCTCGCTGGTGACCTTTTTCGGCGTCACCCTGTCCAATGGTAATCTTACGAAGGAAGCGGTCGTTAGTGTCGATGACGCGACTCCAAGTGATGGTCTGAGGGTCCACGTCGAGGCGAGCAAAGCGTTGGATCTCTCCCGGAGTAAGATCGTTAGGGTCGGTCTTGTCAATGCCGAGCTTTTGCAGGCGTTTGAACATGAGCGGCGCGAACTCGCGTTTGCCTTTCTTGGCTGGTACCAGTCGGCCATACAAGGCTTTGTCGGACTGCGTCGCCTCGTGGAACATCCGAGCGTCAAGTGCCGCAGCTGGGGAGACATTAGAATACGTCGAACGCACAATGTCTCTGCCTACCTAAAAGATTATTTGCCGCCGTCACAGCATGGATATCGCCAGTCAGGTGAAGATTGAACTGAAAAAAACTTAATACAAACGAAATCGCGGCTTGGGTGAGACTGACCTCATCCGTAGGAATGACCTGACTGTACCCGCCGCCAGCTGCGCCTCCCTTAATCCCGAAAGTTGGACCTTGGCTTGGCTGGCGTACACAGGCAAAAGCCGGACGACCCAAATGAGCGGCTATGGCTTGGGACAAACCAATGGTTGTGGTCGATTTGCCCTCTCCTAGGGGGGTGGGCGTGATACCGGAGATGACGACATATTTGCCGTTCTTTCTGTGGTTCAAGCGTTCCAAAACGCTAAGTTCTACCTTCGCCTTGTACTTTCCGTAGCTCTCGAGCTCATCCGGAAGTAAGCCGACCTCCTGGGCAAGGTGCAAAATCGGTTTTGGCGTCTGCTCCATTGCTATTTCGATATCGCTCGGGACCTTTTCTTGGAGACGTAACTTGAGCGGCTTTACTTTCCTGGAGCGGGCCTCCTCCCAAAGGCGTTCCGCCGATTTGAGAGTATTGAACATGAGCTGCGCTACGGTCATAGGGCCAACGCCACCCGGGACAGGCGTAATATGGGATGCAACGCTGCTCGCGGAGGCGAAGTCGACATCCCCCACCAAACGTTGTCCAGACTTTTTGGTCGGGTCTGATAAAAATTTGAGATGCATTAAGAGGAAAGGTAGAGAGTGAGCATACCTGGAATATAATTTGTACCAACGTCGATCACCACCGCTCCTTGCTTGAGCCAAGACCCATGCACATATTCGGGTTTGCCGATGGCAGATACGAGAATGTCTGCATTTTTCACCTGCAGATTTAGATCTATGTCAGCGGGCTAGTGTTGTATAGAAAGACGGCTTACAATCTCCGGAAGGTTCCTAGTCTTGCTGTGGCACTGAGTAGTGGTTGCATCCTTGCTGCGCAACATTGCCGCAACGGGACTGCCGACAATATCACTTCGACCGAGTATGACGGCATTTGCTCCAGAAATGGAGACACCCGTCGACTCGAGCAGACGCAGGACGCCGGTCGGCGTGCACGGTGTGAACAACGGCAAAGCGGCGCGAGAAGATAGGTGGCCTATGTTGTACGCATGAAATCTGGTTTATGTGAGTACGATTTGCGATGGGACAGGACTGGGCATACCCATCCACGTCCTTCTCCGGGCTGATAGCTTCTGTGATGGTACGCTCTTCATTGGGACCAATGTGGTCGCCTAGGGGGAGTTGGACTATGATACCACTGACGGTATCATCACGATTGAGCTTCTTTACGACGTCCACGATCTCGTCCACGGTTGCTTCTATGGGTAAGGTGATATGCCTGTAGAGGATGCCAACCTCTTGGGCGGCCTTGATCTTCATGCGGACATAGACACTCGAATCGGGACGGGCACCCGCTTGCACTATGATAAGTTGGGGTTGAAAGCGGGGATATGTCGACTTGAGCGTGTTGATCCTTTGGGCAACCTCATCGCGAATGGACCTGGATCGGTGCGGTCAATATTACGGTCGAATGAGTAAAGTGCATGCATAGCGACTTTGCGATAGCAGTTCCGTCTATGATCTTGGCAGAGGCAGTATAACTGTCGACCGGGATGGCCATTGTTAAACGGTTGGGCGATAACAATCGGTGTAATTGCCCTAGGCGCACTCGGGTTAGGCGCACCATCATCACGCGACCACGCGACGTCGTTTAACCCGTTCCGTCCGTCTGGTGTGCGAATGTCCCCCTTGTTCATCACGTGGCTGGCTCTTGGGCTCTCTCACTACTCTTCGTCAGACCCGACACTCAAAAAAACGCAGCACCAGTCTGCACCTTTATACCTCCTTTCTCTCTTTGAATACTCTTTTTACTCTTTCACTTTAATATGAGTCGCCCTACCCTGAACCTTCTCCGATTCGCCACCTCATCACTGCGCACCCCCACGGTTTCCCATTCTTACTACCACTCTCATCGGACTGCCGCGATTGGTTCACGAACCTACTCGAGTACTTCACCGGAAAATTCCAAAGAATCTCCAGAAGGGTCAGGGGGTCAGACTAAGGCCGAGGACAAACTTGACTCAGTTCCACCGTTGTCGGAACTCGAGACCAAACTACAGGCCAAGGAGGCCGAGGTCTCAGACTTGACGGTACGCTCGTCTCGACGGGTTATTACACGACTGTCCTTTCTGACCTACTACGTACTTTTAGGGCAGGCTACGATATCTCCAAGCCGACTTCTTGAACCTCCAGCGAAACGCAGCTCGTGAGAAGGAGCAAACGCGGGACTTTGCCATCACTCGGTTTGCTGGAGATCTCCTCGAAACCGTCGATGTGCTGTCCCTAGCGCTCAAATCAGTACCCGAATCTGCCCTCGCACCGCCGACGGAAACGAATCCGCGTGACTCGTCCAAATCTCCCTCTGCGTACTTGCAAGAGCTGCACCATGGCGTTGAGATGACACAACGCCTCTTACTGCAAACACTGTTCAAGTACCACGTCAAACCTTTCGACCCCACTGGCGACAAGTTCGACCCCAACCGTCACGAAGCGTTATACCAGGCGCCAGTGCCGGGCAAAGAACCAGGATCCGTCATTGACTGCCAGAAAACCGGCTATACAATTAAAGACCGGGTTTTGCGAGCAGCACAAGTTGGAGTCGCTCAGGAAACATCATAACTATTGCAGTAGCCATCCTGGGACTGTAGCGTATGAAATTTTTTTTATGAGTGGACGTAGACTTGGCATTCACGCCATAGATAGGGGACACACTCCCATGCATTTTTCACACTACCGCACTAATAATCACCGAATCTCAACTCCCAACTGCTCCTTTAAGTGTGAAACTACCCGATCCTGCAACCCGTTGACCTCTTCGTTCACCAATGACCTGCCAAGAGCATGAGAACACTCTTCAGCCTCAAGAAACGTCAATTTTACCTATCAAATGAACGATAAACGACTCGGGCCGTCAAACTGTCGCGTTGGGTCTTCGGGTGTGTGAACCTGTCAATCTTCACGACAGCGTGTGAGCGCAACAGGAACTTCGGACAATTGGTGGCATACAATGGTGACATCCTCAACGAGATCCCCAGCAACGTCCCTCACCACGTCGTAAAGGTCATTGTCATGCATATCTCGGCCCGGCTTCCAGAAACTGATGTCCCTGTAGCTCGGGGGATATTTGGAGTATGGCTTAAACGTGTTGATTTTTCCGTGTGTAAACTGCGAGAGAAACCGGGGGTCTTCAGACCAAAACAACCGGATGTCGGGAATAGAGAAGAGAATCATAGCGATTCGCTCGAGTCCAAGGCCAAAAGCCCAACCCATTTTGTTTGCGACACCTGCAACAAAATTTCAGCGACGGGTCTTCAAAGACACGGTCGAGACAATACCTGCGCGGTCAAGTGTCGATTGCAGCACGACGCCACAAACCGAGGATCTCAAGCCATTTTCCACGGAAGAACACCTCGACCTCATAACTGGGGCTCGTAAAAGGGAAATATGCCTCTATCCACCTGACTCGAAGAGGATCATCCTCGGAGGCGCCAGCTACGTCAGCGAATAGTTCATATAGCAAACTGTTCAAGCAGAGCTTTAGATTTTTTGCGGTAACCTCCGAACTACGCACGTTATGCGAAGTCTGCGCCGGGTTCGTCTGGGAGATGTGCTGAACGTCTTCGGTGACGATGTTCGACGCAGCCAGCTGGCGCTCCAGGCGTTGAGTCTCCTTCTCAATCTGCTCGATGCTCGATGGGTCATTGCCGAAAATTTTAGCCCCTTCCATCTGGTGGAAGACGGGATAGTGGGACGCGTCTATTTCATCGCGTCGGTATACATCTGCAGTGAGCAGCCAGCGCTCGGTTCCCTTGGCGAAGACTTCTACTTCATGGGCCGAAGTGTGTGTGCGAAGCATCGTGTTCCTATTAATGTAGTAGGAGTCTGTTTTTTGCTCTGCCAGGATGGTCTGCAGGAAAGGAGAGCGAGTCAAAGTTCTGGTAGGGGGTAACAATGGGGGAGAGTGAGAGAAGTGCGCAAAATCGGGGAAGTGATTCTCTATGAGAGTGCGCAGTGTGCTAATCGGATGTCCTTTCTGTGCATGCAGACGTTTAGAGAGTTTGGAGGATATTGAAGGAGACAAGTTGGTGTAGTCATCGGTGGTATATTTTTCTCCGAGGACCCGAATATGTGAAGGGAGCCGAGGTAGCTTGACGTCGTCGAGCGGGCAATGTGGGGGGTGCGGCGATGCAAGTAGCGAATCCTCCAAAGCAAGGATGTCATGAACCCTCAACTGAAGCGGTGGCAGAAGCCCGGTGTGGCACGACTCGGTTAGCTCCGGAAACCCGGGATTCTCCGGGCCGTGACGCTATGTCACTCACCATCAAGATACCCACCAAGAGGAACAACTCGAACAATTCGGTATCATCGTTTTTTGCTACACTATATGCCACTCACTTCTATGCCTGCAGGGCCCAGATCCCTCAAATGCACGTCGCAAGTCCACTCGAAGGCGGGTGACCACAGATTCAGAAGAAGATGATTACGAACCGTCACCAACGCACTCTGAATCTAAACAAAGACGAAAGCAGGCACCCAGGGTCAAAGGAGAAAGGGAAGACGATTCCTCGCTCCGAGATTCAGCACGGGTGAGGGATCGCAGTCAACCCGGCGGATCCAAGCGCCCCAGAGATGATCCTCTTTCTGTGGACGAGCCAGAAGGACAACTCGATGCCACGGTCTCACCGGATGTAGACTCATCTGCTAATGCTACCGCTACGGCCGCTTTGGAGGTTGTCAAAGAAGAATCCGCATCGGTCTCTCTTCCCCCGTTCAAAAAGAAGCGACTTCCCCCGATCAAGAAGAACAAACCCAACGCAGTTCCATTGACGAACGTAACTCCAAGTCACCCAACAGGAAAACTTGGGCAAGAAGCAAAGACTGGCCCTAGCCTCGTGCAGGAAGAGTCCGTGGATACATTATCGGTGTTGAAGAGACCAAAACGAATCAATAATCAGCAAGAAGTCAACTTGAACGACAAGAGTGTATACGAATCGCTTTTCAAACACGTGTGTCTCCCGTTAACAGTCTCAGGCATTTGAGGTTCAATGCAATTCCTAGTCTGGCGGCTCCATTCCACGTGCAGGTCTCAACCTGAAAGAGAAAGAAGAGCGACGAAGGGAGTTGGATGGAATGCGGGAGGAAGACCGCAGGCGACGAGCTGCAGATGCTGTAAGCTCATTGTTCTTTGGCCTTTCTTTACCTTTTCACGTTCTTGACTTTGACCACGGCCGTGGCTCAGGAGCACGTCTTTGACTTACGTGCTCAACACAACAAGATCACGTCCTTCGTAGAACGCCTACAGGCCCGTCGCAGCGGAGCGCTCTGGCCTAACATACTTGCCGTTGCCTTCAGGCAGGAACGTGAGAGGGATGACCATCGGCGAGAGCAAGAGCGAGCTCGGCAGGGAGAGGTTACCGGGAAGGGGAAAGAGAGTGGATAGGTTCCTGAAGAACGTTAGCCGCAACTACGTGTGTTCACCTGCGTTATGCCTTACATTCTGCTCTCCATTTTTATCAGCAATTAGCAGGTCGTAGCTCCTTTGCATTCCGGGCCCTTGGATCTTGCCTCGTGGTAATCCGTTCACACGAGCGAAAGCAATGCAGTAGGCTAGCGATGGCAGTACCTTTGTCCCCTAGACAGGCCGGCTATAACTCCCCGACAAATGACAAGCGACACGGCCAAACCCCATTTCAAAGCATCTCTGTCTTTCTAGTGGTCGCCGCCGCGTCCCTTATCATATTCCGAGAAATAATGGCGGCTTACGGGATTAAGATGCACCTAGCCTCCGTAAGTCAAGCGAGTCTCATTTTTTATGACTCTAGCGGACACGCGCGGGAAGCGGTAATCTCGGAACCATCCATAACGTTACGGGCATCAAAAGGACTAGAGGGAGTATAAATATGAATGTATCTGGCACGTCAAATAAGCGCCTGACTGAATTTTTACCATGACATCCCCAGCTTTTTTGTCCAACATCAGCACTTCGTCACTACTGGAGGCGCTGATAACTAAATTCGACAATGGCTTCATCCTAGATGAAAACGACGCTACGGGGTATGTCTATTCTAAATACCTTCTCTAACAAATGGTTGATGGGTCCTTCAGTGAATGTACCGAGTCTATCAGTGTTGGTCGTCTCAACTTCTCTGGGCCGCCCACGTAACTCAATTTTTCCCCTTTCAGGATGAGGTCCGGAAATTAGCTACACTCCTCCCGCGCCTACAAATGTTCCTTGCCCGTCGGCAGAACAATGTGGCCGCCATTAACAAACTTCCCATCGAAATTCTTGCGCACATCTTCAAATTGGCAAGCATGTCGGAAGCAGATGCCCACCCAGCACAGTGCATTATCGTCCTATCTTTGGTTTGTTCCCACTGGCGTCAAACGGCCCTCGGATTTCCGGCATTATGGACCACGATTCATCTCCGGGAAGGCGCCATACATGACTTCCAGCTGGCCACACTTTGTTTAGAGAGGTCAAAGGACGCCTCTCTTAGCATCGTTATCTCAACTCTGTTCCGAGGCGAACAGATATCCAATTTTTTTCTGCCATACTCGTCTCGAATCGAAAGCGTCTCAATCTCGATCCCGTTCCGGTGTTCGTCATACGACGTTCCGCGCTTCCTCTTATCCACATGTGGATTTCTCGCCCCTAGGCTGAAATTCCTTCGTCTGTGCACCGCAATGTGGGGCTCGTACCACTCTCCCGTTCTTCCACCGATCTTTGGCGGGGATATATCACGTGTGACACATCTCCAGGTCGAATCTTTCTCGCCATATCCCGGGCACACCTTCGGTTGCCTAACTCACTTAGCATTAAGCTCACAATCCCAGTACGAGAGGAGACCCTCCATGACCGAGTTTCTTGACTTTCTCGAAGCAAATCCTCACCTTGAAGAACTCCTCCTGGACGATGCCGGCCCCTCAGTTAACACTTCAGACCGTCGCCCTCCCATTTATTTGCCCCATCTGCGACTTTTGTGCTTTGTTTCGACTCTGACAGAGAGGGGCATTGGCGTCGCGCGTTCTGTCTCATTTCCGACTCCCCCGCCATTGCTGCATCCGGGCTCACCGAGACATGGACCATCTCATCCGGACGAGCTTTTACCGTCCCCCTTTCCGGCGGATGTTCACCTTCTGCCCACCTTCGGAAGCGTTGAGAAGCTTTCAATCCGGGACGATATGAAAGTCTTGGAGAGGGTTCTATCCGATATAGTGCCACTTCCCGTCACTCCGGTGTTTCCACATCATACCGGCTACGGAGCGAGTCAGACATATACAACGTATGGCCAGAAGCCGCTCTCAACTGCTTCCTGCGATCCCTTCCTTGTTCACAAATACGGTCACTGTGCCTCAGTCTAGGGAATCTTCCCTGTCATTCCACGCCGATGGGTGGAGGAGTTTATTTGAGCGATTGACGGCCTCTTGAAGAGCTCTCCCTCACCGACATGGGACGTCTCAAACGTTGTGGAAGGCCTAGTCACGCAATGCCCCGATACAGAGTGTAGAGATATTCTCCCGAAACTGTCCTCATTCCGCCTCGCACGCCCAAAGGCCTTGAATGTCGACTCCTTGGTTTCATGGAGCGAAGAACGCACGAAGCGCGAGCAACCTATCGATTGCGCGTTTGATAATACTTCTAGAAATGCACGTCATATCCTATCCGGATTTCAACCAGCCCGATACCTTACCCAAGAACGTACACATCGTTGTCGCAGACCCAAATCTGCTAACTTTGGCGATCACATTTTCGATGACCCTCGGACATGACTTGGCCACCTTTTGGTAGAGACGTTTCCTGATTGTCCAGACCCGATACTAGAACTATCCTCTCATATTACTATACGACTCTTCTAAGTTAGTTAGACCTTCATGTCCTTATCAGCACCACCTGATGTTCCTACAGTAGTAATAATTTACCAATTCAATGTCACGTGACCGTGACGCGCTATTTGTAACGCGTAGGTTCGCTTGACTCGACTTCAGTCTCGAGTCTCGTCAGAACGCGTCAGACTTGGAGCTATGAAGTTCTTCATTGACGACCTTCCTGTGCGCTGCTTGTACTTTTCATTAATTTAAGTCGAATGACCACGGCTGGCAGATAATCTTTCCTTATGACCGAATATACCCTGGTGCGACGCCTACCTGTCTCGTATGCAATTCTGTCGTGCTCACCGTATTTCAGAGCAATATGCGTACATGTGTGACCTGAAGAGAACACTGGATGCAACGGTACGTGCGTGCAGGCTTCAGGTTCCTGGCGATCGCTCACAAGTGCCATGTGGTAGGGACACTGCGTGCTTGAAATGCCCTCGGGGCGGGGAAGACGGTGTCCCTACTCTCCTTGATCGTATCATACCAACAGGTATCACTTGTCCCCCTTCGATAAATTGGTCTTTGACTTTCCTTTATCTCCAGTTCTTCCCCGTAAAGCGCAAACTCATATACTGCTCCCGAACAGTCCCCGAGATCGAGAAAGCACTTTCCGAGCTGAAGCGACTGATGGCGTACCGCATATCAGTGGCAGGAGAATAACGAGCAGCGAGAGAAAGAAGAGGCTTTCATTGGCCTTAGGACTGACCAGTCGCAAGAATCTATGCATACATCCGAAGTATGGGACCCCGCCAGCAACCGCTGCCATTCGTGACTCATATTTCAAGGTATCCAAAGAGGAAAAAGGGCAAAGTCGTGGATGCCCGATGTCGAGACCTCACAAATCCCGCCGTAGTGAACAAGGCTAGAGCGGAGCCAGGGTCAGTGGAAGTATGTAGCTTTCACGAGGTGAGCACCTTATTTTTTTTTTCCAGCACCTCATCCGCCATCGCTCAAACGTGTACCAAAAGAACATGAATGAACATCCCAAACGAGAATATCCTGTCACCTGGCATCTGGACTTTAGCAGACGTCTTGCAGCACGGGCGAGATACTGGCACCTGTCCTTACTTTACTATCAGGCGTTCGGTTTGTCCGCATGTTCCCTTTCTTGTTACGAAGGACTAATCATGTTTCGCGTATCAAGATGCCATTCGTTGATGTCATCATCTACTCCTTCCACTTACCTTCTTGATCCGAAAGTAGCGGAACAAGTTTCCAAGAGATGTCCAAGGACTCAAATTGTTGTATTCGATGAAGCACACAACATAGGTGAGGACACTATGCGTCAAGTCTGCGGTTCAAGTGCTAATCGGACCAGATAATGTATGCATTGAGTCCTTGAGTATCGATTTGACCCGGCCGATGCTTGACGCCCGGCACGGAGCGTGGATAAACTCGCAGGCCAGATTGATGAGCACGTTCCTTGATTCTTGCATCGCGAGTTAGGCTTAGTGTTTGGTTCATTCAGGATCAAGAAGACAGACGCCTCCAAGCTACAGGACGAATATGCCAAGCTTGTTGAGGGATTGCAGGAGGCTGCATCAGACGAGGACGCCTTCACGAGTACCCAGGTCAATTAGAGCACCGCCCGTCATTGCGGATTGGCTGAGTTTGTGATACAAGTTCTCCCCGAAGACCTCCTCAAGGAAGCAATTCCTGGGAACATCCGAAAGGCGGAGCATTTCGTGGCATTTCTCAAACGGCTTGTTTGAATATCTCAAGGTCGATTCTACCGACTTCATCCCTGCAAGAGTTTTTCTTATATTTCATGACTCCCCAGACTCGGATGCGCGTATTACATGTTGTCGCCGAAACCCCATTATCCTTCCTTCAACACTTAAAAGACATTACCTACATCGAGAGGAGACCACTCCGGTAGGTTGACCATTGGGCACATATACTGAACACCGTCATGTAGCACGACAACATGCTGATGACACCTCCCCGAACAGGTTTTGCGCAGAACGATTGCAATCTCTAGTTCGAACTCTCGAACTTAACCGACTGGATGAATACTCGTCATTACAAAAAGTTGCAAACTTTGCAACACTTGTCTCGACATATGAAAAAGGTCCTGAACGCATTCATCACTTCTTGTGACCGCCCTGCAGCTGACAATGA
>JAKELL010000042.1:0-378810 GCA_021524915.1 Lactarius akahatsu
TCGCGTATGCGTACATTTGTATACCCCCAGTGGACGTCGAGTTTGGTGTAGATGTCCGCGTTTCCCAAGTCCATGATAAGCTCTTGGATGAGTGGAAGGGGGTATTGGTTACGTACGGTGAAGGAGTTAATTCTCTGGTAGTCTTGGACGGGTCGTAGCTTTTCGTCTTTCTTTTTGACAAAGAAGAAGGGGGATGCATAGGGGGATTTCGGGGGTCGGATATACCCCTTCTTGAGTTGTTCGTCGAGGAATTCTTTCAGGGCGACGTCTTCGCTGCGTGTCATGGGGTAGATCTTGCAGTCGATGGCGTCTGGTGTTCCTTCTTTGAACTCGATGGCGTGATCCCAAGGTCGCGAAACTGGGAAGCGGTGAGATTCTTCTTCGCTGAATACTTTGGCGAAGTCGGAGTACTCTTCCGGGATCGTCGTGCTGCCGGTGGGTTGCTGGGCTTCGATGGCTAGGTTTGTAGAAGTGGAGCGTAGTCTGGCCTCCTCCCATTTGTCGTAGAATTTCGCAACGACGCGGCGCTTCTCTTCTTCGGTGAACTCCGTAGGGGCAAATGCGATGGTCACCCCTTGATGTCGATCGAGGGGGTGTGTGGTCCGGAGGACTACTGGGTATGCGTCTTCTTTGATGACTGCGTGTTGCCAGCTAATCTGTGGTTCGTAGGTTGCCAGCCAGGGGTATCCGAGGACGATGTCCTCGTCTCCTGTGTCGGTGATGAGGAAGCGCATTGTTTTGTGGATTCCTTTAGTTTGTACATCGAGGTCTGCGCAGTGTGTAATTAGTCCTGCTTTGTTTTCGGATTTATCGATGTTCCATATCTTTTTGGGGGTCTCTAGTTCCTGTAGACCGATCCCCATTCGTTTTGCAAATGCGGGTTTGATGAAGCTATCAGTGGCCCCCGAATCCACTAGTGCTTTTACTTCAGCCATGTTGTAACTCGTTCGAACGGAAACTGGAATTCGTAGTGATCGAAAGCGTGTGATTATTACAGAGTTACAACGGAGTGCCCTCACCCAGGCTGACGGGTTCAGGCATTTGGAAAACCCTCTCTCCCCCAGAGGTCTTGGAGGACTAGGTCCTTTACTTCGTCCGGCGCTCCAGCTACTCCTTGGAGCCACTCCTGGGCTTGCTGCTGCGGTGACATGGCCGCGCGTACTTGCACCAGCGGTTCTTGTGTGTGGTAGTCGGTGTCCGACCTCCTACTGCTGCTCCCTTGCGTGTTATAGCGGTGCTGTGGACAATCACGACTGAAGTGGCCTTTCTGGTTACAGGTGTAGCAGATGACCTCCCTTGGATCTCGGGGGGGCCCTCTGCCTCTCCCCCGCCCTCGCGGCCCTCCCCTTGGAGGATAGGGGGGCTTCTAGCGGTCGAGTATGTACTCTGCTCCGGCAAGCCTCCCCTGCGTATCCTCCATTTCCGTGCCTCGGGCCCGTGCCCTATCTGCAGAAGTGTCCATCGCATTGGGGTCTCGAGGGAGGTTTCGTGGTGCCCATCCGCTCTGGGGGGGTCCCCACTGACTGGCACAGGGAGTAGTTTTTGGGGTAGATGGCTTCAGTGAGTGGAGACGTGCTTGCAGGTGCATGTATTGCTGTTGCTTCTTCAGCGCCGCTTGCTTCCATGCTTCGAACGTGGTAGGTTCGTATTGTTCGTAAACTTTGGTGAACAGTGTCTTTGGTAGTCCCGCCGTAAATAGATCAAGTGTTTGAGGGGCGTCGAGGTGATAATCAGCTTGATGAGCGAGGCGTTCGAAGGTGGCGACGTAGCTGTCAATGTCCCCCTCCTTCATGTGAACGCCCTTGTGCAACTCCGCTTGTGCTTGTTCCTTCTCCATGGTGTTGGCAAACCGTCTGGTGAAGGCACAGGAGGGTTTCTTCCCAGAGTTGTCGAGTGTGTTCTGGGAATCCAGCGTCCATCTGGCGCATCAGCCAGTCGGTCATGTACATCACCCATTCGTTGACCGACTCCCCCTGGATGTACCCGAGGAAAAGGAGCACTCGGCGGTAGTAGTTGCGCATGATGTCGCTCGTGCTGTTGACCCCTTGGTAGAGGTTCCACTGTGCTCTAAATTGTAGAGTTTTAGTGCGGTCGCCGTTAAAGATCATAGGCGGGTTGCCCTGGAGTCTGTCCGATGGTCGAGGTGGGTTACCAATGGGAATGGCTCCTGGGGGCCCTCCCCCAGGTGGTCCTCCTCCACCTCCGGGTCTGCCGCCTCCTCCTCCGTAAGGGTAATCTCTTCCTGGGTCCCTTCTAGGTGGTCCTCCACCTGGGGGGTCCGGTTCATCTGGTCCTATGGCCTGCATGATGGCTGCATCGTCGGCAGTCATTCAGTGTCCTGTGCTTGGGTCAATGGGGAGTAGGTCTGCAGGGACCCCTTCCTGTGGTTGTTGTATGGGGTCTAGCTGGAGCGTGTACGTTGGCTCTATCTGTGTGGTTGTCATCTCGTCTGGAGGGTGGACGATGATATGCTCAGCTTGTGACGCTTCGTTAAGCGTGATTCCTGCGGCGAGGTTTGCTAGTTCCTCCTGTTCTTCTGCGTTTACTTGGGAGAGGTGATCCTCTTCAGACTCGTCGTTGCTTCATTCCGACCCAGAGTCTTCTTCCTCTGTGGTGCTTGTAGTGATTGCACCGTCGATGGGTCCTCTCCTGTCAGGGGGAACCACTTCGTTTTCCAAGATATCGCACCGATATTCGTGCGTCGTGGGTCTAACGACTGTTCGTACTCCTGCGTCATTTGTTGCAAGTATACACCAACAAGTATGTTCGTGACTGAACTCAACTGGGTAGTAGCGACTTGGCCAATTGGGGAAGTCGACGAAGTAACCGGTTTCTCCTCTGTGTGTCCTCCACCTGGCAGCTTTTAGATAGCGCGTTGGGACGTCTCGTTCTCCTCTGCTGGGGATAGTGTATGATTGGACTTGATTCCAGCCCCACCAATCTCCTGTCGTGGGCGCCACTGTGTCGTTCTTGTAGGAGGTAGCTTGGTCTTAATGTTGTGTTAGGTCCGTCCTAACGATGCTCGACTTGAGCGGTGACAGAGTGGCCTTGTAGTGGAGGTGACTTAGCGAATATAGATACACGTCCTTAGTAGGAACGTGATCGTCTCGGGCACTGGGGCGATGTCCACCAGGCGTACAAGTCGTCGGGCGATCTGTCTTACAAAAGACAGGCATACTAGCAGACAGACGAAGAGAATAAGACAAAGGAGGAGAGATTGGAGAAGTGCGATGGTGATTCAAGAAGACCAAGCTAAGGAGCTTGGTCTTCGTACAGCCAACTAGATATACAATTGACGAGGAGCTTTGAAGCTCCTCCTGAATGTAAGGTACCCAGTAGCGATAGTAGCTCGAACCCTACTACAACCGTCCTAGGTATGAGTCAAGTCCGATAGCGAGTACATGTGATAACACAGCCGATAAGGCTGACTGAGACGACTGTCCCTGACTAATACTAGGGTAGTCAGAACCCCATGAGTCTGTAGTCCGTACCGATGAGTCCGATCGCAACAGGGTGCCAACGGTTGAGTGCATCGGGTTGTTCTAAGATGGCGCCAGTGGCAAAGTCACTGGCGTCCGTGATTAAGCGGAAAGGCTTATCGTGGTCTGGCAGGGCAAGGACAGGTGCAGTGGTGAAAGCTGTGATGAGTGTCTGAAAGGCTGTGGATGCTTCTGGGGTCCATAGGAAGGGTACTTCTTTCTTGGTTAAATCAAACAAGGGGCGTGCAATGGTAGAGAAGTCCTTGATGAAGCATCGATAAAAGTTGCAAAATCCCAGGAAGGCCTGAACTTGTTTGACCGTCTTAGGAGGTGGCCAGTCTCTTATTCCTGCCACCTTAGCTGGGTCCATGGCAATTTGTCCTTCGGATATAACGAGTCCGAGGTATTCTATGGATGTCTGGGCGAAAGAGCATTTTTCTGGTTTCAAGTAGAGGTCGTATTTTGCTAGGCGTGATAGTACTTCGTGGGTGAGCCTGGTTAATGTGGGGAGGTCCTCTGCAAATATCAGGATATCATCGAGATAGACGACAATGTGTCCTTCATCTATCAGGTCTTCGAAGATGGTGTTCATGAATGTTTGAAACGTGGCAGGGGCATTGCAGAGGCCAAATGTCATGACTGTGGGTTCATATAGTCCGAGGGGTGTCTTGAAAGCAGCTTTGTACTCGTCGCCTTTGCGGACTCGTATATTGTTGTAGCCCCATTGGATATCTAACTTGGTGAACCATCTTGCACCGCGTAGTTTATCAATGAGCTCAGGGATTAATGGCAATGGGGCGGCGTTCTTGATCGTAATATCGTTTAATGCTTGATAATCTTGTACTGGGTGTAACTTGCCGTCTTTCTTATCTATAAAGAAGAAGGGGCTGGCCATGGGTGACTTGGAAGGGCGAATATATCCCCTTTGTAGGTGATCCGTGATATAAATCTTCAATGCTTCTGATTCTTTGGGCGTAAGACGATAGATGGAGCAATTCTTCATGGTGGCTCCGGGTTTCAATTCTATGGCATGGTCCCATGGCTGGTGCTGTGGTAGTCTTTGGGAGGCTGTCTCGCTAAATACCTTAGCGTACTGTGAAAACTGGGCTGGGATGTGTTCCGTGGATGTCTTGGGTGCTGTTCTAGCTGCAATTTCTGTGCTCGTGGTGGTCTTGGCTCTAATGAGTATATCTTCTTCCTTGGTTTCTTGATGTAGGTACAGGAACGGCTCCATGGCTTCTTGACTAAAGGCAGGTTCACCTGCGACTTGGTATTCTTCCGTGGTTTGTAAAACATTGATCGTGGTTGCTTGCGTCTGCGGCTTCTTGGCTGTAATAACTAGGGACTTGGTGGATAGTGTGCAGGTCTTGGGGCATCTTGTGAAGGCGAGTTGTGGCGTGGCCCAGTTAACTTCTGGGTTGTGTGCTTTGAGCCAGTCTGTTCCTAGGATAATATCAGTGGTCGCCTAGCGTGGTTACATAGAGTTCAACACATTCGTCGTGGTATTCTCCATCGGAAGTCTTTATCCGGATTGTCTGGATCGTAGTATATCAAACTGATCCTTGTTTGTTCAATGTTCCATCCACATTTCGTACTGGAAGTGGGTTAACCAGGGTTCTGAGGGTTAGGTTATTCCTCTTGGCAAAGTCTTGATCTATGATGATTCCTTCTGCGCCGCTGTCTAATAAAGCCCGTGCACTGATTTCTCGACCGGTTTTCTTTCCTACTAGAGTGATTCTGAGCGTAATCGAAGGTGATCGTCTATTTCGTATCGTATCACCGGGTACAGGCTCAGAATCTAACGTCTCTAGTAATGAGTATCCTTGGGTAAAACTATGGTTGGCCACTTGTAAAGCCCTGACTGACAGTGCTTCAGTAGGGTAGTTCAAAAATCCTCTGGAAGGGGGGCTGATTGAGGGCGTGGAATCGTGATGTGTGCTGGGGGACTGTGGTACATTGCCGCTATCTGGGCAGGGTGATCTTTGGGGGGATCCTTGTAGGATTCTTCTTGAGTTAGGGTCGCGCGTGCCCTGAAGTCTGACCGCTGATTACTGGGTCTTCCATTCCCTTGTCCTTGTCGTTGGGAGCTATTCCTGGTCTGGCAGTCCTTGGCTCGGTGGTTCGGCTTTCCGCAATAAAAACAGAGCTTCTCCTTGAAGCGTCGATCTTTTTCTTCCTTGGTTATTCTGCCTGCTTGCTGAGGTCTTATACTCGTGGCTGTGGTGGCGTTGACGTAAGCGCCGTCTTCTTCGGCGTACATGGCCCTATTTCTTGGCCCTTGAAGTCTTTGTCCTGTGAATGCTGGGTTACTGTAGAGACACCATACGCGGTCGAATTCTCTTGCTAGTTCGACCAATTTGTCTAGGGTTGTGGGCTGTGGTGATACACCAATAATCTTCTGGTGTAGAGCTGCAGGGAGTGCCTTTCTAAAGGTGAACATCTTGGTTTCTTCGTTTGCACCTGATCTGGATGCGTACGTGAACCATTCTTGGTACCAATCATTGAAGGGTCGATTTCCCATACGACAGGAGTACATGAGGTTGGTTGATTCTAACTTGGTGTGTGACGGAATGAAGTGTTTCTTGAACGCGTCCCTGAAATCGTTCCAGGTGCCAAAGTCTATGGGCGTGGCTGTGAGGGCTTTGGTCTGCTGATCTTGGGCCCAATCTCCTGCTGGGGTACCAATCTTGAAGTGTGTTAAGGCAGCCAATATGTGCTTGCCTTCGTTGGTGTACGTGGATTCATTGAGATAGTAGTAGTTTTCAACACTACTCCAAAAGGCTTCTGCCTTGTCTTGTTTGCCATCGAATGGTTCTGGGGGTGTTCCTAATAACTTGGCGCCTCCTCCTGAAGCCATGGTGCTTGTTACTGGGGGTGTCAGTGGTGGAGAAGGGGATTGACTCTTGGTACCAAAAAGCTTTGGTTGTCTTGGTGTGAACAGTGGATAACTTGGTTGACTGGATGGTCCTGGGGTACTTGGAAGTGTGCCTGGTAGCTTTCCTGCTGATGGTGACTGGGGGGTGTGTGTTCCTGATAAACTAGCTAGTACTGAGGCAACGGTCTTGGTGGTTTTGTCTAGGAGGCCTGATACTTCTGCCTGTTCTGTCTCTGAATTCTCTTGGTCTGTACTTGGCGGTGGGGATAAGTCTGATCCTTCTTGGTCAGAGTCTGGGAAGACTACTCTTCTGTTATTCTTGTAGACCCAAAGTTCTCGTTTGGTTGACCAATGGACTTCCTTTCCGTTGTACTTGGCTGTGAGATTGTGGTGATCGTACGATCCTTTGTCAAATTTGCTATATCCTGGGTAAGCGTCTTCAAAATCGTCTTTGCTGATGGTGTCGTCTGTTCCAAAGAATTTCCATGGGAACTTCCCGTTTGGGCTCATGAGTTCTTCTGTGTTCCAGATAACGTGGATTAGATTATCGTCAAGGGAGAAGAAGGGGTTCTTGAAGTAGACGGGGACTCTTGCTAGTTCTTCAGGGGTAAGGTCTCTAGTGTTTTGGTCTGGTTGATTGCTCATTCACTAGAGCGTCTTTGTAGTCTTGATACAGTCCAACCGTCTGAGTCCCAGGCGTAAAAGATTTTATACCCTGGTTGTAGTGTTATCCCGTGAGTTGCACTTGGTCGTTGACTAGATCGAATCCAACAATATTCCTCAAATATTCCGTAATGCAATATTAAGACACTAGATCTCCACAAGAGTCCTTGGAACCCTACTGGGTCTGTGGTGATGTCGCGGATGTTGTTGACTGTGTGCTGGAGGTTTAGGGGAACTCCGTGTCTCTGGAATATGAGTTGACAGTGCTGCTTGAAGGTCTGTAATTCTCTGGGGTTTCTCGTGGGTAGTGTTCTTGATATGAAGGGTACTTCTGGGAGGTGGTAATACGTGGGTTAGGTTGCTAGGAATTGTCCTTCTTCACTACTAGTGGAGGGTTGACGAACGACTGGGGGAAGCTCGTGATAACTTGGATATGTGGGGGTCGCTTGAACTGGGTTACTTGGACGTGTACTTGTTGCTTGATTTACTCTCCTAATGTCTCTATTAGGGATTACTGGAGGGTGTTCTTCTGGAGAGGGAATAGGTGTATCCCTTCTTATAAACTGGTTTCATTGTCTTCGGCTTCTGTGACGTTGGGATACTTGTTGAGATGCCAGGGTGATAGCCCAATCGAGTGCGCTTTCTGCCAGGGTGGTTTAAACAAGGAACCTTCTATATTCTTTCTCTAGAAGGTAGGTAGTCTCGGCCTGGAGCCCACAATACTACACTAGGTGGAGTAGGTGGGGTATCTGGTCTGTAACCACAAGTACAGACTTCTTTACTACACCAACAGACGCCGTTACTGATCCACTGGTTGGCAGGTTCTCCCCAACCGCTATCAGTATCTGTGAATGGTGTAGGGGGACTTGGACTTGGACTTGGTGGATTGCTTGATGGGAGAGGCTCGTCTCCGTTCTCTTGGATATCAAGGCATGTGACGAAGTCGTGATCGTCAGGGGTGTCTGGGGGAAGGTGGAAGATCCTGGGGTTGACAATGTTGATGTCCGGGTTTTCAAGGGTTGTTTCCCAGTAGTTTCCCCACTTGAAGGTATATTCGCGACCTTCAGTGATAACTAGGCGTGGTCCGAGTTGGGTAGATTCTAGTCGAATCTCTTGGAAGGATATTTGGACTTGTTCGTAGTCCAATCGAAACCATTCGAGGAAGTATTGTCTTTCTCCGTTTAGGAGCTTTTCTATGATGCGCTGTCTTCTAGGGGCGATGTGGACAAACCAAAGATAGTCGTCTTTGTTCCACAAGAGGGTCGATTCGATGGGGGCACCGTGGACTGTGAGTGTCTTGGATAAGTGCCAATACAGGAGTTGTTCTTGCGCGAGGTTGCTAAGCCTATCTAGCTTGCTGGTGACAAAGTCTTGAAACTCGACTAGGGTGAGTACTCTTCCAAACTGGAAGTATAGTGTCGAGGTCTCTAAGGAGAAGGGTACTGTCACTCCAAACTTCTACTGTGTTGGAGTGGGCGAGGTTAATGAGAGTGCTGGAAGGATAGTAAAACTGGAGTTGTCTTTCTCTGTGGGTTTCAAAGAGTGCTTGAGAGCGATTAATTTGCTCTTGTTCAGAGATTTGAGTCGGACGAAAATGTGACACTAAACCCCTTTTATTTTTCTACCAATGACCAATCTGACTACAACTACTTACTTGTAAAGTAAATAGTTATAGTTCCTGTTGATCTAAGTGGGTAGAGATATACAGGAAGGGGTCAGTGGGGAGTCGAGGCGTGAAACAATAAGAAAGGAGGGAGGGGCTGGTCCTAACGGCGTCCTCAAAATGGTACCCTTGATCGATCACAAATATCCGGTCCTGCCAAAAGGCCAAGTATCCGTATGTGGATATGATCCTACTGTCCAGAAAATCTTGGAGCTCGAGGGTGACTAGAGTCCCGACATACGCCTGCCGAATAACTTGGTTTAATGGGGCGAATGCCCGACGGATACCTTCTCGGAAGTTGTACTTGATGGAGCCGAGAGGGAGGTCTTGGCTCAGAAGGTCGAGGATGGCTTGGGAGCAGGCATATAGGGGGGGAATCCTGAGAGCGAGGGTGAGAGGACGGTGGCGAGGGTAGAGCTGGATGTAATGGGGGGACCGGAACCGGAAGGGGGTGACGCCGGGGAAGTTGGGGGGGTACGCGAGGAGGTGATCAATGGAGGGGAGCTGTGTTAGTGAGACCTGATAGAACTCCAAGATTGGTCTCCACTCTTCTCCCTGGGGTGTCTGAACGTTGATGAACTGGTAGGGGTGCGGGCCAGTGGTAACGTTGACACAAGACGGGGGGCGGACGATGGGCAAGGCAGGGGGAATGTTTTCCTGGTTCTCGTGGGGGAGGTCGTTGTCAGGGGTGTCGATACGTGGTACGCCTTCTGCTACTCGATCGTAGTTGATGGGCAAGTCAGGAGTGGCGTGGCGAGCAGGGAGCGACGAGGACCGGGGGCGAGGCGAGACGAGGCGGACCGACGGGGATGGGAGATCGGAGAGGGGTGACAAGGGCCCGAGCAAAGGGGACTGGAAAACTTGTACCAGGTCAGGGTACACAAGTTCGGGGGATGGGGAGCGAGTACGTGGGGCGCCGGATCGAACGGCTACTTGAGACCGGATGTCAAAATCCGGGGACGGGGACAAGGGGTGAGAGACTGGGGACGGGACACCAGAGAGAGCAATGTAGTTTTCGTCGAGTAATACGTACTCGATGCCGGGGGATGCCTCTGCGTAAGAGAGGGGGGTAGCAGGGCAAGGTGTCAGGGGGCGAGAGAAGACCGGGGATGAGGGCGCTACGAAAGCAGCCGGACCTTGGGGGAGAGCGACTTGCTCAACTTGGACAAGGGGGGTGTTCAACCCCACCGGAGACAATGGACGAGTGAAGGGAGAGGAGGGGGAGAGGCGACGACGAGGGGGGCCACGATACTGGGGCTCCCACGAGGTGTAATAGGAACTGGAATCACCATCCCAGTGACCAAAATCGTCTCCAAAATCAGACACTACCAAGGAGCGTCCAGGTCAGATAAGGAGACTGTCCAAGTGTGATGAACACTCACTCAGAGTGTTCTTGCAAGACACTTGGCTGACGAGGAACGTGAGGAACGATGAAGACTGGTAGGGAAAACTTGGAGGAACTCGGCTAGAACAAGGATAACAATGAGATTGCGAATCCAAGCTATGGTTAATAGCGAAGAAAGGCACTAGAGGGTTATCCAAGTGGGAGTCACAAGTGGACAGTCTGAGGGACTGTCCGTTCTATTGCTCTAGCTTATATACCTGGGTACATGGTCTGTGCGTACTTTAGGGGAGGCTTACTACTTCCCACAGGTGCTGCGCAATGGAAGGTTCTGGAAGGGTTCTAAGTATATCAACCAATCAGAATAATCGTAGGTATCGTACAACTGCTCTGCAGTCGATTGCGCAAGATTGCGTCATAGTGGTGTGACTGCTCCGCAGTCCAATAGGATTAATCCAAAGAGTGGTACGACTTTCAGTCGTCAGGTGACTTGGTAAACATAGGATAATCACGTGACCGGTCACATGACCGTCGGAGTACGAATTTGGAACTCCGACTTCGGATTTCCCCTTTAGGAAATTGATTACATAAGACCGGGCCGGCGCGGACCGGTCTTAGACGCTCGAGTCACGACCCAAGTTTACAGGTTCGTGACAGAAAGTCTGGAATATGATATCATAGTGACATCATAATAAAGATAAGAACAAAGGTCAGAGTACAAGGACGAAATACAAGGGGAGTCCAGAGGAGTCCATGATGTCATTGTACAGTGATGTCATAGATAAGAAAAGTCCGAGATTTGCAAAGATCATATACAGTATAATCTAATCTACATAAGTCCAATATATCTTATCTAAAGCAGTCTGTTATCTGCATGTCCATTGAGCCGCTAGATGCGCTCAGGCCACTCATCAACATCCACTGCATGCAAACCAGAGTTTAAATGAGCCTCGTGCTTGCTTAACGAAAGTATGGCGATCAACAAATGAGGAATTCTCTTAAGAAAGGTATGCAAGCTAGGAACTTGTCTGATGGTCCGTCTCTTGGGCGTTAAGATGCAGATGGAACCTGTTAAGCTGTCGGGTTGTGTGGTGATGCTACCAAAGTTGGGTCAAGAAGCTGATGGCCCGGTTCAATCACATGGCCGCGGTCCATTTAAACTCTGGTTTGCATGTGGTGCTCTGTAGGGAGTTGAGGACCGGCTTTGTATGCTCTACTGCCCCAGAATAAACATGATTCAAAAAAAAAAAAAAGAATGACCCTTTACGGCCAAGTTCTTTGGGACCCACTCTCGATCAATGGGACAACTGCGCTTGTGCATCTTCGCGTTTCTCGCGTCTGTCCTCTCCACCTTGAGCGCGAACATCTCAGCCAATTCGCTGAGTGCCGGGAACAATATGACTGGCTTGTACCCACGCTACGTTTATCTGCGCCTTTCTTGGTGGATGGGCGTTTCCATGGAATGTGCTCGCCAGGTCAGTCGTTGGAGGTCTCCCGGAAGCCGTCGGCGGCCTCACCCCCAGTCGACAGCGCGCCAGGCTTCCTATCTTTCTTGAGCGGCTACACCGTCTTCATCGGGTCAGTTACTGGTATCATGATGACTGACGTGGGCCGACTCTTTCTCTTCGTTGTCCGGTAACGGTATGAGCGCGAGTCTTCTCAGTATTGGCTTGTACATCGCACGCGGGTCGACGTTCCTGCGATGTATCGGCCCCATGGAAGGTATCGATACACCTATGGTGTGGTAAGTCGTCCCAACGTGCCGTCCTTCTAAGTACTCTGAACTGTCGCAGAATTGGCGTGCCGCCGCCGCCATGCTAGTCTCTGTTCCGTCTACGTTCCCTGGTCTTATACATAGGATCAACCCAAGCGTGCACATAGGCACGTGGACTCGCCCATTCGATATCGCCTATCTTTTAGGGTTGAGTTTTCTAGGTGTCTGACAGGTACACAGGAAGCGGACTACGTAGTTCGCCCTCGCGTCGATGGTCTACTTCGCGCTGTCGAAGTTGTTCCCCGTCGACGAGACGTGGGTTACTTCACGTTCGAAGTTCGAGAATTGAGTCAATTGACCATTCTGCATCTGTAAAAGTGGGACCTGTCAAAAGCTGTCAGAGACCGGTCAGGACCAGTCGCCAACAGCTTTTGACAGGTCCCACTTTTACAGATGTGGATAGCGGGAGCAGAGAGGTAAAACAGGCGATCCATGTCGTTGGGTCTGGCAAAGGATGCACGGGTTCCAATTTACTTATGGAGTTGCTACTATCATCGTGTTTTTGAAGCACATCGTTCGTTGGGATCTGTGTACACCGTGACGCAGTCCAGACCTTGAGCTTGAGGCCTGAGGCCTGAGGGTTCGCTCGCTCGAAGCTTCGAATTCGCACCCATACGGCGAACACCGACAGAACAAGTCACGGTGGAAGGTCCAATGGACCATTGAGTAAAAAATAAATAAATAAGGTATTGTTCACGGAAGAGAAGAGAGAAATCTGAAACGTTACTACGTGTTACGTCCTGTCTTCCCTCTTCCCTCGGAATGGGACTGAAACCCACGTTTAATGGCAAAAGGAGCTTCATGCGATATATGTACCACCTATCAATTCAATTGCCTGACAGTATGAGAAGCCCCACCTGAAACCGGTGCCTCGCGTATCTTCCGCCCAACATGGCTTGCGAAACTTTCAAACGCCTGCGCGTCGTGACCACGCTTCCACTGCACTACCAACTGCACTCCGCTCCCGCCACTCATTCCTACCCGTTCCCCCTCGATCCACACATGCGCGACAAGCGCCGCCCCGGCCTCCTCCCCCACTCCGGTCCCGAACCCGGCCCCCGTTCCCACTTCCACTACGGCGCCGGGCCCGGTATCCGGAGAACGAAGCAGCTGGGCCTTCTTGCGTCGAGCGGCGCGCGACCATGTGTCCCGCCTGGCGGCGACGGCATAGGTCTCGCCTCTGGACCCGTCCACGGTCTCGGACAGGGGCGCTACAGCCACTTCCCCGGCCTCGGACTCGCCCGAAAGCGCGCCCAGTACCTGTTGCACGGCACGTGCGGGGGGCGCGCGGTCGAGGCGCTGGCGGAATGTCGTTCGCGGTGGGAGGAGGCGGTGGAGCGCGGGCGCGCTTGGGCGTGCGACATCCTGGCGAAAACAACGCATCGGCGAGAGCGATGAGCGGGCCTGTCGGGAACGTGTATGCGATGTGACTTACGTCCGGGAGGCGCGCGTCGGTGAAGGACCAGGCGAGAGCCCAGCGGCGCGTATGGCCCTGGACGAGCTCTGTTAGTGCATAGTTCGTTATCTGTGGACGGTGCGAGTTTCAGCGATGCGTGTTTCCCGAAACTGAGTGGGCTCCCGCCGGTGCGTACCGAATGGGCGCGGAGGAGCGACACGAGCGCTGTCAGGGACGACAATTTCCCGAGCATGGAGGTGTACCATCTTAGGAGACTTACAGAGTAAGACGACGCTTGGGGAGAGAACACGAGGGTACACACCGGCAGCGTTCACCGAGCGCAAGACTCTCGCGCACCATCCTGCCCACAAAACCTTCCTCGCCTCCAGCTGTGACCATCTCTACTTCGGCACCTGTGCAAACCTATAGGGGGTATTTGGTGCGACGACCCGCTCCGGAGCACAGGGAAACGAACGGCGTTGGGAGAGAGGGCCTTTGCGGCCGCCGAGCGCACGACTTCTTCTGCGCTAGCATAAAACGGTGGGTTGCACATGCTGAAATCGAATCTGCGCGGGTGCCAAAGGTGAGCCACGAAAAAACTATGGGGCACGGCGCGTGGCGCACGAAGCAGCCGGGTCTTGGTTCAGGGGGAATAGGATGGGGCCGGTAGGGTCTGCACGAAGGACGCTGATGCGTTCGGAGAGGCCATTACGGTCGATATTGGCCTGAGCAGACGCGAGCGATACAGTATCGACGTCTGGCCACTCGAATGAGACAAAAGAAGGAGAATAAGAAACTAGGTTAACCAGTTGCAACGAAGCGCCAATCGGGAGAGAGGCGGCAGGCAAGGAGTGGGTAGATGGCTGAGGCGCCTGTCCCGCTGGAAAGACACATGAGACCTGGTCCATATGCAGGACTGGGAAAAAGATGGCTACACGTCGATGCCGCGGATAGAAGTAGGCGGCCGATCTTGTGAGGAAGAGTGAGAAAGGACGTCTTGCAGCCATAAGACGTAATTCAGTCTAGGTTTCGTCTCGTGAGCGAGATACCTGGAACGAAACGACGACCTCGACACAGAATTACCTGTTAGGCACTGGGGGGCACAACCTGTCATCCGGAATCTCCAGTTGTATGTCAAAGTCGCGAAACAAAAGTGCCTGGGTTAAACGTCTGCGTATTATGACATGTGAGTCGTTTGGTCTGAACATTGGCAGGAAGTAAAAAGGGACGACCTTTGGGCAGTTTCATCGTGGAAATCGATAGTGGGAGACCCATCTTCCGGTGCATGAATGACACTGTACGTAATGAACAGCTTGCATAAGAACGACTCGATGCGAAGTGGGGCACGGACTGTGGTTGTAAAGGTGGATAAGCGTATGCGAGAGATTCGAAATCTGGTGGTGTCTTGTATTGATTTCGTTCGTGCATTATATTTCACTGTTACAGCAGTTTTCATATCGATAGAGCGCTTTTCCAAAAAAGCGTTGATGTGAGCGGGAAATGAAGATAACTATTATCCGAGATCTGTGTCGCAAAATTTCGGAAGGGGTTTATAATGGATTATAATAATAAAATGAGATAAAATGCCGCCACGATCTTATAACGATTACAACCTAGTACAAACTTTATCAGAGACTTTATAATTAGCTTTATAATTCAAGTTATAATTCACGATACAATTATAATGCGCCTTACAAGATCGATTTACAGTGCTTATATTCGTCTTATATTCTTTTTATATTCTTATGTGGTACATTTTATTTTTTCCCGCCAATTATACAAGAACTACAACTACACAGCATTCCAGGATAGCGATTGAATGCGGCGGTACAGTGGTAACATCCAAGTGAGCGAAAGTCGTAGTAAGAGCAGGGTCCGAGATGGCATGGGTGGTGGTCGGTAGCAGTCATGGTGGTAGGGGTGGTTAAGGCGGGGTGGCGGTTGAGGTGGCGGTAGCAGTTGAGGCAGCGGTGACAGGGGGCGGCGGCACGTGCGTTGGGGCAGTTGGGGGAGGGTGTTGAAATGGCGGTGTGAAGGTGGTGGTGGCAGTGTTGAGGTGGCGGCGCCCAAGTCGCGTGTTGAGGTGGTGATGCCAGGAGGGAGACGGGCCTCACAGGGTGCAGAGGCGTGGCTTGCGTGTCTCAAGATGGGGGCAGGTGAGTGGGGTTGCCTGTGTGTGCGTGTGAAGGGAGGGTTGGGTTAGCGACGAAGACGAAGAGAAAAAAAGAAAGACACTACCCAGCTTTGGCAGTGGCAGGGTGGCCTGTGTGTCTGGGTCTTTACTTGCCAGTGTGTCTTCGTACTTGCCGTTTGCCGTGATGTGGAAGAGGTGGTAAAAAGTGGGGGTCAAGGAGGTTGGAATTCGAACAGGGGGCCGAGCATTCGTGACTCAGAGTCTAATAAGGAGCACACTGTCATTGGTGGAATATTCTGAGAGTTGAACGTTCAAATTCAAAGTGCAGCATCTGAACTGAACCAGTAATGGAAAGGAGAGAGAACGACGAATTTGCTAGTCCGCCCAACTATCCAACAAGTTGAATCACATGACCAACGGACTTTGTTGTAGCGGTATGACAACCTCGCTACGTCAAGCTCAAGTGCGAACTATAGTGAACTGTCTGGTGAGCACACCCAAGCCTGGCGCGGAGATAAATCACGCGCTAACGCACAGTCACAGCGGAGTGGACGAATAACTCAGAGTCTTTATGCAAGAACTCAAGACGTCAGTGATCACGCTGTGGTACGCTGAGTGGAGAACCAAGAGGACAAGTTCAGATTGGAGAGTAAGGAATACAAGGGGGATACGCACCTGAGTGGAGAACCAAGAGGACAAGTTGGTTCCACTCAGGACGCTACAGGAGGGTTTATATACGCTACTGTGGCTGAGCTTGAACTGAGTCTAAACACTATTACTAAGTGTACAGTAAGACTCCATGACTCAGGAGCTGACGCGTCGTGTCTAATAATAGCGCTATCTATTGTGCTTACTGATGCACTAGTCATGGCGCTGACGCGATGCCTTATCTTGCTGAGTAAAACCTAATACAGCGAGTAAGCGTAAACTACTAAGCGAAGTCTGGAACTATCTAGAAGGTTCCTTCCTTATCTACCAATCGTGTGAGTCCGTATGTAAATGGAAATGTGACCGGATTAGGTTGTCCCGTTAAGGGTGCAACTATCCCAGGGTCACGTGCTCAAAGGTGCACATGATGGCAGCATGTGACTAACAGTATCTTCGTACTTCGGCCCTTTATATCTTCCTCAGATAATTCCGTGAAAATACAGAAAAATAGGGAAAATAATATACGCGTCCATGACATTTGTGTGTAACACCACCACTGGCATTAGTCCAACTTGGACTGCGAAAGGGCGTTCACGACTTAGCAAAATATCCGTTGATGGTCACGTGACCTGGTTACGAGGTACACGGCGCTTGTCTGGCACGTGATCTAAGCGTACACTAGGGCGAGTCATGCCACTAGGTAATCCGATGGTCGATGATGACGACTTGCTCGAGAAGGAGACAAGCGAACTCGCGCAATGAAGGAATGAGAAAGGAGTGGTGATTGAAGAAGACCAAGATGGCGTATCTTGGTCTCATCGAGCCACTATTTATACATGAGTGAGGGCGCTTTAAAGCTCCTCCCGAACCTGTATGACGAATAGCGTATGTAGCTTGAAACCCTACTACGACTATCCTAATTGTTGACTAATGCCTCATCGGCATGTGATTGTGCTACTCCGCTGACTGATGCTACTGTCCATGACACATTACTGCTTACCGACGGGGTCATCACCGTATAGTAAGAGTCCGTTTCGCGCGTACCGTGACATTGTGCCCATTGTAATCGCTAGGGTAATCGCGTGGCCTTTCTCGTAATGTATCCTGTAATGTATCGTGAATTTCTTATAATGGATGTTGTAATCATATGAATATCTTATAATTGATTGCAGTCGCGTGACTTTCTCATAATAACTTATAACTCCCAACAGATCTTGTAATCTTATTCTAAGGACATTACATGATCCCGCCATGCTTTGTAATTATCTTAAATTGTCATTATGAACCGGACTGGTTTATAATGCGTTCCGGAATTTTGCGACATGATCAGAAAAGGAATAAGACTTATGTTTTTTTATCGTCTTATTCTCGTAAGTTACCACTTGTGTTGTGACTCTGTCCCCTTTTATTTTAGTCATTTTTCCGGTATATTATTATTATTATTATTTCAAAAAGATTTCGAAAAAACCGGTAAGCCAGTGGTAAGCTTCGATACGGGGGTTCCCGGTTGGATTGGTACTTACCAAATCGGGGAAAATATTTTCAAGTCACCGTAGAATGGGGCATGGTAGCTTGAACTTTGAAGTGCTGGACCTTTCGTAACCAGATATTGCCGGCCATTTCAACCGGTCGAGATCATTCCAGTGAAGTGCCTGTACAGGTAATTGTGTCAGTGCGGTAGAGGCCGTAGAGCAATGGACTCCGGGTCCAGGATCATAAATCATCCATGCGCCATTGGATTTTCCATTCTCAGGTACTACTACAGCCACTCTTGCACTAACTCTATGAGGGTTCTGGGGCCTGCAAGAGGGAGCTAACCTCAGTCTAACTTCTGCCCCAAAGAGAGCACCTTCGTAGTACTTACGACGGTAGAAGGTGTCAGCTTCTTCATGGCACCACCAATATATCAATTGGACTGCCCCCAACCATCTCATCGGTGATGTATCTTGGATAACTACGATTTGAAAGCCTGAAACAGTGCCACCGTCAGGGGAAGACGCATCAGACGAGGTGCAGGATGACACACTGTGTCCCGGAAATAGAATGTTTGTGGGACTCCGCCATATATAATAGCTGTACAAGGAAAAAGTTCGAAGCCTCCACCATCACAGAGATCTTTCAGGCGCCATAATTGCTGTCTCATCTCATCATGTCGTCTATGAATGACAGAATACCCACGATCAACGTCACCACAGAGTCATCGAAGTCCCAAAAAAATAAATAAGAGGGGGAACATGGCACAAATTATCCCACCACTGGCATGCAGCATTCTTCTGCGCCTTCATACAGACTGGCGCAGTCCTGCACTCTTGAGTAAGTTGTTGTCGTACCGCTGAAACACGTTCACTGGCGAGGCGGGTACTCAGCATCAAGTTCGTGATCGATTCAGAAGTCAAAAAGGCGTTGTCTGGGAGCAAGTCGACTGTTGTCGCTCGTTTACAACTCTCAGCCTGTGTCACAGAAGTGTGCTCGTTGCAAAAGCCGCAAGAGAACTTGCTCCACTCTTGTTGGGATCTTTGAGAAGGCGCAAAGTCGGTTCGAATGAAGCCAGACTCGTTTTAGGCAAAGTCGATGAGTGAATAGGCAGGACGATTATCATTATCTATTTATTTTCGTTCCATTTCTGCGCACAGGACATGGAGGGCAGAGGAAGGAAACTAGCGAAACCTATGTAGTCCGACAATTGAACCGAGTCTGTGTCCACATTTACACTGCCAAATGTCCCGGACCCCTGTTTGAGGGTTCAGTACTTCAGTACTTTCAGTCGGCCAGGGTCCATGCAGCCCCAGTTTAGGCTCATTCGAGTGCTGGTCGAGCGGAGTGACACTTAAGCGGTGGCAAAAAAAAATAAGCGGTGGCAAAAAAAAAAAAAACCCCTGGAATAAGGCTGAACCGGGGCCATACGGACCCTGGCCGACCGAACTCTCAAACAGGGGTCCGGGAAGTTTGGCAGTGTATGAGTCGGATGAATAGGATTGGTAAACTACTAATAAATAGCGCACGTATACTTTAATGAGAGGGGTAATGTAACCGTCCCTAAACCGTATACTGTCTATGAAGTAGTGCTGAAAGCGAAGGCCTATGATAAAATACATAGATGGCTCCACAGCCGTCAAAATAAGCAAAAAAGGTACAGTAGCGCAGGGAAAGGGACCACCACTTGACCGCATTCAAGTCTCCGCGCCGTGTTCTCATCTGGGCGCACCGCCACCGCCACCACTACCACTCGTACCAGTATCGCCGCTGGATCCGGTACCAGCAGTGAAGTACGTGGTAGATGTGGCCGACCGCGAGGGTGAGCTACTGCCCAAGGACCGCGAGCGCGCCGTGCCAGGCCGCGCCATGACAAGCTCGCCCAGCTCACTCGCGCCGGCCGCGAGGAGCTGTTCCGGCGTATCGCACAGCCGCCGCGGCGCCCACGAGCGCGGCGCGCCATCCGGGTGCTCGCCGTGCTCGGTCACCGGCGCGAGCACCTCGTTTGCCCCCTGGCTATTGCTCCGGCTGCGCGGGGGTGCGCTCGCGGTCTCTATGTTGCCGGCGCCACCGCTTCCTCCGCTCCCGGGGCGCGCGGACGCGGATCCCTGGCACTGGGTGCGACGACGCGCGGGGTTGGCCCCGCGCACGGAGGGCGTCGCGGACGATCTCGCCGAGCTCGGAGGGCATGCGCGGCCGGTGGATGCTGTTGCTGCGGCTTGACTGCGCGCTGGCGCTCGCGAGGCTGGCGCTGGCGGCGTCGTTGAACGAGACCATCGTCGCGCGGGTCGGCGGGCGTGAGGATGTGGAGGAGGATGGCGCGATTGAGGGAGGGCCAGCGACTCCGCCGCAGGCGCTGACGAGCATGGTGGAGCGGAGGCTCGCGAGCTCGCGGGAGCCGACCGAATCGATCGTCGGCATACGCCTGATGACGCCGCCGAACATCGCTACGGGCTCTTCGGTGTGGACCTCGCGCCCGAATTCGTCGATGGACATGTAAGGCGTGTGCGTGTCAAGGACATGGTGCAGCGGCGGCGTACGTGGCGGCGGCTCGCTCTCCAAGTTCCTAGCCTCCTCGAGCTCGAGGGATACGCGGTCGACGAGGGCGCGGAACCGGTCGGCGAACCCCCCAAGCTCCCCTTCCCCAACATTCGACACAAGAGCGGCACGCCTGGACGAACCATCGCCCGCGTGCAACTCTCGTGAACTTTTTGTATGCCGCACTGACCTCGATGGGGAACTGCTCGACTCGACCGATCTGGGGAGCGAATCGTCCTCAGACAACGTGGAACTGTCAACAGAATCAAGCCCGGCATACTCGTGCTCATAGTGCAGTGGAATTTGATTCCGGACCTCGTTGAACTCAGGTATGACTGCCATTCGGCCGCTGGATAATGACCGTTGGGGGACGAACCCCCCACTTTTTTGGAATAAAAGGTTGTAAAACGGGTGAAGGGCGAGAGGGTGTATCACCGGGTTCCATCCGAGTGATATCGACGGTGTCCCTTCTCTGGCCATCCGTCGCACAATAGTGAAGCCATCGTGAAGCGCGATAGGCTCTTGAGACGAGATGGTACGTGATCTGCAAAATTCACGAATGAGCGTACACAATCATTCTGGTGACACGTCACGCACAAGGATAGCCGCGGTCAATACAAACCGCGAGACGGCAGCGGCAAGCCAAACACCCCAGGCGGGAGCGTGGGGCGTGCACTGACCGCCTACGCCAACCCAAACAACGTCGAGGCTCCAGTGACATCGGCCGCGCAAACTCAATTCAGATCCAGTATTTCTCCAGGAGAAAACAAGAGCCAAATTGACGGCTGCGGGAACAAAAAGGAAAAATGAAGCCAGAAATTGTGAAACATGACGTAGGGATTTGCCGAGAGACCGTGAGAGTGGCCGGGAAAGGGTGAAATGGCGAGGCACTACTACTGACAGCGCGAGAGCCGCGGCGACCAAGAGAGAGAGGAGAGAGGATATTCCGAGGGAGAGCGCCACCGACTGACGGATACCACTTTCCGAGTAGACGGCATAGGCAATGAAGTAGCGGATGGTGGTGTAGGACGCCCAAGAACCTGTGATGAAACATTGATTTACGCCCAGAGGAAGCAGGTGATAACCCACCGATTATTGACCATAGTGCACCTTTGAGCAGACGCAAACGCCGCATACGCCGAGCAGAGACCTTTTCCCAATAGCGCCTATCCTCCACGCTGAAGACCGGGGACGTCAACGAAGGAGACTGGAATCGGCAACATCGTACGTACGACGTATCAGGATGCGGAGGCTGTTGTGCGTGTGCTTCTCGGTGGTCTGCATTGCGGAGTAGTGGTTCGGAGGGATAGTGCGACTGAGATGTGGTCAAGGTGGTCATGGACAACGAAGACATCTGACGTGAGTGGGTCGCACGGATCCCGGAGGGAGAGGGAGATACTTCCCTCAAATTGGTGAAGGGCATGATGTGCGTCAAGGGCAGACATATTAGGGACGTTGGAGGGGTGGAAGAAACGAGCAGACGCAGAACTCCTGCGTTGTGTCTTGCAATGGGGTAAATGGATGGCAAAGCGACGCGCCGGACACGTTTTAACTCACAAACTATAGTCGGGGCTTGGACATAACAGCCAGGGGGTTATAGATGGTGGTCGTTAGTGTCAAAAAAACGACCCTGGTTCACTCGAGGGTGTCCATGGGTTAACCATACCCGCGTCGAAGACCGTCGCATCATAAAAAGGAAACACGGTAGCTTACGTCATGATTCATGATCGTGGTGACCCAAACTCATTTAGTTTACGGCCGAAGGGATGGCCTGGGTGTTCAACGCTGCACCAGCGACATAGATGGAAAGGGATTTGTCCAGGCCCAGAGCAAAGCGCCATGACAGAGGGGCTAAACCCTTTTTTCATGCAAATGTCGCGATTGATGTCGGCTGAGCTGGTTCCGACGGATAAATGGCGTGGCAGGAACGCATGATTCCCAACGAGGCGATGTACGCTAGGGAGAACGACCCTGTCTTTTCTCCCACGGGAACACCCATTTGTACGTATACCATGGTCAAGAAGGGGGTTGGTGTGGTGAGTAGCCCGCTGTTGCAGGTTTATATCCGAGCTGGCCGCGAGATGTGCTGTGCGTACCATGCTGGTCTCATCACCAGTCACAGCATTCGAATCAAGCCACAAGGGCTTCCATGATCTGAGCATTAGGGGCTTACGAATACCGTAATGTGAAGAAGGACATATTGTACCCAAATTTGGACGCTTCCGTATTGGTTTTAAATTCCACCCATTGCATACCAAAGCTGACATACGACAATGCATCCACAAACATTCAAATAAAAATCGACAGGTGCCCCCAACTCACGACAACGCGTCCCACATACCCAGCCCCGCAAATAACGTACCCAACCCGACCAGGAGGCCCAAGTAGGCAACAACGTGCACTCCAACCCGGGGCAAAAACACAGGTGTATGCAGTAGCGAAAGGCCCAAGTTGACCCCACACACAGCCACAAAGGTCCCCCAGAGGGTGCCGTCACTCCACGATGACGGGACAAACACAATCATACCATTCTTTTCCAAAACTGGCAAAATAGCCGGAGGTGAGGTGAGATACCCTGCTGATAGCAGCAAGACAAAGCCAAGGGAAAGCAATATTGACGCAATTCGAAGCAAACATGACACGAACACGGGAACGTGCTTCGAAAGGTGTCAGTGACAAAGGTATCTTTCGAGAATGCCCAAACTCACAATGGCGGGAAATCCGTACAATTCTTCGAGCTCTTCGCGGGCTTTGACGGCGACAAGCTCGTCAAAGTCTTTGTCCACCTCAAGTTGTATATCCGCCCCGCTCATTGTTCTTGGGTAGCTCCTCACCGGGGACCCGATGGCCTCGCCTGCGGCAACGCCATCCTCGCAGCTTTCCCACTGGCGCTCGTCCCAAGTGCGCAGTGGACTTGTATTCGTGGCCCCGCCGTTCTTCGACGCCCGCACTCCGGTCGACAAGGCCGCTGCTGCCAGCTCGCGCGCACGGCCCTGGGGCACAAGCGCGTCACGGTAGAGCGCGAGTGTCTCATACCCTTGCACAACGCCAACAACAACCTCTGCAAGGGACCAACCCAACGCGAACCACCATAGGCTTCGGAATGCGGGCGTACTGCACATCGCGACACCATCGGGAACGGTGATCCTAAGTAATGGGAAGGCGGAGACGCGCAGCGCGTTGCGGAGGAGAACGTGCAGGGCCGTCCCTACGACATTGGCCGATACTGGATGTGGTAGCAGGACGCCAGTGAGGGCGAACAGGAACGGGTTGAGCAGATGCGAGAGCGCGAAGAGGGAGGTGGAGAGGAGAAACTCTGGGAGCGGCGTCGAAAAGTAAGGTACAGGTGGAGTCGTAGGTGCATCAGTGGGCCATATGAGTGGTGGGACGAAGGCGGCAAGAAGCCAAACGAGGAGGGAGGTTACGGGAACGAAGGTATAGGTCTGGACGAGGCGCTTGTAGGAACCTGTGTATGGCGGGTTTGGTTGCCAGGTGGCTGGGCCTTTGGGGTCACGTACCGAGGTACAACCCTTCTTCCTCTAATGTTTCTTCCAGGTCTTCGTCGTCTATCTCTTCGGGAACGTTGGAAAGGGGATTGCCACTTCGGTATGTCTCGGGGCTGCGGCTTTTTGAAACGGAAGGCCCTCCGTGTAGATCGCCAACAGAACTATACGATCGTCTTGATCCGGTAGCCATACGAGTATCTACTCCTAGGAGAGGTGTGTGATTGCTCATAACAGAATCCAACGGTGCTGCAGGGGCTTTTCCCTTAAACTTGAAGTTGAATGTAAAAACAGTGCTGATGGTGTTACTGATAATTGTAACTGACCTTGGCTGCTGACTGGAAGTCCGTGGTAGTGGAGAGGAGATTTCCTAGTCGACCGACACCCATTGATATAGGGGAATAAGGGGGTGTGTATTAAGCGGAATGGAGAGATATTTCAAACAAATGATGCCATGTAGCGACCGGAACCGAGGTTGGGTGGGCAGTTGATGTGGATTCGAGAACTACTTATGCTGGCCCAGAAATCATACCGAACCACTTGACCCGTGCCAGTGGTTCTTCTGAGCCATTTGGGCCTCAGGGTGCGGTTTAAAGTATAGATTTGGAAGCTATATGTGAAACTGGTACCATAGAATGTATACAACAGTTCCAGAACCAAAATCTAAACCCCTCAGCGCAGCCCCGCAAACACCGATTAGCCGAGAACACGTTCGAGAATGTCGTGCGGCGAGTCCCCTGCAGACAATATCAGCCACGTGCCACAACGAACGTGAAACCTTCCGTGACGGGGACAGTGGGGAAAAAGAGAGAAAAAAGAGAGGTTCAGCTGTCGATGCGTATCAACAAGTGCCATGCCCCAATCTCCTTTTGTACACGGGGAGACTGTTGACGGGTAAAGTACGTTCGTGTCCGCCCATCGATAATGTTCATCGCGCAAGGGTGCTTGTGCGTAAAGAGATATCGACTCACCGTTACTGGAAATGACAATTTCGTATTCTGGCTACGGGGTGCACGTTTGTTAGCATCAACAGATTGACAAAGGTAAAGATAGGAATCAGACAAGGCTGAAAACGATAGTCACTCCACACGGTGTGATTCGGAATGTGGTAAAGTATGGTAACACGTTGGGTCATCACAGTAAAACCCTCAGTAGATTGAAACTCACCGTGTAACATTTCGGACATGGGCATGGACATATGAGACACAATTACAACCAACTAAGTTACTGTCGCGGCCATTGACAGTACCTAGAAACCTAGAAACTTTGTCGGCATTTGCCTACCCTACATCGCTGATGTAAGAATCAGATCTAATCGGATCACATCTAGGTGAACCTGTACTAATCACTTCTTAGACATGCAAAGCCTCCTACGCTGGGGTATCGAAAATTCGTCGTCTAATGCGGACAGCTCAGCCGCTCCGAGTGTGCCCGCTCGGAGGATGACAGATCTGGATCCCGGGGTCATCGACGCGATACTGGGCAGGCCGGACTCGGAACTGATGAAGGAAGCCCTCGCCAAGGCGCAAGATGCGTCGCTTGACGAGGATGCACGCCTAACGGCGCTGGACGATCTCGAGATGGTGAAAACTCCTGAAATACCTCTCGTCGTATACTGGCAGTTCTCACACCGAACTTTTAGCTCGTTGAGAACATCGACAATGCAAATGGTGTGTACTGTCATGTGCGTTGCGTGCGGAGAGCGTCGGTGACTGTGTCTCGTGATTTCAGATCTTGAGAAGCTGGGAATGTGGGAGCCGCTGCAGGGCCTGCTCGGCTCGCCCTCGGACGACGTGAGGGTGCAGGCGCTATGGGTCATCGGCACGGCGGTGCAGAACAACCCCTCTGCGCAGCGAGCAGTACGTCTCTGCTCTCTCTTCGTAGTATTCACGGCCCTCATAAAACGGCGCGGCACAGTACCTCGCGCTTGAGCCCTTCCAAGCACTCCTGGACTTCCTCTCCCCCTCCTCGCGTGCACCCGCGCAGCTCAGATCAAAGGCGATATACGCGCTTTCGGGCGTGCTGAAGCACCATGCCGCCGCTCTCGCCCCGTTCGAGGCCGCTGGCGGGTGGGCCGCGCTCCGCGGCGCCCTGTCAGGTAACACCATACCCTTCCCAGCCATTCGCTTTCCAACGCTTGACTTTCTTTTCCCATATTATTATGAATATCGCGCTGGTCTCTGTGTGCGTTAAGACTCGGACATCGGCGTGAGGCGCAAAACTGCCTTTCTCCTCAACACGCTCCTGCTAAGCGAGGATACGACGACGAGCATACGCGCGGGCAGCGGTGGCACAGACTCGGAGGCCGGTGCGGGCCCACGCGTGCACCCCAACTCGCACGCGGCGCTGGTGGCGGACCCGAGCTCGGCGGACACCGCGCGTGCGACGCTGCGCGCCTTGCGCACGGACGGACTGCTTCCCGCACTCGTGCGAGAGTTGACGGTGCCGACGCCACACGGGCCTGACGGGGAGGAGGGTGGGTCGTGCGATGCGGATTTTGAGGAGAAGCTCGTCAGGTGGGCGCGACTTAACTCCACACTCGTTTGTTCGAGTGACGTCTCTCTGCGTTTCGCAGATTGCTGCACACATATGTGGCGGTGCATGGCGGGACGTTCGATGTGCCAGAGAAGCATGCATTGAAGGCGTTCTTAGCCACGAAGCGAGCTGGACAGAGCGAGGGTGGAGGCGAGTTAGGGCTTGGCGCTGACGAGCTGGGGGTGTTTGAGAGCGCGCTCGCATAAATGGTTCTAGGGCATACTTGCTCGCTCTGTATTATCCCCGAGTAGTACATGTACACTGATTTCATCAAAGCAAAAGAATGTCCGATGGCAGTGAACATCCCAAAATGATACTAACAATAGCCTACACTGTACATACATACGTATTCGTCGCAGTGTTGCAGTGGCGTGCTGCTATAAATAAATGAAGAACTCCTGTCTGTCATCATGTCATCGTCTGCGCCGCCCAGTCGAGGAGATTTAATGAAAGATCGAGCCGTGCGTGTGAAAATCATGCGATTTCTACAGTCACGGGGTCTTTTTACTGAGTATATGAGGAGGCAGGAAGGCCTAATATGTACTCACGGATGACCTTGTCGTGGACAATTCTCTCCCCTAGCGGATGCGACTTTTGTTTCTCCAGGTCCATGAGCACTATATCCGACGTGCCTTCAGAGCGCGCGCTACTACCAGGGAAGGTCCCTGCAGGTGATCTGATGGCCCCCCGCGAAGCCATCGTTTCGCGAATGGAAATGCGGTTGTTGAGCGAGACGAGAAGCGTGTTGGAGTACCTATAAAATGGGAAATTAGGTTCACCCTCAATGGGGCTTTTCGTGACAAAGGATAAGAAAGCGCTGATGGTCCCTTACAATTTTCCGATAATGGCAGTGCTGAGTGACAGGAACGAACGAGCGGCGATTAAGTGTGCATTCAGATAACCGAGTCGTGATGGGGTGGATACGAGTAAGTCACTTACGGGCAGGTATACCAGTTTTTGTCCTACATCCGAGTAGACGTGTCAATTGTCAGCACAACGGCGACAGATACCACTGGAATAAATAACGCACGGAGTACAAGATAACCATGAGCATGGCTACTATGCTCACAGTTGCTGCAGGGCTCCGCGTGAGAAGAGGTGGCCGTACCAGAATCGACAATGCACGTACTGGTCAAAATATTGGTCTCGACGGTCAACCTCACGACGCTTATCAGGGCATGGCTGCTAAAACGGCCCTCCCTTTTTCTGAGCTTGAGCAACTAAACAATCATTAAATGAAACCATCATTGAGCTCTGGGCGATCCCCGAAGAGGCGATATGAAACAAACTGACGTGATACAGCATTGCGGAGGCAATGAGGGTATCGGCCACGGTGTTTCCAATGAGCCAGGTCTGGTGGAAGGACAACGGTTAGCCAGCTCCGGTATTGGTGTAACCCTCAACCTCAATAGCCATACCATCGCAAGGATCCTGAGCCACCGACCGCTGGCAAAGTGCTTCCGTACGTGCGCCTGCTTACTCCTGAGCCCCGCACCATTTTGCATGAAAAGAAGAAAGGCTTACATAGACACCCCCCGCAAAGGCCGCCGATGAGTCGACAGTGGAAACCTGCGAAGACGATGAGGACTTCTAAGAGGTAAATCTTACACAGTAGCTCACCAGACAGATGATGGCGGGAAACCACCAATGCTTCTTGTTGCTAAGCAGCCAGACACGATACGCGAAGAAGACTTGGACCGCCAAGGAAACAATCGCTCCCATTATCGGCACGTCGAACGCGGAGGCATACGGCGAAGCGAGATGAGTCATATCCCCAAAGCCAGAAGCGAACCAATAGTATAGGTCTGCGCCGCTGAGTGCCGTCTGCAATGTCTCGATTATGAACAAACTGGATACTAGGTGGCGCCGGTAAGTAAGAGGTAAAACTATAGGGAGAAAGTCTCCTACCAAATAGCTTCAGGTATCTCGAGTCCGTCGGGAAGTTATAGGTGTACACGTCTTGGCCGCTCAATCAGTGTGTTTTCCAGGGTCACGAGGAAGGCGACTCACAGTACTGGACTATGAGAGTGCCATAAAGACACCAGTTCCAGACAGTCCCGAGAAGCTACGGACAACGCAAGGAAGATGTGAGCGCCTGGTAAGTAAATCCGTTGCACACTGTACATACAAGGGGCGCGGTTCTAAAGGGAATATTTAGACAAACCAACTATCGATCCATCGCCTGCACTCACATTTCCTCGATGTTTGGAGGGATTGGAGGAAGAGGGGCCGACATGATCTAGTAGTTCGTGAACGAGTGGACGACAGGAAGCTCGTGGGATGAGGGAGGTTAGGTCCTAACGCCTTAACCCTCAATTGGGTGAGGGGGTGGGGTTGGGGCTTTTGTACATGGTCGGGGAACTTAGCACAATATAGCTGGAATGAGGCACATCACATGCACCACATGAGAGCATCCGAGCGCTGGCGGGGGAAAGAAAGAGGCTAGAGAAGAACATTCCCCGAGATTGGCGCATAGCCTGAGCACAAGACATCGTCACCCTGCGCAACGTGTGAGAGATTATGGACCAATGAGCTGGCTGGGACAATCTCCATGCCCGGGTAGGGAAGACACAGCATTTGATGGACTGCCGGCGCACAGCGCAGGCTTCGTGATGGGACCCGAGTTGGTTGGAAGTCTGCGCCGAGGATCAAAAAGGTGAATGCACACGCGGTTTGTGGCGCCTTCACGTGGAAGCTGTCAGATTACGCAAACAACCACCTTACCTCTTTGGCACAATTACGACGTCCGACGAGAACGCTGAGAACGCCCGACACCGCCCAGTCGCCTCTTGAGTGACAACGATGTGTCCCCAATCGCGTATGTGGTTTATTACCGGTGCTCCTACTCACCGACCGGGACTTGAAACCGCCGTCGCACGCAAATTCGGGCTCTGAACTTGATCCTGACGGCACAATGAACGCATGCCGCCATTATATGCGCATAGACGGTCTGTCCCAGGTTGGTGAGTAGCGGCGTATCTTTACGATGGTGGGCAGTGGGCACGACGTTGAACCTTCATCAGGATGATCGGCCGTGTTCGGGGTTTCAATAAACCCCCGCACTGCTCGACAAATTGTGAGCGCTATATGGTACACGCTGTCACAGCAGAGATCGAATTTTAGTGTTGTGTTGTTCAAGACCCACGCCTGTCTAAGCCGCGTCTCGCTCCTCCGATCTCCGAGACAGCACGAACTGACGGCGGTGCAAATCGCATTAAACTGTGCCATGTGCCCCCTGAGGTTTTAATCGCCACGAATAGCGCTATTGCAACGTTACCCACTGACAGATTTCCGCCATTATAAATAATGAGGGATAAGATCTAAATAGCGGTGTACGCTTAACTCATTTTGGTTCCAAGGAGCCTCGGGACTACGTTCCCTTTGTCAGGCCAACCATAACCGACGACGACGCATGACGACTTGCATGACGGCCGAAATAATGCAATGCCCACGGTGTTTCATGTGTACATTACCTTGGTCGATATGATTGATCTAGCAAGGGGTCACTTACTACTGTAAGCGGCCATCCATCGTTCCCTTTTGTCTGTTGGGTTTACTTAGATGCTGCCGAGCTCCATGACAGAGTCGTCGTGTGAGCGAGCATTGATAACTCCGCAGCTGGGGATCGGGTCATCCTTCAATTAAGCCTTAGAGTGCCGCCTCACAGCCCGAAATAGGACTATTGAACTGTTAGGCGAGACGAGGAGTGCGATAGAGTATATATGCAAGGTGTGTGCAAGTGGGATCAAGCGGCGTTCAGGATGCCAGTGGCTGTATTTGACAAGTACGTGGGATAGAGAACGCTGACAGGCCGACACTCACGGATATGTGAACCAGCTCTCACCATCAATGAGGGCTGATGTAAACCTAACGAATGCGGGAAATGCGGCGAGGAGCAAAATTCCGATAGCAAACTTCAACGGACTATAAATGGGGAATAAGAGTATACTCGCTCGCCAAAAAGACAGCTCTCGATTCTTCTTTGAGTTTCAGTCTCACGATTCTTAATAGTGTTCGCTCAAAAAAAACCCATTCCTGTCGGTGCCGGCTCTGCGCGCATAGTAAGGGTTAGTAGCATGCGGTCAATAGCGAACTCGCGGTGGATGTGCGTCTGCGATGATTGTCGGCGAGAAGCCGGAATGAAATAATCAGTCCGAAGAGTGGTACAGTTGAGTCAACGGTGTAAGAAAAACGGATGGGGTGGTCCACGCAACTCAGTACAGATTTGCGCTGCCGAGTGATGTCTGCAATACCTCAACCACAAATAAAACGAACGCTGTACATTACACCTCCCTGAAAGCAGAGGCAAGAAATAATTCGTGTTCTCCCGTGACTTGAGAGGCACCTTAACCTTAACCTGAGAAAGCTGTCGTATACACGTCGTTGCTGTCCGATGAGCGACCTGACAGGTACCCGGTACCACGCGACACGGAGGCCGACATAGCTGTGCAATCAAAACTCCTAGAGATATCTGTTTCAGACGCCCCCGAAAGTAAGTGCATAGTATAAAGTTGATGTTGATGTGGGATCGCCACAGGCACAAGGGGTGCGGTCATGATGAAAAAAACCTGGCATCGCGAATCGAGAACGAGTAAAGGACAGCCTGATCGAGGAGGCGGTTGTTCCGAAGGTTGTTATCGAACGAGGTGGGCCTTTGCGAGTACAAAGTGTGCCGACCCAATGGAATATGGGCCATATGGCGGACGCAGGGCGGACAGCGACACCACCAGTAAGGATACAAACAATTGGGCCCCGAATGTGGGGAGACTGTGACCTGGGGTTCAAGTTCGTTTGAGAAGTGGGGCATATCAGACGCCGACTCGGAGCCAACAGAATAGGTGTGGCTTAGTACTCGGGCTATTCTACCCAAGTACGACCAGGGATAATCGAGACGCAGTTTCATTTTGACTTAACCCAAATTGCTGAGAATCTGATGGGGCTCAGTCTAGGTCACCGGTTGGCGTTGGGATCCGAAAAAAAAAAAAAAAACGTTACACGGGCATCCTACCGACTTTCCTTAAGTGTCTTTGACTTTGCGCCCTCACCCGCTTCACGAGTGATACCATGTCTGCCAGTGACGGTTTTCCCTCTGGCACCATTTCAATAGCTTCAACACCGACAGGTAGCTCTAACACTGGGGACCTGGAGGAGGAAGGGGTTGCTAAGAGTACGTCACAATGTCCACATCCTGGTGTGGCTTTCGCAACGGGCATTCACTTCGGCGGCGCAGGTGAATCAGAGAGTTGTAAACATGCGACGACAATCAACGTGCTCGCAGACAACGTCTTTATACAAATATTTGACTTCTGTCGAATCGATCACGATCCTGATGCTGGGTACCCGCCTTGCCTGGTATGGGATTGGCATGGACTGGTGCACGTCTGTCAAAGGTGGCGGCAAATCGTATTTGCATCTCCGCGCCAGCTCGATCTCCAAATTTACTGCAAGTACGGAACTCCTGTCAAGGAGAGTCTGGGTTGCTGGCCAGCCTTACCTATCGCAATTGACTACTACACATCTTACGATGACGATGGTTCCGAGATCTCTGCCCCTACTGACGAACATTGCGACAGTGCCATTGCTACGCTCGAGCATCCCGATCGTGTATGCAGTATCAGGATGTCTGTAGCGAACTGTCTGTTTGAAGACATGGCCAAGGTCTTGCAGAGACCATTTCCGGTGCTGACGAGTCTTACGCTTCAGTCCAAGTTGATGGATATACCGTCCCTTTCCGATTCGTTCTTGGGTGGATATGCTCCACGTTTACAGAAATTCACATTGGCTGGCATTCCTTTTCCTACATTCCCAACGTTTCTTCGGTCGGCCAGGGACATTGTCAAGCTTCGACTTATCGCTATACCCTATACCGGTGATGGGGATAATGGCCGCTGGTTTGGCTGGGTTGACCAAACTTGAATACCTCAATGTTTCGTTCGGGGATTCGTTGACGATGTTGGTGTACTCTCATTGGGTGTTTTCTCCTGATCAGATACCTGCCGTTTCCCCAACACGGGTTGTCCTTCCTGCTCTTACCCGGTTTCACTTCTTTGGTACTCGCATGTATTTGGAGGAATTCGTGGCCCAAATCGAAACACCGCGACTCGTCGACTTGACAATAACATTCGCTTTTGACTGTGTCGTCCAAGCTCCCCAAATTTTCCGGCTCATCGATTTCATCAGCCGCGCAGAATATCTCAAGCTAGCCGAATTTAGACGTGGGTGTGTACATTTTGGTGGCCGTGGCGCCCACATCAGCTTGGTCGCTCACAAGCGGAACGCAATCCTTGTTATCTCGATCTAAAAATCAACTGCATTCATGATTTTCAGGTTCCGTCTATAATCCAGCTCTTCACACAACTTAAATCTACCCTCGTCGTCTCCAATTTGCGCTATCTTTCCATTGCTGCTTTCGATGAACGGCCTCTGTCAATGAGAGGCAATACAGACCCCGCGGAATGGCTCGCGTTCTTCCATTCGTCGCAGTGGAGACACTGCGGGTGTGTGATCGGTTGGCAGGGCTGGTGGTCACGCTGCTCGAAGACTCCACCGAAGATATGGTCGCAGAAGTCTTGCCAGCCCTACAGACGCAGAGCTTAGAGGGGCATCCTTTGACATCCGGGGCCCTAAATAAGTTCATCGCTGGTCGCCGGCTTTCTGGTCGCCCTGTAGCCGTCGGCAACTCCAGGGAAAACCTCTCATGTGATATGTGCCACCATTACCCTGACATGCGACAACATGAATCTCAAAAATAACTTGATCCTTCAAATATTTCCCATTCTATTAGAACAACATTACTCCATACACACGAGTGCAAAAATCAGAGAAAGCTTGTAAGACCCGGACGAAATTGTACCAATAGACATAGCCGCTTGACCCTATTGTCACGTATTACCTTGCGTAGTACTGTAGTTCAGTTTATGACCCGAATGCGCTTGTTATCACATTATTGTCATGATCGGTCATATGGGTGTCGCGGTCAAGCTTAGTATGTCCCGTCTTGGTTCCCGAGCCGGTGTGGGCGGCGCGGTGCAGTACTACACGGAACGTTCAGACATATCTCATCATTCTACTGATGAGGCTGGGTTGGCAGGACTTATTGACCATGGGCAGTTGAGAACGTGAGTCTCCGTAGGATCCGTAATAGCCTGTCCGATTTTCATCTCTTTTAGACCCGATGTGCAAGCACTTGGACAGCTCGTGCCAGTGGTTGGTCATCTGCACCGACACAGCTGAGTAGCTGAGGGAGAACCAATTGATACATTAGATTAAAGAGGTTGCCTCGGACATGCAGGAGTTTCCCGGCGTACTAGCATTGGTCTGACGCTGGTCATGTTGCTTCATGGATGTGATTTTTCCCCGACTCGGTGGAATAGGATTTGAGTATTAAAGAACAAATCTCTAGCCAGTAAAGTACACGATGCGCAGTACATCGGAGGTACATTAGCTCCATGAAAATAACTACGCCTGACAGCGTCCGTCACTATGCTAGATCTCTAAATAACTTATCCACGTTAACGTCGTAGTTTGTGGCGTCAGTGTTCGTGGACGACTCTAATCACGCAATGTCTGCAAAAATCATGTTGCGTCAGACAACAAGTTGAGGAAACGAATGGTCGATGGTCGTATTGCTCACCAAAGACCCTGGTGCCACTACTGTCACCCGATTGCCGTGCCGTAAATGCGGCTGAGGGTTTCTCCAATTCCAAATGCACGATACCCGGTAGGATTCTGGGGCGGGATGTGACAGAGACCGCCACAGCTGGAGGTCCGTCTCCAACTGCGCGGGTGGGCGCATCGCGGAGAGAAATCCGATTGTTCAGAGAGACTAGGAGCGTATTGGAATACCTATTCCAGCTGTCAGCGGTGTGGGAAAACCACAGATTGATGGTGTTCTCACAATTTTCCAAGGAAGGCAGTTCTGTGGGGCGGCGTCAGACGTGAAGGTGATACACAGAGACGAGTAGGGACATACGGGCAGGTGTACCAGTTCTTGTCCTACATTAGGATGAGGTATTGGCTAGAAAACTTGCAGTATTTAAGATCACTCACCGGGTATACAGCGACCATTACGAGCGCTACAATACCTATTGTAGCTAAAGGCAGAGTTTGAATCGAAGCAAGAAGGACATCAAAGCCCTGAGTCCACTTACTTGTCAATATGTTGGTCTCGATCGCCAAAATCACAATTCGGGATAAGGCGTGATCGCTAAAGTTACCATCACCTCGCCGTCTTGCCAGCTGCGTCAATGATGAAGAGAAAGAAATTTAGAACGATCTTCCATAAACAGAAGTGCCGGGACTTTACGTAATAGAGCATTGACCCAGTGATGACGAGGTCGGCCACGGTATTTCCACCCAGCCAAGTCTGGGCGTTGTCAGAGGTGCGGGACATATTTCTGGATTGGCGGGCCCACCAAAGCAAGGATTTTTAGTATCCGACCACTGGCGAACTTCTGGAGTACGTGTACCTACGGATGTGAGCTAAGTTGGAAACAACTCAGGACAGTGGAGACTTACATAGACACCCCCACCAATAGCGGCAGTTGCGTCGAAGACAGAGACCTGAAAGGGAGGGAAGTGTTGTGGACGAGGTATTGATACGGGAATTGACCCACGAGACAGATGACCAGGCATAGAAGCCAGGACGTCCTCCCGCTGAGTACCCAGATGCGATACACGAAAAAGAATTGCACGATTAACGAAACTATGGCACCGATAATGGGGGCGTCGAAAGGGGTCGCGTAGGGAGAGGTGAGGTGTGCCAGATTGCCGAAGCCAGACACAAACCAATAGTAGAGGTCCGCTCCGGTGAGCGCAGTTTGCAATGTTTCTATTAAGAATACTGCATACACTGTAGAGGTGTCACTTTGAAAAGGGAATGCAAACTGGTCAAAGAGTGTACGTGCCCAGTAGCTTGAGCGGTGTTCCATCATCCGGGAAATTGTAACCGTATACGTCTCCATCCGATGTGAGACGAACATAACCCTGAAAGGACGTGGAGAGTAACTCACAAGTCTGAACCATCAGAACCCCATACAACATCCAGTTCCACACGGTTCCCAGCAGCTGAAGAGTGGGGAGGCGGCGTAAATAACGTCAACAAATGTGAGACAACCAACAGGTGTACCAGAGGGGCAGCTCTGAGAGAGAGGAGGTAAGTCAGGACGAGAACTACATTAGAAGCGACACAGGGCACCTACATTTCTGAGACATCTGGGATAAGAGGAGCCGACATGGTAAACGGGCGGACGGGGTACGGCTCGAGTGCTCAGATAGAGGGCCTTACGCCTTATTCCAAAGACGGGGAGGGAATACACGTGCTAATAGCATCGATGACTGGGCAATATAGCATGGCCTGGGGGCCATCATCAGCGCCGTGACTGACTCGGAGGGTGCAATGGAACGGCACAGACGCTCCGGTTGTTCCAGAGCAACTTCGAAACCAAATCATCTGAGCCACTACGATGTTGAGCCGAGGAGAGGGCTCGACCGGGCGACTCGGCACCCCGTGTGGCCGTTTGTCTTATGGTCACTAACATTGATGTAACGTTGATGGCTCCACGTGGGGAACATGGATCACGTTTGACGAAATACTGTACAGTACATTTGTCCATCAGCTTGAACGTACAGCTTGATCGTAAGCTAGCTGAGATTTGAAATTCCGACATCCGATGCTACGTGGATATTACTGACTACGTCACTACAGCGTGAAGTCAACACAGCTATCCCCATAGTTATGGCCAAGCTGAACCACACTCGGTATCGTGGGGATTGGAGGAACGTATAATGTGGCCCTGGTTCAGAGTACTGCTCAACATCCAAATACGTGGGACGTGTGGGATCACCAAGGGGGTTACAATGAATGTGTGGTCCAAGAATGGCGCCGTCATGCTTGCAGTTGGTACCAGTACTACAGGTAGTACGTAATACGTACTACCTGTAGTATTGGTACTACGTATTGGAGTGGCTCAGCGCTCATCAAGTGATGTTGATGATTCCATGATTATTACTGTAAACGTCACCACTGGTCCCTGCCCATGTGCTGCTCACACAGGTTGGTAATCGGCTCAATTGTTCTTTTTGACCCGCTCTGGCCGGAGTCAATCCATCCTTCATCCGAGATTTTGGAACTACCCTGAGAGCTCACACTTTTGTTCGCAGTACACAGCCCGAGGCCCTGAGCTAATGAGCTGAACTCCACTGGTGACAAGAACAGTGTTATTATGAGAGCTCAATTTGGAGGAACTCAACTCTCAACATCCTCTCAGTATTGGCGTTTTACAACTCAATCCCCATTTCCAGGATGACATCGTAATATGCCCGCAGTGTATATGTGTTCTCTGCAACGCTCAACGGAAATTCTCACTAGGTGGACTTGCCAATGTGAACGAATACCCGGCGCCGGCGCCATGATGTATTTGCTCCACAAATTAAAAGAATCGTTGCCGGCGTTCGGACCCTCGTCATGCTGAGCGCGTTCCTTAACTTCTCTGTGAAACTACTTCCGTGTCAGTCAGGTAGCCAAGGATGCTGATGGAGTCAAGAAGCCTTCGTCGCATCGGGGAACTTCTTCAAACGCCTTGAGTCACATACATACCGACGCGCTACCGATAGACACAATTCACAATAACCGACATGATCATCAAGAAAGTGCCCAGCCCCCTCGCTATTGCAACGAAATAATGAAGCACGGTCGAGCGGGTGTGTTGCTGCTTGGCGACAAATAAGGGTCAGAACGTCTAGGTGTTCGGTCTGAAGATGATTGTGGCTATCAACTATTTTGCGTATGGGTGTTTATGCTCTATTTCCTGTGAATTGACTCGGACTGTAGGCTGATAATGGCACCCTTCGGAATGTCAGCCATCAAAGAAGCAGGAAGTCGTCGGTAATGCGGGTATCGCTGTCGTCACCAATCACTTTGGTCCGGGCGGCGCTGGCGTGCGTAAACTCGCAAAGCTCTTGTTGCGACCTGTGGAAGTGAATCAGTCCCTTTGTGATTTAAACTTCCCCACTGAGTGGATTACCGTTCTCTCCAAGGAGATCCGCGGTACATATGGCATCGAATTCAGTGATATCGCCGGGCAGCAGATCGAAATTTATATCCGGCATGGACGCGACGGTCTTCCTAGTTCGCACGGCTATCTCGTGTAGTTCACCATCATCATCGTTTCTCTGACAAGGTCTGCTCGGCGAAAACATAATACTCGGCGCGCTCTCACGACTAATGGTTTGAAAAAATTGCTCCAACTGGTCGGTCCTGGCGTGGTGTTAGAAGCTGATGTCTTGGATCATACATCCAAGCCATTTGTGATGACTTCAGGTGCGGTTAGTCTCGATCCAGAGTCTGGCGTGTCAGCGTGTTCACTTCTCGATGATCATTGCAAGTCACGTGAGTCGTTTCTATGGTAGCTTCACCTTCAGCCGTTGATCGGGTGGCCCAATATCATGGATCAACGTTCAGCGTTCAACACCGAGGAGGATCCCAGACATAGTAATACGGCATAACAATCACCCAAATTCAAGTACCACCGATCACCCTGCCACCTAGCAGCCGCGCCTTCATGTCTACTTGTGCTACCGAAGTCGGAGGAGATAGGTCGGCAACGGTGCTAGACGCGAGATTGCCACCTTGACGGTCAAACGTGATGACATTGAGGGAAGCGTTGACCTGCCGCGTGTATGTATTGCCCGCGGTGTCGTGATAGCTGAACGTGTTGTTGCTCGTCCCATTGGAGCCGGTGTTACCAGTCGATGCGATGTGGAACGACCCTCCCGCGAGCTGGCGTTCGGCGATGGTGGTGCCCAAGATGAACGGTGCAGGGAGGAGGATGCGGTTATACGAGTGATCAAATTCCGCCGAGACTACAAGAAGTGGTTAGTAAGCGGAGATACACAAGCAGGGATAATGGATACAGTCTCGGCCGTCCGGTGTGGAGGTAAAATTGATGGTGAGAGGATATGAGAAGGTATCCTGTAGTGCTATCTTGCCATTGTGTCTCGAGAGAACCTGACCAGAGGTGGCCTGGAAAAGGTTCTAAATGTCCGAAATGAGTACGAATGGTCATGGCAGTTGGTCATTTCACAGAAACAAACCTGCGTAGTAAAGTTTTGAAGATAGTTCTGCACGTTCTTATATTCCAAATCCTGTGAAAATACCACTTTGGTTCGCGTCCCGCTTCCAGCTATGATCTCAGCCTCGATATGTACGCGACGCGACGCTTTAAGAGTGATGTTTACATCCACGCCACGTGCAGATGATGACGCGCTCGACGTAGCAAAGTTTGGCGCCTCATATCGCGTAATTTTCCCCGTAGTGGGTGCAGTCGATGAGTCGAGCTTCACTTGTAACAAGCCAGAAATAAACCAGTTCTGGTTGATCTGGTGATCTGGCTCAGCGGAGGCGATGTCAAGGGTGATGTTGTGTGGTTTGCCATCGGTGAGAATAGGAATAAAAGGTGTGAGATCAATATGGTAAACGGGCAGATCTAAGGCGCCGTAGGACGTGATTGGTCTGGGAGCTTACTAAGCTGAGGCACGATGGCATAGCGGTTCGTAGGACATACCTCCATGCAGTAGGTACTATACCGCCTGTGAATATAACGGCATAGGGGAAGGCAACGCCGGCAAGTTTGCCATCTACCAGGACACGGACCTCGCGGAACGGTCCTTCACCGAATGTTGTCCCAACAGGGAAATCACCGAGGAACTGGTTGGGAACGTTGAAGTACTAGCACCACATTGCAACAATCAGAGCCAGGACTCGGAGGTTCTAGCAGATGGGAAACGCACCCAGAACTCCTCGTTGCCGTTTCCAGAGGCTTGCAACTCGGCAAATGCTGCTACGGCATTTCGAGGGAGCGTGACATTAAGCTAAAGAAAGCAGAATTTTGAATATATCCGGGGCGAACACGGAGGTTCTGAGGGCTCACTGAAAAGCCAGGAGGAACGGACGCATCGTTTCCTGTATCATTGGCGAGAGTTGTCAGCGGAACAATCAAGTCTGCGCGCGGTGCGGGCAGGAATTGTGACGAAGACGCGAAAAACGTCGCTTCGAGTGTCGCTACATAATAGTTCTGAGCACTCCTGGCGGATTTATAGAAGTAAATAAAATTCACTGGCATATTCGCCGTCGAGTCCGGGCTGAATGAGGTTATCGAGCTGCAAAATGAATGTGCCGGGTTTGGAGAAAAGAGGGGTGAAGCGCGTCACGTCCTTGAGGTACGTCCAGATTATGCCGTCGCCTTTGACTGGCTCAGGTGTCGAAGTTCTCCAAACTATTTGATCGTCTCGTCGAAAATATCGAGCATAAGAGTAGGAAATCGACATACTTTCGACATTCTGGAATGTGAAAATCGCGAGACGATCGAACTGCGTTCCGTTGCTTGTGACGGTAAAATTGAGGCTAACACCTGCCCAAGAGCCGGGGGTACCGCAGTCCGTTGGTGGTCTAAAAGCGAAACATCAACGAGGACAGTAGGAAGGTACAATAACGAATCACGCACGTGAAATTGACCACCTCGGGACTGAAATCCACAACATCAGCACAGCATATACGCGGTGAAAGTAGGCGCAGTGCATACTGTCCAAAGGAGAATCCAAATGTCCGCCTGAGAGCCAATCGAGGTGAATACACGTATGCAGCTAGGTAACAATACTCACTGAAGGATGGGAACAGTGCACTTCTTTGCTTCCTGAGGGAGGGGTGGCGGCTGGGCGACTTGAAAGTTCACTAGACGAACACAACAACCATAGCTTGCACACAAGAGCAACAAGAGAGAAAGGGTTCGAAGCATGGTGGACTTTGCTTGGTGGCAACCGGCAGTTAATGCGGGTACCAGCCGCTATAAATAAGTGGGAAAAAAAAGAAGTAAAGACGTGCACATGGAGAAGCGAGGGAGTGAGACGGGTGTGAACTATTCTGGAAACGGCTGTGAATGACTCTCAAATGAGACGCGTACTGACGCATTTGCGTTGGATAACTTGCCACACATTGTATTACACTGAACCGAGGGTGGGAATCAGAGGATGGGATTGAGGTGCCAACCATTCTGTAACTTGAAAGAAAGAGGAATCCAACAAGGAAGCCAGGAAGTGCTTTCCGGGATTCGGGACCCGGAAACCCGACCAGTCAACTCATTTTTCGCATATTACTCACATGCTATAAAAGGAAGGTGATCGGTACCACAGACAGACTCCTCCCCCGACTCGATGCGTAAGAGGCTTCCAATCACAGGTGCTTTCGCACATACACCTTCTTTTATGATCAAACTCTCAGGCAAAGTCAGTTGCGCACTGGCGTACATAAGCTCCCAGGACTCTCGTTGCTACTTAGGAAGGGGAATCAGTTCCTCGGTGGCTTCCCGATTGAAGCAAGATTACCGTTCTCTCTAAGAAGCTTTGCAGAGTATACGGCATCGCGCTCAGTGACACCCCCGCAGTAGATCGAAATCAATACCTGGAAAAGACGTGGCAGTCTTCCTATGGCAGTTCATAGACTGTACAGTAATGGTGTTCGTCGTCGTTACCGTTTCGGGTCTGGCTAGGTCGGCTAGTCTGCTTGGCGAAGGCACGGATGTTCCACTATAGTATAGTAATGTATTTTAAAAACGCTCCAACTGGTCGGTCCTGACGCAATATCGGTAGAGGCTGTGTCTTGGATGATGGTTGCAAGTCATTCCCGACCACTGCAGCGTCTTGCAATCCCGTGATAACGGAAACTGGCCTGTCATCGGCTTTTTCTAATAGCGAATGGCACGAACGCATCTGGTGCGATCCTATGCTATGTCACGTAAGCTGTTTCTATTCTTTTTTTTTTTGGATCCATTTATATCCCGGCTAGTAGGCCGTATTAGTAGGCCCAGACCGGACGGCGCAACGTGACAAGCTACACCAAAGGGGGGGGGGGGATTGTAACGCAAAGGTGCTCCCCGGCAGTAATAGGTTACAAAACTACTAGGGATGATGGGTGAATAGACCGTATTGGGGCCTGCGTCGCAGTTATAGCGTTCGACTGCAGCCGCAGGTCAGGCGACATACAGAAACACCGAGGATTCCGGACATAGTGACACGGTGAAAATCGTTCAAGTACTACTACTGTTTACCCTGCCACCTGGTAGCCGCACCTTCACGTCTGCCCGCACAGGAGAAACCACAATTAATCGGTTGGCAATGTCGTTCGATGCGAGGTTGCTGCTTTGGCTGTCAAATGTGATGACATTGCGGGAGGCGTTGACCTGCTGCGTGTATGTATTTACCACGGTGTAATAATAGTCGAACGTGTTGTTGTTAATCCGATGGGAGCCGGCGTTACCAGTTGGTGCGATGTTTAACGACCCCCCCCCCCCAGCTGGCGTTCGACGATGTGGTGTCCAAGATGAACGGTGGAGGGAGGAGGATGCGGCGATACCAGTGGTCAAATTCATAGTCTAGAAGCGGGGGTTAGTACGTGAAGGAGAACATGAGGAGGGAGGGATAATACACACAGCATTCCTGGCGGAATTGCAGGGGTATATGAAAATCATTCACTAGCATATTCGCCGTCGAGTCCGGTCTCGACGACGTTGCCGAGCTGCAAAAATGTGCCAGGTGCGGAGAAAAGAGGGATGAAGCGCGTCACGTCCCTGAGGTACGTCCAGAGTTGGCGATTATGCTATCGCCTTTGACCGGCTCAGGTGTCGAAGTTCGCCAAACTGTTTGACCTGTCTCGTCGAAAATATCGAGCATGAGAGTGGGAATTTGACAAACTTTCGGCATTCTGGAAGGTAAAAATTCCGAGACGGTCGTACTGTGCTCCGTTACTTGTGAGTAAACTTAAGACTGATACTGGCCCAAGATCCGGGGGTACCGCAATCCGTTGATGGAGTAAAAACGAGGTGTCAACAGAGATTCAGGGACAGCATGGATCGCGAACGTGAAATGGATCACTTCGGGACTGAATTCACAACTTCATCAGCATATCACGGTGAAAGTAGGTGCAAGTGCATGCTGTCCAATGGAAGATCCAAATGTGGGCCTTAGAGCCGATCGAGGTGAGTGCGCATGCGCCATGACTGAGCAGGGTAGCAATACTGACTGAATAATGGGAATAGTGCACTGCTTTGCTTCCTGAGGGAGGGGCGGCGGCTGGGCGACCTGAAAGTCGACTTGGGGAGCACAATAACCGTAGCTTGCACACCAGAGCAACAATAGGAGAGGAAGTAAAGTTCGAGGGAACAGAGTACGCTGGGGCATGGTGAACTTTGCCTGGTGCAGGACGCAATCCAGGGCTAACGGTGTTGACCGGCAACATATCGGCGGCGGCAAGACGCTATGAATCAGCGGGAAAAAAATTAATTAAAAGGTAGACACCCAGGGAAGTGAGAGAAAGAGGGGACTGTTACGGTGACCAGAGAAGGATTCGCCATTCGCATGCTCAGAGAAGACGCGTTTCCCTGGCATCGGATGTTACTGCCAAGGTTACTGCAGATCTTAAATACTATATTTCCCCGAACCTATGGTCGGGATCGGTCAAGATAGGATATGATTGAGGCGCCAACCATAGCCTCGAGGAAGAAACGACCCAGATAATTTTAAATAACCCCGAGGATTGACTCCGGGGGCATCAGAGTTCCGAAATGGCTTCGGGTTTTTCCAGGGTACAGTAAAATGATGACATAATACTGACACGCTAATAAGGAAGATCGATGGCCTGCGGCTTTCTGTACCATGACTCATGGTATGTTTCGTTGAGGCCAGACATCGCTGGGCTCAGTTGCGCTATGCTTGAACACTTCGCTGACGCATATCCCCAAAAACAAGCGCTATAGGTGGTCCATGGGACTACATTACACACTCTTGGCACTTACAAGTTATCGCTTCGGTGCGGTATGCGTGGCAAGACGCAGCGTCGATCCTGATCTGCTCGGCCTCTATGAACCTGTGGCCCTCGATATCGAACAAAAATTCCTGCTCTGCACTCTCATGACCTTCTCTGTAGCCTCTGCCTGCCCAGGTGGCACAATTTTGTCTCCTGTGCCTCGAGTAAAAACTTTTTATGCCGGTACCGCCCTGTGCCCGCTGCAAACCGTCGACACCTTGAGCTCAACTCACCAACTAAGAGTAGGTCGCAAGTATCCTCGGGATAAAGCGACACTCAACCCCGCACACCACCTCCGAATCTCTTGCGGGATGGTGCCGTCCTTCCGTCGACTCGTCCAAATGGCGCGCGGGCCTCAAAATTCGCCGTTCTCGCTTCATTTTTCTGTCCATGATGAACGTTTGTCGTCGATTCGCGGATTGCCAGTGGGGCACCACTTGTGCAGCATCGTAAGGCGAGGGCTGTCGAAGCACAGTTGGGAATATAACCAGTCTCACTAAATCTTGTACTTCACGTCAGATTATCTCGTCCATATTCCACTTGTCATCACCCGGCGGTGTCAACTAACTTGTCACTCTTGGCTTGGCCTGTACAGCTGGTTGTAGGTCGCTCGCCCAGTCCTAGGGGCCGGGCATTGCTAGTTACGATGTCAGAATGTCAGAAATGGTGTATGGATCACCGAAATGCGGGCAATATCGAGGAGACGCACATGTTGTAGAATAGCGAAAGAACGTAGAGCTTCCAGATCATCTGCTGGAAAATCATTCAGAGTTGAAATGCTTTTGGAGGACAGGAAGCCGGTCGTTAGCGTCTGTCACTCTGGTGAGCTCCAGCAAACAAGACGCCGAAAAAATTCTGAACAGGGGAGCACGTACTAGACGCGCGGTCGAGAATTGGACGTAGAATACAGACACGCAGACTGCCACACGATGTTCGTGGGACAAAAGATTCGCTATAGTTCCAACAAAAACTGAGCACACGTAACAGGCATCCATAAGCGCATGAGTCACACCTTGCGTTTGTAGGTGGCAAACACCCGCTTCGCCGTTCAGGTGAGGTATTGAAGTACTTGACGTGATGGATGAGCACATGAAGCAATGTCACGGGAAGAGCATAGACAACGCACAGATGCCAGTTAGAGTGAAGTCGAGGACTGAGAAAAGTCGTATGCTTGGAGTATATGAGTGTTGGCTCTGCTCCTTCGCCGGGAGTGGGGAAGTGTTCTATTGCTAAGCGGCTACTGCATTGGGATAGTGGAAGTACATACGATACGGAGAGGAAAAGTGTTGTAAAAGTGCCACATACTAGGGCTAGGCTATGTACCTCAAGGTGCACTTAAATGGATCCGAAAAAAAAGTATTGGCACACATACCTGAGGGGAGAAGGACAGATATCAAGTCTGTAGAGGTTTTCAAAGGCATTCTCTGGGAACCAATTGAGTGCTTACAAGGCCAAGATATGCCAGCTATCTGGAACATGCAAAGGGGGTCCTTCGCAACGACAGTGGTAGTAGAAACGAAAGGTTAACACTATTGACAACAATGACATGTCTACACGAGCGGTGTCTGAGTAAGAAAAAGTCCAGCGTACTCTCGGCGACGGGCGGAGTTGCTGATGATGATGAACATGTTCTTTCCCACAAGCTGGCCGGTTCAGTCAAGAGGGGGTGACTATGAGATGTGGCTGAGAACAAACGTAATAGAAGCGTCGGATCATCAAAACTTGAACGGGAATCGCAATAACCAGTGTCTGGGACGAGATTAGGAAGAACTATAAGACAAGGAGGCTTCGGTATTGGGTGAACGTAGTCCTCCTAGCCGGGGAGCAGCTGAGGTACAACTCAAGCGTTAGGCGCGTGTCACTAGAGCAGCAAGCAAGAAAAAGCGACACGTACGAACATCCCGAATTACACCATGCAGATGCAAAGCATATCCCGGACTATGAATGGAAATAAATAATGAAGCCGAGCAGTCAAGAAAGTCCAGAAGAAGCGTACAGTCTGACTACGGTCACAAATATGACAGTGGCAGATAAAATGGAGCTCTCGCTGCGCTCAGGTACCCAGAACCACTGAGAACTTGGCGGGGACAGCCTAGCTTCTATCCCCTGGACGAATAGGCCTGCAATGCCTGGACTGAGCACGGAGGCTTGACTCTGCTCAAGACCCGGGGTGGGGGTGGCGGCGGCGGTGGTGGGAGCTGCGTTGGTGGAACCAAACCGGACATAATGCCGTCCCCGCGAACCAGCTGGTCTGATGCAGAGATGGTAAGACCGTAAGAGGGAGGAAACGAAGGTGCGGAGGTACAGAGGTATAGGAGGGGTTCAAATAACTTATTGCGGTACGGGAACATGAGCATGCAGCCAGCTAATTTACTATAGGGCAGACGCAAGTAAGTTACTGGGCAAAGTTATCCGCATCGGTGATGAATTCAGAAGTACCAGATGGTGCCTGGAGGTTGTGCCTGGGAAAGAGTAGCGTATTATGTAATTGACCATGGAATTTCATAATTTGAAATGCATTCAACGACAATTCGCCTTACACACTTGCAACTTGAACACTGGCAGCAATCTATCGTTCCAATGTGTTCCACAATAACACGCGATACGAGGAGAAATGCAAGTATCTTTTTTGTACATCGGAAACACTGGATTCGTAGTAAGTTATTCGACGTCAGTCCCGGCCGCGGTCAGTCCAGCTCAAGCTCAAGCTAAGCCACCAGCGCCCGTAATTTATATTTTTGATCTATATCCTGATGAAGGGTCACATGGTCACATCCAAAGCGCTATACAGTGAGGTTATCGGCGCTCTGTTCATCTTGAAACCAAGCTTGAAACCCCCAAAAATTTGTCTGTAAAGTTTTCAAGGATTCCAAGACGGACGATTGTATAGGGGCCAAGATACGGGATCTCGCCCCTCATGGACCTCGGAACCTTTCTCTCTTCCATGTTGGTCTGGTCTGCATCCGTTGCAACGTTACATTGTCGGGTTTCCAAGCGACTCAGGTTCTTACAGTCCGAGACTGACTTGGGACTCAAGCTCAAGCCTCACCGCTCGTGACATCAGAAAGTGGAGGCAACTATGCTTCCAGCTGGAAGAAAAAATTTGTTTTTGCGTCAGCGATTCCCCAAAATACACAAAACGCACCAGATCCTCCAGGCACCACCCGGTATGCGGTACGTGTAGATTCAGGTTAGCCGTTTTCAACTTTGGATCTATGCGAAAGGCTGAGTCCGCGATAGCGCGTCTAACAGCTGACCCTAAATAGTTGGTGCATGTCAGTGTCAGAGTATCGCATTGCAGCTCTGCGTCTTCCCTCCCCCTTCCTATCTGTGCGTCAGACCTGCCAGTTTGCGGGACAGCATTATGTCCGGTTTGGCTCCACCAACGCAACTACCACCGCCACCGCCACCTCCGGGTCTTGCGCAGAGTCAAGCCTCGGTGCTCAGTCCAGGCATTGCAGGCTTATTCAGTTCAAGGGATAGAATCCGGTCTCGTCATCGCTCAGTTCTCTCAATGGTTCGCCGCGCTTGACCGTAGCGACAGCCCCATCTTATCCACCGTCATCATATTTGTGACCGTAGTTGGACTGTACGTGTCTTCCAGACTTTGAATTGCGTGACCTGATTGTCTATGCCATTTACGAAGTGCGCAGTCCGGGATTGTCTTCGCATCTGCTTGGTCTAAGTACGTACAGCGATTTGGGATGTTCGTACGTGTCACCTTTATCTCGTTTGCTCCATCAGTGTTATACCTCTAATACTTAAATTGCAATTCAGCCGTGCGAGGACTGGGGCGATTACGTCCAGTTAATCCCTGTGTGTGGACAATTCATCTCGTCTTATAGCTCCTCATCCGGTTTGTAGACCCTGGCTATATCGGTTCCCGTTCAAGCTTTGATGATTCGACGCTGTTATTATGTCCGTTCTCAACCACATCGCATGGCCCCTCCTATCTGACTAGAACAGCTAGCTCGTGAACAAGAACATGTTCATCATTGTCAGTGGTGGTTCTGCCCATCACCGAGTGTACGCTGAACTTTTTCCTACTTAGACGCCGCTCGTGTTACTTCTAGTGGTCTCGGTGGTCGTGTCACTGTGGTCAACAGTTTTGGCCTTTCGCTATGTGGCTCTTCTCACATCGAGTGACCCTGTTCGCTTGCAGAAACTGGCCGGAATATCTTGGCCTTGTGAGCGCTCAACCCATTCCTAAAGGCACCTCTTCCTGAAACATTTTTAGATCTGTTGTCTATTCTTCTCCCCTCGGGTAAGTCCGCTGTCCCTCATAACATACCGCAAACCTCTGACCTCTCTCAGTCCTTGATCTCACTCTAACCGGCATCTGTGCGTCTTTCGTGCTTCCTGTGACATTGTCTTCAGGTACTTAAATTTACCACACGAAGTACTTTACTACCTCACCCGAACGGCGAAGCGAGTGTATGCCGTCCACAAACGCAGGGTGCGTTTCATGTGTTTATATGAGATGCCTGTTGTGTGTGCTCAGCTTCTGTTGGGAACTATAGCGAATCTTTCGTCTCGCGAACATTGTGTGGCAATCTGCGCTGCCACCGACTCTCTGCGCCATCTGCGTGCTCGCACTCTATCTCCGTTTCGCGATCGCACCTGAGGTGAGTGCCCCTCATTTCAACCCCTGTTCAGGATGTCTTGTTCGTGGGAGTTTACTGGAGCGACCGACGTTGACTACTTGTTTTCTGTTTTCTGTTTACAGAGAGTCGTGGCGTTCTGGATGCCGGTTATGCAGGGGACGATCGGGAAGCTCTACGTTCTATCGCTGTTCTATATGATGTGCGTCGCTTCGATCTCACCTGCATCTCGGTGGTTCACCACTTTTTCTGACGTCGTGCCTAGCAATGCTCAACCCCTAAAGCCAACTGGGCAACTTACGACAGTCATATCGACGCTCACTGTACCAATGGAGGTTATGTATGCTCGTACACTGGATGTGCGAGGGGGGGATATTGCGCTCAGTGAAATTGTCGTGGAGCGTGGGCCGGTAAGGAACATAGGATGTGCCGTGTAGTCAACACTGTCCATGGGTTCCGATTCTCTACCTCCCACACCTTCGTTTTTTTTCGTCTTGCATTACTGTACAGAAGATCCGCACGCTTGGTCATACCCTGCGACATGCATTACTTCCTTCGCTCCTTCGCACACACTTCCCTCATGCGTGACCAGAGCTATTATACGATAAGCGCACATCACCAGACGCCAAGCCGAGTATATCTGCTCATCCCTTCACATCCTCCCCCCACATACAGTAATATTCTCCTCGCGTAGATGTCACGAAGCGGTCCACGGCGGTGCCGCCTAGTAATGTCACGTCGTTCGTACTGGAATTTCAGTTTGTCTTGGTTGATAGTTAAAGCTAAAGAGAAAGGATTGGGAGGCTTGTGGAAGCCAGTGTACCGATTGCGATCCGAACCGGTGCTAGTGACATTGCAGGCCTAGGGCAAGTGAAAGATGGTGGGTACATAGCCAGCTCGAAAAGTGACGATATACGTTCGCACTCGCCAACAGTACCTAAAATCCAATCATTTACTACAACGACATCTGATTTTCTGGTTGCAAGGCACTGACTAGTGATACCATAAGTCCTGACAGAGAGGCTGGAGGTAAGGTATTGATCTTGGTATCGATGTTCTCATGCACCAGCGCACCAGCCTGTTTCAGTGATTTGGCCTCCGTAGGAGAACGTGTCGTGGTCTGGTTAATATACACATGCCTATCGCATGCAAGGTCGGGCGGGCCGCATTCTCTAAAACTTGAACCCTAAACGTAAACTTGAGGTACGGTACCAAGTTGACTGATGCCACATTTGAGTTGGCTTGCAACATCGACGAGAGTGTTTTCCCCGGGCCAGGCTTACAGTATTTCGGCAACTGAACCGTGACCTACTCCAGGATTCATTTGATCACAACGGCACCGATACCGTGCCTTTAGCCAGATATACCGCCGCCACTGGTTCAGCAACTCAAGCACTTCACTCATGCTCAAGTTCGGTAATGTGGCGTCACCTGCGATCTGCCAGTGGGTCTTTGACGAGTACAGACTACACTTCGCAGCGTGCATCCAGTTGCGCCATCTTCTCTAGTACCTACCAGCGGGGAACCTGAAAGCTACACGATACTGTTTTATTCCTATGCTGTCCCGTGGAGATACCACGAACTAATTGATCACATTGATCCGCCGTATTGCGACATGCCCGTGATGAATGTTCGTTGTATTTTCGCATTGCGCGCGCCATGTGTGCGGCCTCGCGAGGCGAGGGCTGTCGAATCCATGTACTAGTGTGGTCGTACCTATGCGAAAATCGACATTTCATTTTCTGTAGCTTCAACAACACATCGTAGCTACTTCATATTGTACATACAAATAGAAGAATGGATATACTGTTCAATGGTAATTTTTGCTTATTTTTATTTTGGCTCCTAGGGAGCACGACCGACTTCACCCCCCGATGCAAATTTGATCGCGCACTGGCCCCTCAAGGTGAGATTACCTTCTACAACTCTATCGCATGTACGGTATCACCTCAAATTTATTATGGGTGTTCTCATTGGCATTTTCTAACACTCTATTCCAATAGATCTGCATGGCATTCAGCAAGATCGTTGGGATCTGGTGGTCTGGGCCTTTACTTTTTACGACTCCCCTCTCTTCCTTGTCGCACTGTAGTCGAAATTCTCAATACATTTTTATTTTTTGTTATGATCTCATATCTACAGATCCTACTTTACCTACTGTATTTTTTTTGGGCAGAAAGGACCACAGGAAGAGGGTGATCTGAGGCCATTTTTAAACTTTGCATCCTCGTGACCATTTGCATCCACCTGACACCACTAGTAGTGACGAGTCTTCGATACTTAATTTAAGCACACAAACACATTAAAGGTTATGTACCGTACGTCAGATTTTATTTACCCCATTCCCCATCGTCTGTCAGTATCATTTAGCCTGGCCTGACCTGGCCTGCAGAGAACACGCTTCGCCATACATTAGGTATACAAAAAGGCGCGAAAAACCATTACGCCTGAGAGCTTCCGACGGACTGACTGTGGTTCCCTGTTATTACTGTAAATGGTGTCCTTGTTGCAAGTGACTCAATCACGCAATATCTACAAACCGGGTGTATCAGACAAACAAACTGAAAAAAGAAAAAGTTGTATTTCCCACCAAAGACCCTACTAGTATCTCGTCCCGCGCTGTCTTCCGATGACCCTGCTAAGGACGCGACCGAAGGCTTCTCAGACACCACATGCACGATTTCCAATGTGGGTTGGGAGTCGGTGGTTAGAGCAAACGTCACAGCCTGAGATCTAACTACGCTTCTGCTCCCCTCGCGGATGGAGATCCGATTGTTCAGAGAGACTAGGAGCGTATTGGAATACCTGAGCCGGCACCCACCAACTGTCAGCCGCGGTGTGCGAGAACCACAGGTTGATAACAGTCTCACAGTTTTCCAAGGATCGCAATTCTGTGAAGCGGCGTTTCGGTTTCAGATACATGAAACTTGGCTAGACATAGCAGGACGAGCAGAGACGTACGGACAGGTAAACCAGGGCTTGTCCTGGGGTAATGCGACGGAATCAATCATTAAACGTGCGGAATTCATGATCACTCACAGTGAATATGGCGATCGTAAAGAGCGATACGATCCCCACGGTTGCTGAAAGCGAATGGTAAAACCAAGCAACGTACCAGATCCGACAGTTAGCTTACCAGTCAATACGTTGGTCTCGACTGTCAAGCGAACGACTCTCGATATAACGTGGTCACTAAAGTAGCCGTCTCCTTCTCTGCGTCGGCGTCCTAGCTGCGTCAGTGACGAAGAGCAGAAAATATCAGTACGGACGCTCTATAAGTAGAGCGCCCAAGGGCTCACGTGAAAAAGCATCGAGCCGGCGATGAGGAGGTCAGACGAGGAGTTCCCGCTCAGCCAAATCTGTAAGTGCCACCGTTGTTAGAATCAGGTAGCCTGTGGACACGATGACCCTACAAAGGTGAGGATCTTCAGCGTTTGATTACTTGAGAACTTATCGAGGACATGCGACTGCAGACGTGAGCCAAATTGGAAATCCTGATAGCTTGGGACCGACGAAACCTACATAGACACCTGTAGAAAACGCGGCCACTGCGGCGATAGCAGAGCACTGAAACGTAGGAATATGAATTGAAGTACGGGCACGAGACCGACACGACCGACTCACGAGGCAGATGAACAGGCATATAAACCGGGACGACCTCCCGCTGAGTATCCAGATACGATACATGAAAAACAATTGGACGGTTAATGAGACTATGGACGCGATAATGGGCACGTCGATAGCAGATAGGTGGGGAGAAGAGAGGTGGTCCATATTGCCGAAACCGGAGACGAACCAATAATAGAGGTCCGCTCCAGTGAGTGCTGTCTGCAACGTTTCGACCAAGAATATAGAGTACACTGCAGGGGAACTATTATCAGGGCGGAGAGCACAAGTTGTGAAGAGCCTACGTAGAACATACCCAGTAGCTTAAGGAGTGTCCTGTCTCCCGGGAAATTATAGCTGTATACATCTTCACGGCCAATGAGCTCCGAATCCGCGGACGGAATCACGGGAGACCGTGCATGAGATACTTACAGAGCTGAACTACGAGAACCCCATACAATGTCCAGTTCCACAGGACTCCCAGCAGCTAAAGAGTATGGACGCATAAACATCGTCGATACCCATAAGTTAAACCACCCCACGGCATACCATTGGAGCAGTACTGCAGAGAGAGGGGTCAGCACATGAGAACTTGCGCCAGATACGACTCGGAACTCGGATGCATACAACTCTTCAATGTGTGGAGGGATGGGGAGAGTTGACATATTCTGGAACCGGCCAACTGAAAAACGAGCGAATGCGGTGCAGAGTCGAGAAACCTTGAAAGTGGTCTACACTGTTCAAGGGGGGGGGGGATGGTCCAAGGGTCGATGCCAGTCTTGCGAATATAACAGGGTCTGGCGGTGGGAGGCACCGCATCGATTCCCAGCAGAGGGACTCCGAGTCAGAGGGCCATCTGATTTTCTGATACAGGGAATGGTTCCCGAGCTTTTGGGTCCACAACGTCGTATTTGGACGTAGTAGTGAGGAGATACTGTACGTGAGAGGGTGCTTACAGTAGATTGCCGGCGGACCTCTGGTCGCAAATCACGGCTTGATGATACTGTAAAGCGCTAAAAAAGAGGGTGGTCCGTCGAATGAAGCAGCAATGGTATTTGATGCTCTCACGCACCGGCGCACCAGCCTGATTCGACTTATTCAGCAGAAAGTGCCATGGTGGGTCTAGTTTGTGTAGTCATGGACATGGATGGGACCGCCGTTTCTAAATTTGCTTGATATTCAAGTTATACAGTACACACTGTACATGCAAAACCGAGGAGTTATGAGAGCTTAAGCCAAAGTATAATTGATCATGACCGATCATGATGTGTTCAGGTTCCTTGTCATGTTTGCCCATCTTTACACGTCAGAATGTTTGTTTCATGATTATCATGATAAAGTACATCACCACAGCCACGTCCAAGCCGGCTGCCGGCTTCACCCCCAAGTATCACGATTGTCCGGTTATTTGGCAGATTCGGCAGCCTGATCTCAGTTATCCTCATGTCATACCCTTCATAGCACCGATATGAGCTTATCATTGGGAAGCGTAGAAGAAGAAGGTCGGGTCAAGTTAAAGGTTTGGGCGTTGGTATTATGTATTATGTAATTGAAGGGTACAGTAGTCAACGCGGGTTTCTCCGGACGCACCAGCGGATTCGATGGGAAGGTCGTCGACGCCACACATATCTCTTGTGAGTACTATACAGTATATCATCTCGTCCAAATAATGGCGCGTGGGCCTCAAACTTGCCCATGGTCGCTTTCTTGTTTTTTCTATGAGATTGGAACGGTCATTCATTGCGACGTGCATGTGAAGAACGTTCCTTGTTCAGTTTGCGGTGCGGTGCACACACTATTTGTTTAGCCTCGCGAAGCGAGGGCTTATCATGTAGCGACGCGGTCACAGCCTTCGGGGTTTGATTCAGCATAGTGTAACAAGTCGTTGATCTCATTAAAGGTCATGCACTGCACGTCAGGTACTATGCTACTTCCTATCGTCCTTTGGCGTTCCCTCATGGCCCAGCCAGTAGAGTACACACTACACCATAAGTTACATAGAATACAAAAAACCCGCAAAAGATCTTCCGACGAACACTAGACTACGATATGATTGCGACGAGGTTCTTGTTGTGCTTATCGTGGGTGATTCAATCAAGCAATATCTACAAACCAGGTGTATCAGACAACAAACTGAAGAAAGAAAAGGTCATATTGCCCACTAAAACTCGGTTGGGGGCTTGTCCCGCGCTGTCCTCCGACGGTCCTGGTACTAACACAGTCGTCGAAGGCTTCTGAAACTCCACATGCACGATTTCCGATGTGGGCTGGGAGCTGGTGGAGAAAGCGAACGTCCCAGGTGGGGATCTAACTACAGCTCTGCGCCCCTCGCGAAGGGTGATCCGATTGTTCAGAGAGACGAGGAACGTGTTGGAGTACCTGCACCAGTCAATTGTCAGCGACGGTGTGCGAGAACCACAGGATAGGTCTCACAGTTTTCCAAGGATGGCAGTTCTGTGGGAGAGCATTTCAGACATGTGAACCCCGGACGGGAAAAGTGGGATAAGTAGAGACGTACGGGCAGGTAACCAACGCTTGTCCTACGATAAGGTAGCGGGATGAGTCATCGAACGGGCGAAATTTAGAATCACCCACGGGATATATGGAAACCATCAAGAGCGATACGATCCCAACAGTTGCTGAAAGCAAACGATACGATTGAACCAGGAAGCGCACCAGATCCGAGGGTTAGCTTACTGGTCAATACGTTGGTCTCAATTGTCAATCGAACGACTTTCGATAAGGCGTGGTCACTGAACTGGCCACCTTCTCTGCGTCGTTGTCCCAGCTGTGGCAGCGACGGAGGAGCAGAGAAATCAGTACGAGCGCTTATAAGCAAAGCGCCAAGGGCTTACGTGGAAAAGCAACGAGCCGGCGATGAGGATGTCAGCCATGGCATTGCCGCTCAACCAAATCTGTAAGGGTTCGTTGTCGTTAGCGAAGAGTCGGACGGAAGCAGGTAACCTGCAGACATGATGGTCCTTACCAAGGCGAGGGTCTTGGTTAGTCGGAGGTTCAGGAACTTGTTATGGGAATACGCCTACAGAGGTAAGTCAAATCGGATATAGTTTGGGACAGACGAGACTTACATAGACGCCCCCATAAAACGCAGCCACTGCGGCAACAATAGAGAACTGGGAGGTAGAAAGTGAGTATACGCACGAGGCCGATACGACTGACTCACGAGACAGATGAGCAGGCACAGAGACCAGGACGACCTCCCGCTGAGCACCCAGATGCGATACACGAAAAAGACTTGGACGGTTAATGAAACGACGGATCCGATAATGGGCACGTCGAAGCCAGACAGGTGAACAGTGAGATGGTCCAAATGGCCGAAGCCGGAGCCAAACCAATAGTAGAGGTCCGCTCCAGTGAGTGCTGTCTGCACCGTTTCGACCAAGAATACAGAGTACACTGCGAAGGAGCTGTTATCAGGACGGAGAGCACAATCTGTAAAACGACGCCGAAGTAGCACATACCTAGAAGCTTAAGAAGTGTTCTATCTCCCGGGAAATTATAGCTGTATACGTCTTCACCGCCCGATAAGCCCCGGGGACGAAATCATGGGAGACAGGCCATGAGAAACTTACAGGTCTGAACTACGAGAACCCCATACAATGTCCAGTTCCACAGGGCTCCCAGTATCTAAAAAGCGATGAAACATACATCATTGATATCGATAAGACAAAGTACCATTGGGGCGGTACTGCGAAAAGAAGGGTCAGACTCCTGCTGTATGGACTAGCGCCAAATACGACGACACTTACATTTCCGCGAGGTTTGGAGGGAGCGGGGGGGTTGACATGGTCTGGAAATGGCCGACTACAACAGAAGCAGATGGTGTACAGAGTCGAGGACAATGATCTCTAATGTTCAAGGGGCGTGGGCGGTCTGGCTAATATAACAGGGTCCGGGGGAGTGGAGAGGGCTGCTCATGATCCACTGATACAGGGAAATAGTTCCCAAGTTTTTGGATCGAGCACCCAATGTAAGTTACAATGTGATGAGACTCAGACCTAACATGGCTATGGCGCACCAATCAATCCGCGCCAAACTCCAATACGTCGCAATACGGGTCGCAAAGTGCCGGTTGATGCACGTTGATGACGAGCGTTGACATGTTGACAGGGAAGGTCCATCACATGAAACCAACGAGGCGTTGATGTTCTCACATAGCAGCACCGGCCTGATCTGACACTTCGAAGGAGGATTTGCCATCATGGGTCCGGTCTGTGTAGTCATGGTGTTGACCACCATCTCTAAACCTTGAGGGTCAATCCTTAGATATTTATAGAACATGCCGTACGATAAGTTAGGGTGAGAAACGTCGGACGCCGGCTCCGCGTCAGGCACACAATTCAATTCGAAACGAAAACAACAAGCCAGACCGTACTGTATACGGCTACAGTAAGAGTTTCATGAAAATTTGAACCAAACAAACCAAATTGGCCGTTTGTTGCCCGGCATAAATGATGGGTTCACACCCCATTGATTGACACGAATAATGCACCAGGTATTGGCAATTGGTACAGTAAAGATCATGACTTCAAGTTGGCGTGAACAGGGTTCGCATTTGGACGCTCGGCGTCGCTCCCGACGACAACAGGACATACGGAACGGAACGGGGGGGTAGGTGCCCTTCTCAGAGGCTTTGTGCTGCAAATTGTACATAGGTGAAAGTATGTATTCGCAAGGTTTCAAGTTGCAGACATCTTCGGCGGCACTCCAGAGTCCAGCAGCTGACTTTGTTGACACCAGATTATTGCGTCTCAGTAAGTAAGACTACGATTGAAGGAAGGGACGGCCCGAAAGGCCGTCCCGCCAGTTCAACGTTCAACAGCCTGACACTATAGCCAAGACTATAGCCCGCCTGCAACGGCGGGCCCCGATACGGTCTATCTACCCACTGTCCCTGCAGTGGTAGTTGCGCCAACCTACTACTGCTGGGGAGCACCTTAGCGTTACCAAAAACCCTTAGTATAGCTTGTTCACGCTGCGTCCGGTCTGGGCCTACAGCCTACCAGCCAGAATATAAATGGATCCAAAAAAAAAACAGTAGTAGTAGTGTAACTAGATTACGGGGGGGGGTTGAACTGCGACCACCACCATGGTCGGTTTTTCCCACCCCCCCCTGCGTATACTACGAGGAACACCACCTCACGCATACCCAGAGGATATCCTCCACATACCTACTAGGGGTCCACCTGTGCCCCACGCAGAACCCCACTGAGGGAAGTTGAACCCGGAGATCATCCAAAGAAAAAGAAAACATAATATAATATAACGTCGTTAACGCCCGTAAAAACCGTTAAGAAGAGGCACTGCGACCTACCAATTAACTGGATAAATCGAAACGCGGTTTTTTAGTGGGTAGTAGATTCTGCCCCGAAGTTAGCATTTGAATCCCACACTACCTATCCGATGGGTGTGCTCAAAGGCATTTTTTCCCGTTTTCGATCCACCAAGGATCGCTTTAGTGAGACTGTTAGATAACCTAGTTACTATCTTTTGCTATCTAACACATCGCCTGTCCAAAAAAAAGAAAAGATTACATAGTGCTGCACGTCAGCTTATCTTGTCTCTATTCTACTTTCCATCGTCCTTTGGTACTGTCTAACCTGTCCCTCCTCGTTTGGCCTGTAGAGTACATACTGCACCATACACTGGGAAGACCAAAAACCACGAAAGATCATGATTTTGCCTGACAGCTTCCGACATATGCTAGACTTCGATATATATACGACATAGTTCCTGCCGCTAAACGACGATCTGGTCGCGAGTGACGCAAATATCTACAAATCAGGTGTATCAGATAGCAAACCGAAGAAAGAAAAGGTTGCATTGCCCACCAATGGTCCTGCTAGTGCCTCGTCCCGTGCAGTCTTCCGAAGACCCCGAGGCAGAAGGCTTTTCAAATTCGATTTCCGAACCGGGCTCAGGCTGGGAGTCGGTAGTGAGAGCGAATGTCAAGGGCGGGGATCTAACTACAGCTCCGCGCCCCTCGCGGATGGAGATCCGATTATTCAGAGAGACGAGGAGCGTATTGGAATATCTGCACCAGCACCCGCCAACCGTCAGCCACGGTGTGTGAAAACCACAAGTTAAAGATAGATCGATCTCACAGTTTTCCAAGGACGGCTGCTCTGTAGGGTAGGCGTTTCAGATCGTGAAACTCGGATGAGCATGGCAGGACAAGCAGAGACGTACGGGCAGGCGAACCAGGTTTTGTCCTACGTTAAAGCACAGGGATGAGTCATCGAACGTGCGGAATGTAGTAGAATCACCCACGGGGAATATGGCAACTGTCAGGAGCGTTACGATCCCCACGGTTGCTGAGAGCAAACGATTGAGTTCAGCAGCGCACCAGATCCGAGGGTTAGCTTACATGTCAATACGTTGGTCTCGATTATCAAGCGAACGACTTTCGACAAGGCGTGATCACTGAAGTGGCCACTTCCTTCTCTGCGTCGTCGTTCCAGCTGCGGCAGCGACGAAGAGCAGAAAAATCAGTACGAACGCTCGTAAGTAAATTGGCAAAGACTTACGTAGAAAAGCGACGAGCCGGCGATGAGGATATCAGCCGAGGCATTTCCGCTCATCCAAGTCTGTTCAGGGTCGTCGCTGTTAGCAAAGCGGAGGAAGGTAGGCTGTGGAGACAGTGGCCCTACCAAGGCAAGGACCTTGAGCATTCGGCCACTAGCGAACTTGTCGCGAACATGGGTCTGCGAATGTCCAAATTGAGAATAGCCGGTGACTCGAGACGGACGAGACTTACATAGATACCCCCGTAAAACGCGGCCCCTGCGGCAACAATAGAGAACTGGGAGGTAGTGAAATTAAATATGGATACAAGAGTCAAAGACCGATGCGACGACTCACGAGATAGATGAGCAAGCATAGAAACCATGACGATCTCCTGCTGAGTACCCAGATGCGATACACGAAAAAAAATTGGACGATTAATGTGACTATGGATCCAATAATGGGCACGTCGAAGGGAGACTCGTAGGGAGAAATGAGGTGGTCCATTTTCCCGAAACCGGAGACGAACCAATAGTAGAGGTCCGTTCCAGTGAGTGCTGTCTGCACTGTTTCGGCCAAGAATACAGAGTACACTGCGGAGGTCAGGTCGGAGAGTACAATCGGCACCTACGTAGAACATACCCAGTAACTTAACCAGTGTCCTATCGCCTGGGAAATTATAGCTGTGCACGTCTTCACCGCTCGATGAGTCCCTTGCACGAACTTATGGAAGACAGGCAATGAGAAACTCACAGATCTGAACTACGAGAACCCCATACAGAGTCCAGTTCCAGAGGGCTCCCAGCAGCTGGAATGAGCCGTGTGGTGAAGCGTGACACCATCGATACCGATAAGCCATCACATACCATTGGGGCAGCACTGCAGAAATAGGGGTCAAACTCGTGCTGTATGTCATAACCATCGCCGGACACGATGACACTTACATCTCTGCAACGTCTGGAGGGATCGGGGGATTTGACATGGCCTAGGAATGGATGACTGCAAGGCAAGAGAATGGTGTACAGATTCAAGGACAGTGATCCACAACGTTCAAGGGTCTAACCAATATAACAGGGCTTGGAGCAGAGGAGGCACTGTTCATGATTCCCTGATACAGGAAATGATTCCCAAGTTTTTGTTTTTAGATGTACAATGTGTCGGACGTGCGACTGGCTAGTGTCAAGACCATGCCAAGCGTGAAACGGCTGTGGAGCACCAATCAATCCGTGCCAAACTGACTATACGATGATCTCCAAGTGACCTCTACTAGTCTTGTCACAAGACACGGGTTTGATGATGAGCGCCGACATGCTGGAGTTCCGTCACATGGAAAGCCAACGAAGTAAATGATAGTATCGCCGGGCCGAACTGACATTCGTGGGAGAACGTGCCATCATTGTGCCATCGTGGCCGTTGATCGCGATCTCTAAACTAAAGTTGAGGCCTGGCTCGGAGGCCTGAGGACCAATCACTGGATGGAAAATACACTTTTACCATTGACAAAATTTAGGCATATCCAATAATAAAAGGTATTTTTTATTCACAATTTTTCATACATAAAATGTTGATAAAGTAACTAAATATTGTCAATACAATTTCAAAGCACAATATGTAAACAATATAATTTTTCTTTTCCATAATATTGTCAGAATATTATAGAGGTTATACTATGTATCTTGTTGAAATATTTCACATGGTAATATCTTGATAAATGTTTTTGTGGGTTGAACCCTGAACCTTGCCTGAATGCTCTGAACTGAGCCACTGTTACATTTTATAAAGATATTACCATGTGAAATATTTCAACAAGGTTCATAATATAACCTCTATTATATTCTGACAATATTATGGAAAAGGAAAATCATATTGTCTACATATTGTACTTTAAAATTGCATTGACAATATTTGGTTACCTTATCAACATTTTATGTATGAAAAATTGTGGATAAAAAATACCTTTTGTTATTGGCTATGCCTTAATTTTGTCAATGGTAAAAGTGTATTTTCCATCCAGTGAATGCTTGGATATCACATTGCCGTAGAGAGGAGAGCGACACCTCATGGTAAGTATGTTCGATCTCGATCTAGTAGGATGTCGTTACTAGGTCCCTCGTGCAAGTTCTTCAAGGTTTATTCACTGGCATCCCTAATTGTACCGATGTATTGTATGTGTCACGATCCAAGATTATTCAAATTGTCTCATTTGTCGAGGCAGACTGTTTCGTTGAACTTCATCTGTCTGATCCACTAAAGTTCAACACCACGGCCTCCTAGTCTGCGACTACTGTACTGCTATCCTTCTTCGGGTACAAGGACTTTCCGACGGCTGAGCGCTGATCCGCCGGCAAAATGCATGGGGAGAAGCTCCGAGTCGAACCTCGTGTTTATAGAGACAAACGCAAGTAGTCATCCAACAAACAAAACTCCTGCGACATGAGTGGGATTTTGGGAGCAAGACAAATGAGCCTGAGGTCCTCGCAAGTTCTTGTAGTATTGTATAGATTACTAGCACGTTGGATTATCAGGAGTGGTCCATATCGCGTGGGCGCGAGTTTTGTAGTTGGGTAAAGGGTCTTGCCAGTGAGGTTTGTTCCTTCTAGTTTACTTTTCGTCACCCTTAGGTACCATCTTACCCAGGCCCCGTCCTTCTTGGCCTGGCCTGTAGAATACATCATACACTGGGAAGACAAAAAACGACAAAAATCATGATTTCGCCTGACAGCTTCCGACATACACTAGACTACAATACAATTATCGACGGTTTCTTTTCTTTTCTTTTTTTTTTTTTTTTTTTTTTTCATTTATATGCCAGGATACAAGTCCGAGACGGAGATCGGTCAGCCTATTTCAGTTATGAAATGCTAAGAGGTGCCCCGAGTCATACGGAACTAACCGAAGCTCGAGAAGAAACTCAGACTGTCATGTAATAGGAAACCCAGGGGGAGAGTCCATGTTTTGTGGTGTGAGAGTCTGTAGAGGAGCCAGACGCCAAATAAGTTTACCAGTTCGAGACGACCAATGGGGGGAAAATGGCCTCAACGTCCGCAGTCACATAGTCGGGCTCGGGTGGCACATCTAGAGGCAAACCAGCCACTAAACGACGACGACCTGGTCGCGAGTGATGCAAATATCTACAAATCAAGTGTATCAGCTCACGAACTGAAAAAAGAAAAGGTCGTACTGCCCACCAATGACCCCGCTTGTGTCTCGTCCCGCGCCATCTCCCAACGACCCCACTACCAACGCAGCAGAAGGCTTTTCCAATTCCACATGCATGAATTCCGATGAGGACTCAGGCTGGGAGTTGGCAGCGAAGGGCGGGGATTTAACTACGGCTCCGCGCCCCTCGCGGATGGTGATCCGATTATTCAGAGAGACGAGGAGCGTGTTGGAGTATCTGCATCAGCACCCGCCAACTGTCAGCCGCGGCGTGTGAAAACCACAGGTCAACGATAGATCGCTCACAGTTTTCCGAAAACGGCTGTTCTGTGAGGTGGGAGTTTCAGATACATGAAACTCGGATGGGCATAGTGGGACAAGCAGAGACGTACGGGCAGGTGAACCAGGGCTTGTCCTATATCAAAGTATAGGGATGAGTCATCGAACGTGCGGGATGTAGAACCACCCACGGGGAATATGGCAACTGTCAGGAGCGCTACGATCCCCACGGTTGCTGAGAGCAAACGACTGAATTAAGTAGCGCACCAGATCCGAGGGGTAGCTTACAGGTCAATACGTTGGTCTCAATTGTCAAACGAACGACTTTCGATAATGCGTGATCACTGAACTGGCCACCTTCTCTGCGCCGTCGTACCAGCTGCAGCAGCGACGAGGAGCAGAAAAATCAGTACGGACACTCATATGCAAAGTGACAAGGGCTTACGTGGAAAAGCAACGAGCCGGCGATGAGGATATCAGCCGAGGCATTTCCGCCCACCCAAGTCTGTAAGGGTCGCAGTCGTTAGCAAAGCGAAGGGAGCAGATAGCCTGTGGACACAATGGCCTTACCAAGGCAAGGACCTTGAGCATTCGGCCACTAGCGAACTTCTTGCGAACATGGGTCTACAGATGTCAAATTAAGAATAACCCGTGACGAGACGGACGAGACATACATAGATACCCCCATACAACCCAGCCCCTGCGGCAACGATAGAGAACTGGGAGGGAGGAAAATGAGATATGGGCACAAGAGTCAAAGACCGATTCAGATGCGACGACTCACGAGACAGATGAGCAAGCATAGAAACCATGGCGATCTCCTGCTGAGTACCCAGATGCGATACACGAAAAAACATTGAACTACTAATGCAACTATGGCTCCGATAATGGGCACGTCAAAGGGAGACTCGTAGGGAGCGGTGAGGTGGTCCATGTTGCCGAAGCCAGAGACGAACCAATAGTAGAGGTCCGCTCCGGTGAGCGCTGTCTGCACTGTTTCGACCAAGAATACAGAGTACACTGCGCAAGTCAGGACGGAGAGTACAATCGGCGCCTACGTAGAACAAACCCAGTAGCTTAAACAGTGTCCTATCGCCCGGGAAATTATAGCTGTACACGTCTTCACAGCTCGATGAGTCCCTTGCACGAACTTATGGAAGACAGGCAATGAGAAACTCACAGATCTGAACTACGAGGACCCCATACAGAGTCCAGTTCCAGAGGGCTCCCAGCAGCTGGAATGTGTGGTGAAGCGTGACACTATCGATACCGATAAGACACCGCATACCATTGGGGCAGCACTGCAGAAATAGGGGTCAAACTCGTGCTGTATGTCATAACCATCGCCGGACACGACGACACTTACATCTCTGCAACGTTTGGAGGGATCGGGGGATTCGACATGGCCTAGGAATGGATGACTGCAAGGTAAGAGAATGGTGTACAGATTGAAAGACAGTGATCCACAACGTTCAAGGGTCTGGCCGATATTATAGGGCTTGGGAGTGGAGGAGGCACTGTTCATGATTCCCTGATACATGAAATAGTTCTCAAGCTTTTGGATGCACGATGTGCCAAGACGGGTGAAGCGGCTGTGGAGCACCAATCAATGCGTGCCAACTGACTAGACAATGAGCTCTGTGATCTCTAATTTGATCACATGGGCTGATGAGAAGCGCGGACAGGGTGGGGTTCTGTCACATGGAAACCAATGGCGTTCTCAACTTGAAGTACCGCGGGCACCGCCTGAACTACCTTTGTAGGAGAACGCGTCATCACGGGTCTCGTCTGTGTAGCTGTGGTGTTGATCGCGATCCCCACTGTAAACCTGAGGCACTCCCTTGGGCACTCCCGCGGCCTGAGAGGTCAATGGATGACACACTACCGTAGGGAGGAGAGCGACACCAGGATGATCGATCTCGACCTCGGGCGCATCGCGTCGTCATCAGGTGCCTTGTGAAAAGCCAATACGATTAGAGGGTGCGGTGGAAAACCGGCCAAACGATTCGAGAACGATTGGAGGGTGCGGTTGGTGCGGTGGAAGCGGCCGAAAGCCGGCCAACGAAATATTTGTTCATGTTTACGAGGCCTGAGCGTAGGGAGAGAGAGCGACACAAATATGATCCATCTTGATCGAAGCTTGAGCTTGATCTCGGGCGCATCGCGTCGTCATGCATCATTAGGTGCCTTGTGTACTCAGGCTGTAGTCCTTGTAAGTCGTTTATTCACTAGGGGTCGACTCCGTCGCCTGAAACCCTGCTTGGTCAGACATGGATTGTTGTGAAGATTTAATCAGTGATATAAATTATGAAGGCACATTGTCATAGTCCCTTAGGGATGGTTGCAGATGGGCACACCCACACTTGAGCCACACTCAAGATGATGGTCTAGAACTTGCCAGAGGCAATGGGGATGCTCACACAGGGCAGTGAAACCATTGAGCAAAACTTACACCACATGCAAACCAGAGTTTAAATGAGAAAGAAAACTCAGAGGAAACCCTGTGGAGTGTTAAAAGATTTCCAAAGTTTACTTCCCATTAAACTTTGAATGGAGAGTTTAAATCTCTTTGAAATAAAATTTCATGGAACAAATTGTTAAACTCTCCATTTGTGACAAAGTCATGTGACATGTACACAAGGGACATACACTGCACGCAAAGCAGGGTTTTCAGACCAATAAAACCCATAGAAAACCCTATGGAGTGTTAAACATAACCACTTATCAAGGGTTTTTTTAGGGTTTTCTAAGGGTTTTATTGGTCGGAAAACTCTGCTTTGCACGCAGTGATAATAGGCATATAAGTAGCATATCCGGCCCGTGCGTTCCGGATACTTTTCTGATCAAGAGCATCCGACCCGAGTCAGGTCCCTCCCGTTGCATCATCAATCTCGTGCAGATACTCATTCTTGAAACATTACTACGTTCAATTACCACTCGTGAGTTTGCGAACTTCTCAACTCTCGTCGTTGGGACACTAACAATAACCCGCAGACAAAAAAACCGCGATCGATTATCATGAACAAGACGCAGTTCTACCTCTCGCAATGCGCCGATGCGGCATCGAAGAGCCCGATGCGCTTCACGCTCGGCGCCGTCCTCGTTAAAGGCGGAAAGGTCATCTCGAGCGGCTACAACCACCACCGGCCGCACTACGACGGCGCCGAGGTGCGCACGCGCGGGCACCACAAGCCCGTCTCAATGCACGCGGAGATGCATGCCATATTCAGCCTCACCGGCATGTCGCCCTCCTTCCGCAAGCAACAGGGCGCACGCGCCGGCGCATCCCCGCCGTTGCAAACACCGTGCCCCTCCCAACGTCCCTTATCCCCACCAGCGCCAGCACCCCCATCTGCACGGCTGTTTAAAGGCGAGGCACCCTTCCCTGCACGCGAGGGGCACCCGCGCAGCCTTTCATGATGGATTGACTCGGAGGACACCCCATTTATTGACACGAATTGTGCACCATGACTTCAAATTGGCGTGAATAGGGTTCGCATTTGAACGCTCGGCGTCGCTCCCGACGATGACAAGACATATAACACGGAACGCCGCCGGGGAGGATAGGTGCTTTTCTCAGAGGCTTTAGGCATAGGTGAAAGTGTGTAATCTCCAGCGGCACTCCAGTAGCTGACCTTTGTTGGCACCAGATCATTGTGTCTCAGTAAGACTGCGATTGAAGGGATTGCCAGAAGGGCCGTCACGCCAGCTCTAGTAGTATTGTATATAGATTAGTACTGCTTGTCGGGCTATCTCGTCTATCCTACTTTCCATCACTTTTTGGTAATTGGTACCATCTAGCGGCTTCCTGCCTGTCCCTCTTCGCCTGGCCTGTAGAGTACACACTACACCATACACTGAGAAAACAAAAATCACCGAAGATCATGATCTCGCCTGACAGCTTCCGACATACGCTAGACTACGGTACAGTTACGACGTGGTTCCTGCCGCTAAACGACGACCTGGTTGCGAGTGACGCAAATATCTACAAACCAGGTGTGTCAGATAGCAAACCGAAGAAAGAAGATGTTGCATTGCCCACCAATGACCCTGCCAGTGCCTTGTCCCGCGCTGTCATCCGACGACCCCGCTACCAACGCGGCAGAAGGCTTTTCAAATTCCATATGCACGATTTCCGACCAAGGCCCAGGCAGGGAGTTGGCAGTGAGAGCGGGTGTCAAGGGCGGGGATCTAACTACAGCTCCGCGCCCCTCACGGATGGAGATCCGATTATTCAGAGAGACGAGAAGCGTGTTAGAATATCTGCACCAGGACCCCGTCGATTGTCAGCCGCGGTATGTGACAATGGTTGACGATAGATCAGACTCACAGTTTTCCAAGAACGGCTAATCTGTGGGGTGGAAGTTTCAGATACGTGAAACCCGGATGGGCATAGCAGGACAAGCAGAGACGTACGGGCAGAAATACCAAATCTTGTCCTGCGTTAAAGTACAGGGATGAGTAATCCGAGTCGAATGTGCGGAATGTAAAATCACTCACAGGGAACATGACAACCACCAGGAGCACTACGACCCCGACGGTTGCTGAGGGCAAACGATAAAGTTGAGTAGTGCACCAGATACGAGTCCGAGCGCTGGCTTACAGGTCAATACGTTGGTCTCAATTGTCAAGCGAATGACTTTCGATAAGGCGTGGTCACTGAAGTGGCCACCTTCTCTGCGTCGTCGTCCCAGCTGCGGTAGTGACAAGGAGAAGAAAAATCAGTATGGACGCTCATAAACAATGAGCCAAGGGCTTACACGGGAAAGCAACGAGCCGGCGATGAGGATATCAGCTGAGGCATTTCCGCTCAGCCAAATCTGTAAGGGTCGTCGTTAGCAAAGAATCGGACGGAAGCAGACCTGCAGAGATGATGGCCCTACCAAGGCGAGGATTTTGGTTATTCGGCGGTTCACGAACTCGTGGTGGGAAAACGCCTACAGATGTGAGCCAAATTGGATATAGCTTGGGACAGACGAGACTTACATAGACACCCCCATAACACGCAGCTACTGTGGCAGCAATAGAGCACTAGGAGGTAGAAAATGAGTATAGGCGCGAGGGTGATACGACCGACTCACGAGACAGATGGTCAGGCACAGAAACCAGGACGACCTCTCGCTGAGTACCCAGATGCGATACACGAAAAAGACTTGGACGGTTAATGAAACGACGGATCCAATAATGGGCACGTCGAAGCCAGACAGGTGAACAGTGAGATGGTCCAAATTGCCGAAACCGGCGACGAACCAATAGTAGAGGTCCACTCCAGTGAGTGCTGTCTGCACGGTTTCTACCAAGAATACAGAGTACACTGCGGAGGAGCTGTCATCAGTAAGGAGAGCACAATCTATGAAACGGCGCCTAAGTACTACATACCCAGTAGCTTAAGGAGTGTCCTATCTCCTGGGAAATTATAGCTGTACACGTCTTCACCGCTCGATGAGCCCCTTGCACCGACGAACTTATAGGAGACATGCAATGAGAAACTCACAGGTCTGAACTACGAGAACCCCATACAGAGTCCAGTTCCACAGGACTCCCAGCATCTAAAAAGTGGTGAAGCGTATACATCATCGATATCGATAAGACAAAGCGCCCCACATACCAGTGGGGCAGTACTACGGAAAGAGGGTCAGGCTCGTGTTGTATGTTAGAACTATCGCCAGATACGACGACACTTACATCTCTGCAATGTCTAGAGGGACTGGGAGTTTTGACATGGCCTGGTAATGGCAAGACAAGCGGATGGCGTACAGATTCAAGGACAGTGATCTATGATGTTCAAGGGGCGGGGCCGGTCTCGTCAATATAACAGGGCTTGGGAGTGGAGGAGGCACTGCTAATGATCCCCTGATACAGGCAATGGTCCCTAAGTTTTTGGATTCAACTCCACAAGGTACAATGTGCTGAGACTGAGGCGTAGAATTAATCCGAACGGCTAGTGCCAAGACGCGTGAAACGGCTGTGGAGCACCGGCGTCGATATCAGTCAACCCGTTCAAGTTAACTTACTGTGCAATGATCTCTGATTGAATCACAAGTTGATACCTAAGTTAAGCGCGGACACGCTGGAGGCCTGTCAAAAAAACCGACGGACTGTTGATATTCTCAAGTACCAGCGCACCAGCCTGACCTTCGTAGGATAACGTACCACCATGGGTCTGGTCTGTGCAGTCATGGTCGCGATCTCTAAACTGGAGGCCTCGAGGCCTTTGGGGCCAATGCTTAGACGTTACATTGCCGTAGGGAGGAGAGCAACATTGTGCGCAATCCAATAGTGATCTAGTGATTTCCGAACGTACGTCGAAATTCTCATAATGCTTGAGTTATTTTCAGATTGATGGGCCAAGGTCAATCTAAAAATAACTGACGAATTATGCAATATGAGAATTTCGATTGTATTGTATGTGTCAACTTGAACGTCCTGCCCAGCCCCTCCCGCATTCAAAGTTGACAGCCTGCTGAGACGGATTGGACTGTTTCAACTAAAGCACAACACAACCCCGCAACCATGTCCTAGCCCGCAACCATTATAGTATACTACTGGTCTTTCCGATGGCGGGGATCCGGCAAAAATGCATATCCGAGTCGCTTACGTGGGGACGGGCAGGATGGCTGGGGGAGAGTCGGGGAGACGAATCGAACCTCGTCTATAGAGACAAACGCAAGTACTCACCGTACAGCGTCAGACTCCAATCAAGACTCCCGTGACATTGCGTGGAATTGGGGATCGAGACAAATGAGCCTGCCAGTGCAGGAAAGCGAGACGACTCCACATTCGGCCCGTGCGTTCCGGATCTGATCAAGAGCATCCGACCCGAGTCACCCCTCCCCCGACTGCATCATCGATCTCGCGCAGATACTCATCCTTGAAACATTACTACGTTCAATTACTCTTCGTGAGTTTTCGAACCTCTCAACTCTCGCCGTTGGGACACTCTAACAATACCCCGCAGACAAAAAACCGCGATCGATTATCATGAACAAGACGCAGTTCTACCTCTCGCAGTGCGCCGATGCGGCATCGAAGAGCCCGATGTGCTTCACGCTCGGCGCCGTCCTCGTTAAAGGCGGAAAGGTCATCTCGAGCGGCTACAACCACCACCGGCCGCACTACGACGGCGCCGAGGTGCGCACGCGCGGGCACCGCAAGCCCGTATCTATGCACGCGGAGATGCATGCCATATTCAGCCTCACCGGCATGTCGCCCTCCTTCCGCAAGCAACAGGGCGCGCGTGCCGGCGCGTCCCCGCCGTTGCAAACACCGTGCCCCTCCCAACGGCCCTTACCCCCACCAGCGCCAGCACCCCCACCTGCACGGCTGTTTAAAGGCGAGGCGCCCTTCGCTGCACGCGAGGGGCACCCGCGCAGCCTTTCATGGGCCGTCCCCGCCTTCTGCTAAGCGCAGACCGGCGGAGGCCCGCGGTGGCGGGAGTGAGGGGAGCGGAAGCGGGGCCGGTGGGAAGCAGAGCCCGTGCCGTCCCCACGCGAGCACGCCCTCGCCGCCCGGCGAGGCGGATAAGGCGTGGAGCGCACGGCGGCGCGACCCGCGCATCAACGGCGCGGACATCTACGTCGCGCGGGTGACGAAGGTGGGGATGGGCAGTGCCAGGCCATGCTGGCGGTGTGTGGAGTGGTGCCGGTGGGCAGGCGTGAAGCGGATTTTCCACTGGAATGGGGAGGACGGAAAGTTTGACATGGTGAAGGTCAACACGGCAGAGCGGGACCAATACGAGACGCACGCCGACATTCGCCTATACGCCGGGATGGTAAGATGTCTTACCTGTGTCTTCGCTCGTATCGATCCTGACGCGATATACCCGTTTAGGGCTGGTAGCATCGCTGGCTATTCTGATCTCGGCGATGGCAGCGCTGTTTCGCATCTGGCCATTACGTCCTGCTGTCGTGAATGCTGGTATCTGACAGGCCGTACATAATAATGTGGGAGACTGATCTTAGGATAATCGATGCTTTGGAAAGAACATTCTCTAATATTGCTTACATACTGATCAATATGAGCCCGGTTTTCGCCTTGCAGAGTAGTTAGGCGCTGTGCGTTATTGTCCTTCCTGGCAAGTGACATTTCCAGTGGGTCGGTAATGGGATCCAATTGTCTCTTCCTCGCCATTAGCTCCGAATTACGCGAATGCGTCCATTTAAATAGGCAGTCAGTTGGGCATTGAAGGGGACACCACCGAGCTAGTCCTCTGCGTCGTCACAACACCAACTTGCTGCGAGAACAAGAAAAGCCGTCGATAATGTCATTTCGCTACAGTGTAGCGGGCCCCTCGACCACATACGTGTGCGCACGGACGCGCCACGAAATCTCCCCACATCATTATACACCTACCAGCCCACGTGGCGGTCATCAATACTGGTCACTGGCAGAAGAAATTCACTTAGTGCGAGTACTCATTTCTCTCTGCACTCTTGAAGTTGACGTTCGTTCAGATCGCACGCTAACTGGTTACCAAGTGGTGGCACTCGGCGTTGAGTGGCTTTAGGAATAACTCAAGAGGTGCATGGTCAGATTTGTTGTAGTTGTATCAATAATTTGTTCGAATCGATATACGTGTTCATAACGACCCATTTAGTTATGCATACGTGGCAAGTAACATTATTTGTGAGGCACGTCGTAAAACATACTGCTGTAGATACGAAGAAGCAGCTGAATTAATGCCATGTTCCCTCTTCCCCCGCATTAGCAACTCGGCCCCAGGTAATCAAAAGCCTGGAACTGAGTGAATAAACGGGGGGATAACTATAGTGTCTGTGGAGCGATGGTTGAGAATTTTTTTTTGAGATGGCCAAGGAGATGGCTTTCACAAACAAAGCAGTGCCGGCGTTAATGAAGAGAAGGTAAGCTGTGAGAACCCTTCCGAGTCGATGTCCACGTCCGTGACTGAGTCCAGACTGGTCTGCATACCCTCTGGGTCCTTCTCGCGGTGAGTTTCACGACCGACCGACTGACCGACTGTTTTCCGATCAAACGTGCTGCTAATTTACGCGAGGAAATGAAAACACACGTGATGAGAGGGGCAAAAGCGAAAAGGACGCGACGGTGCTCGCATTTTACGTCCGCACGCTGCTTGCACCTCGACTACCATGTCGGACCCGCTCGACCAAGGTCTGCGTCAACGCATCCCGCAGCGGCCAGCTACTCCGGTCCCCGCGTCCTCTCAACCAAATGACGACCTCCATGCTCCCGCCCGGGACCAGATTGTCTGGGGGAAAACTCCGTCAGGCCAGGGTGCGCACGTACTCGAGCACACCTCCGCTTACCTGCTGACACGTGTCCAGTTTTCCGCGTCCCGACGACGCACGACGTGGTCACTGCACTGTTCCACCCGTCCTACCCCAAATCGCACATCGACGCCGTCAATCTCGGTCTGCTCGCGCTCCAGCTCGTCCTCTTTTACACCATGCCGCGCACGCCCCGCAAGATCTTCTTCTTTCTCTATTTCGCGTTCTGGCGCGCCGCGTACGATGCCGGGCTCGGATACGTGTTGACCAAGCAGAGCAAGCGGAGATGGATCGTCAGGACGGTGCAAAGGCTAGGGTGGCTTGATGAGAACCGTAGACCGGAGGTGCGAGCCTGGATCCGCAGACAACTCGTGGGTAAGATGGGAAAGGACTATTCTTTCGACGTACGCCACTATTCCTTGTCCAGCCCGTTCGTCGCATCCACTCATCGCGCCAGTTGCAGGAACTTCCGCTCGAGTACAACACCTGGCTTCTCTTCCGCCAAGCCGTCGATATTATCTTGATCAAGTGACTTTTTATATCTTTATCATCCGCTTCGGAGCTCTTACAATGCAATCAGCGATTTCTTATCGTTCTGTTTGTTCGCGATTGCTTGCTTCCGCATTCCGTCCGGGCTTTCCGTGTTCATTCACGCCTTGCGGTGGGTCCTGACATTGCCGTCACTCTACTTTACGACATTGAGACATTTCATCATTTCGCAGTTGGATCGGAGGCATCACCCTGATCGTGCTCAATCTCTGGGTCAAGTCCGAGGCGCACCATGTCGTCAAAGATTATGGCTGGTACTGGGGCGACTGCTTCTTCCAGCGTGGTGCACTCGTCTTTGACGGTGTGTTTGAGCTCGCGCCGCATCCCATGTATTCAGTCGGTAAGCGCCCAATCTGTACACTATATGATCACACGACCAATTATAGGAGTGGCGCAGGTTATGCGTGGATCTACGGATTATCCCTCATCGTTGGAAGCTACCCGGTCTTATTTGTAAGCCTTGCGGCACATGCGGCCCAATTTGCCTTTCTTGTCTTTTTTGAGAACCCACGTAAGCTCTCCATGTCCATTAAGTTTGGTTTTTTCGAACGTTGATTGATACCTTGGGCATTAGATATCGAGCGCTTCTATGGCCAGCGCAAGCCCCTCGCTCAGCGCGTGCCTATTCGGCGACCAACTCTGCCTGCCATTAGCTCAACGAGTGCGCTACCTCTGGTGCCTTCATCTCCTAAATTACAAGGGAAGATACCCGCACGCGCCCGTGCGTTCTCTGACCCACCCTCCACCCCGTCCGCCACGGAGGGCTCAACCGCATCTGAGGAGAGTGAGACGGAGACCACGACCGAACTTGAACTTCAGCGGAGCCACACCAGAAATGTGATTGCGACACCCAAGCCAAAGATGAAAGTGCTGCCCGCTGCAACCCCGCCACTGCAACTCGAGCGGCAGCGCAGCTCCTCCCCGCTATCCCACCACGATCTGCGTAACAAGTACTTCCGCCGAGACACGATCTTCCTGCTCCATCTGGACATATTCCGGTGCGCCGCCTTTGCGAACGTCCAACCTTGAAACTTTGAATGTTCTCGGCAGGGCCCAAGATCTCATGCTGCTCCTTGCGATGGCGTACCCTTTTCTGACCGTAGTCATCCCCACCCCTTGGCTCACGAGCGCGGGGCTGCACTTTGCGCACTCACTCGCATGGATGCTCTTCCACACCCTCGGCCTCGGCCTCGTGCTGCAGGCGCAGAGTTCGCGCAAGTTCCTCGTGCGGCATTTCTTGAAGCACTACCACTACCCGGCGCGCGATGGGAGCCGCGGTGCGGTGAGGGAGGCATTCGCCAGTTGGAAGGCCGTGTACAATCTGAGCATGTGTATGAGCTACGGTATGTCGCGAGTCGTCTTTCGGGTCCGTGAGCTGATGAGGAGACAGTGTCTTGCTTTGGGCTCGTTTGGAAGACGTATGAGCTGCCGCCCGCGTGGATCACAGGTAATGAGCTGCTACGGCACATACTTGGCGCGGTAGGTCTATTTATTGGTTTGGTGTGTGCGTGTGATGCTCACAGACTATAGGTATTGATTGCATTTCACGTGTGGGTGACGAGCGAGTCGTACGAGGTCCTCGGTGTCTTTGGTTAGTAACTGGTACTCGCACACGAAAACGATACCTCTGACGCGACGACTCGCAGGTTGGTTTTACGGTGACTTCTTCATGGACGACTACGCTCCCTCACTCGACTATTCTGGCATATACCGGTATTCCCCCCCCCTTGCCGTTTCGGCGCACGACCTGACACCGTTCTAAAGGTATCTCAATAACCCCGAGATCGTCGCCGGAGCTGCGTTCTTCGGGATGGCGCTTATCAGTGGGAGCAAACTCGTGTACATCCTCGCCGGCGTACGGCACGTCTCTTATTGGTGGTTCTTGCGTTACGTCGAACAGTGCGTTCTCTCACCTATTGTTGTTTTTATGAGGCCCATGTGTTGTGTATAGTCCTCACATGCGGAAGTTGTACGGCGACAGCCTGCGGAAGGACGCTGGGTTCACCAAGGTCGTCAAAAAGGTTGCGAGCCAGAACGCGCGGCTGCTCGAGAGCGGTGCGGGACGGCACGCGCCGGAGATCAGGCGTGTCGTCCGGGAGGTACGCGGCACGTTCGAGAAGGTGTACGAGGATACCGCAGAGGTAGTAGAGGAGTTCTTGGCCAAGTGTATGTTCCCATGTCCTCCTTCTCTACTTTGGTACCGACACACCCACAGCTCGCCCAAGGTTGTCTGAAGTGGTGCAGGATACCAAATTCCTCTTGCAGCAATCACGCGAGAAGCTTGTCATCACGTGCGTTTCTTCCCTTCATCGACCCGAGGAAGGCGCTGATGAGACGGGTGTGGTGGTCGCAGACGGCTGGCGAACGACCTATCGGCGTACGCGACGGACCGGTACAAGGTCCACATAGTATCGCCCCGCGCGGACGGCGCGCTGCGATTCCACCTTGGCGAGCAGATCACGGTCGCGTGGCAAGTGCCGCGGCACCATTCGCGGCGAGACTGGATCGGGCTGTACCGCGTCGGGGCCAACCCGTCGTCGCTCGTGACACGGACATCGTCACTGGGGATGTGGATGCCGGTGCACGACGAGGAGTGGGACGGCGACTTCCCGATTAGCGAGGACAGCCACGAGGGCTGTCTGACCGGAAACGAGGGCACGGATGATGAGGCAAGCGGCACGGTCGTGTTCCAGGGTGATGGACTCCCGTGGACGGTAGGGCGCTACGAGGTGCGGTATCACCACGACGGCATGTATAATGTGCTCGCGCTTGACGGGCCCATCGAGATTTACGGTGCGCCCACCCCTCCGCCCTTTCTCGCCTCACTCACTGATCGCATTTTCCAGTGGACCGGCCAGAAAAAGTCGACTTTGATTCGGTGCGCGCGGCGCTCGCTCATGTCGTCCCACTGTGCCTCGACGGGGACCCGTCGCTGATTCCGAGCTCCACAATCGCGGGTACGAGCGACGATGGCGGAGACCCGGATGACTTCCGGTTCTGGTCTGAGCGGCAGGCGTGGCGGATCGCACGTTCGGTGAGGGAGATGTTTGGGGTTGAGTACGCACCTGATGTGGTGATGGCGGACGCGAACCTGAGCGCGCTTGCCCAGCGAATCATCGCATCTCGACAGATTATCATGGAATAGAGTTTGTTTAGAGGTGTTTGGTGTTTAGATAGACAACACGTGACTGGCCCACCCTGAGGTGCATCAGCGCTCGACGGAGCCTTGTCAACCCTCGCCATGGTTCATGCAACTCCAAATGCCCCGACATCTCCAGGGGAACAACGCAAGTCCCGCAGACTCTCCGCCGTTATCAGCGATGCCGCACGCAAGCACCGCGACGCGCGCAACAGCCCCCAACCCTGGTTCGTGCTCAAGCTCACCGTCGCCATCTCCGCAGCCATCATCGCCTACACGGCGTACGTGTACATCGGGAGACTCTGCATTCCGATGATCAAGCGCAAGAGCAGCTCGCTCGGTTCGCGCACAATGGGCAGTGAGTGACCCCCGGGGCTGGCGCATGCATGCAACGCATGTCCGTACCGTACTGACAATTTTGCTCTTCTGTGGACAGTCGTGTTCTTGGTGGTGTTCGTTGTCCTCGGCATGATGATGATTTGGGCTTATATCAAAGTGCGTAGCAGCCCCAGTTGCGGCCTGTTTGTCTGTCCCCCTCATTCACCCGTGCTCCCGACTACTATAGGTGGTGTTCACCCCGCCTGGATATGCGATCAAGGTGAGCCCCGTCTCCCATCCTTCCCTGGCAGAGCTCAGAGTCGCCATTGGGGCGCACTTGCCGCGTGTATGCCGTGCTTTCTGATGTGTGCCCACCGCTTCTCCCCGCGGCGCTCGCGGTCCGCCGGTTTATGTTTCGTATTGCAGTGGTCTCTTTTTACGGCACACCGCTCGCTTCTCTTTTCACGAGCGCACATCGCGTGGCGTTCTGTGGGACTGGCTTTGTGACGTCTTGGGTTTCTTTACGTCATCGACGTCATGTTTCCACTCGCGTCGCTGCGTTTCGTTGTTGTTGATGCGCCTGGACCTGCGACTGGTTTGCCGAATTGCTCTTATCGTCACATACGTTCCGGCATAGTACCTCGTATCGCTTCGACAATATCCAACTCGCTCTCCTTCCTTATTTTTGTTGACCAGCGATGCTAACTAAGTCCTCTCGCTTTGATAGTATGTGCAGAGACATCCGGCGACAGACACAACTAGCCACGAACTCGGACCTCTCGAGCACTCAGTGTCCTACGAGGAGACCCAATCTTGGCGAGCGCCACCACAACCGCAACTACCACGGACGCCAGCGCCACCTTTGCCACTCCAGACATCCCAGGACTCTTCCACGCGCAGCATACCGCCCTCCTCGTCCTCGCTCACCTCACCTTCACCCCTCTCTTCTCAACCAACGCGGACGCGTCACCTGTCGCGAGGATCCAGCACACTCCACTCACAGCCCCCTTCGACGCTGCCGAGCACCGAAAACAGCGCACGTACAGGATCGTACGCTAATTCCCGGCTTCCGCAATCAGAGAAGCCGCGAGAAGACTCCCAGCGGCCTCAGCGAGATCAGGAGACGCCAGCCCAGGGGAGAGAACCGCCTTCACTCCCGTCGCTGCGTGAGGAAAATCGGTATTGTCGGCGCTGCGCGATAATCAAGCCACCGCGGACACATCATTGCCGAGCGTGCGGCACGGTGCGCCCCCGTTTCTTTCGTATCATGAGCGGGTAATGGGGATCTGATGGGGGCGGCGTTTTTATGGTAGTGCGTCTTGAAGTATGATCATCACTGTCCTTGTGAGAAATACCCCTTTTTTCATTCTGAGTACTGATTGGTCTATCGGGACTGACGGTTTCTATTGCGTAGGGATTGGGCAGTGCGTTGGTGCACAAAATCAAAAGGTGAGTTTCTTCGCGCCGCTTCGTCGGTGAGGAAGGGTTAGCTGAACTGTACCCGCGGCGTTGCTAGTTTTTCTTCGTGTTCGTGGTATGGGCCATGTTCTTCTGCCTCTGGACATTCTCCACGCTTGTCGGGCTTAATGCGCGCGCTGCCTCGCACACGGACACAACCACCGACCCGGAACACATCGTCGTGATTGTCCTGTGCGAGTTATCTTCCTTCTATCCACAGATCATCCTACTAACGCACCGCAGGTCGGGGTTGTTCGCGGTGTTCACGTCGGCGATGTTCATGTCGCACATCGTGCTCATCAGCACTAACCAAACGACGGTCGAGCACGTCGCCGTGCGCGCGATGAAGGACCGCGAGAACGAGACGCTGAACAACATGCACTCGTTCTGGGGCTGCCTGTGCGTCTTTCCTCTCTCTTCCGTTGGTCGTCGTACATCTGGGCTCATCGAACCTCCCTCGGGTCGGCGTTGCAGAGAGAAGCGCCGCACGCGGCAAACATGGGACGCCGAGTGGGGCCGCATCGGGCACGAGGGCAACATGTGGTGGCTCGGCGACGTGCGCGCGCACTGGGAGCAAGTCTTTGGTCCGCGTACGTGGACGTGGCTTCGTATGTCCCCCCTTTCTTTCTCTTTTCTGTCAGTCCTCTCTCTGAACATGCCGTCGTACAGTCCCCATCGGGTCGAGCAAGGACCTGGGGCTCGAGTACCCCCGCAATCCCCGCTTCGATGTGGACGGGCGGTGGATGCCGCGCAAAGAGTGGCCGGCAGAGCTGCAGGTGATGCGGTCATGACGATTTGACGACTGGCTTGGCTCGTGTGCGAAGCCCACATTCACGACCTCGCAATGCATATGACCTGCCTGCTTATGTTTTTACGACGACGACGATCTATCTGCTCTCTCTCCTTCGCATGACTCGACATGTTATATTCATAACCATGGTACCTCGCATTCACACTCATGGACAACGGCTCATCTCGCTTTGGCTTTGGTTGATCTTTAATTGATGTACTGTACTTTTTTTTTTTGGTTCCGCGGTTACCATATACATTCCACACACGCGTCTGTCGCCCTTGATCAAACCCGCCGCCACTGATCGATTCCTGACCGAGCGATCGTTTCGGGGGACCTCAACGCCTCAACTCAGGGCCAGCTAACTTAGATCAGGGTCGGCTTTGTTATATAAAATCGCAAGATGCCGTCTTTCTGCAACACCGTTAAATTCAATTGCGAGTTCTTCTCATTTGGCCTTCCAGGCGCTTGCGTCGAGTTGGTGAACTGGTGAAGTGCGGGCGGGCTAAGGGAGGTAGTTGACAGAAGTCACTGAACTGACCTGTCGAGTAACGCCCTGGCCTTGGTCAAGTGCACAGGGGACGTGGGGGTGTCACTCGTTAGAGCCGCTAGTAAACATATTAGTAGTAACTATACTGTAGGTTACTCAGTGTAGAGCGACAGAAGAGTGACGCCTGCTTTGTATGAACCAATTTCGCGTTCCCCGTCGGCGATGGCGAGGGTGTTTCTAATCCTTCCGCTCACAGAAGATTCGGTGCCTAGAGAACGACCCCGGCATGTTTACGACCTCCATAGAACGAATATTTCCTCACTGGAACGCCAGACTTCTGCTGGTGACGACGGAACTTACTTGGCTTGGCTAGATAGATTAGTGAGTACAGCACCAGTGACGGATGGTGTGGCAGAGCGGTATCCATTTGAAATTCCGTAGTTCAGCTTATTTTTCGATTCCCCAAATCCGCCACGTACTGTCAAGCATATGAATTGTATCTACCATATGCCAGTAGCCATCTGGGAAAATATCGAAATTGGACAGGAATGGTGATCAACAAACGACCATGTACTGTAAGAAAAAAAGAAAGTCTGTCTTGGTGGTCCACAATGGGCGGAGGGTAATCGATTGCACCTATAGCTGGCTAGTACAGTAGATATGCCGACATTGGAAGGCGGTGGCGGGGGAGGGATCAAGATTTTCGATGCCCAGTCATTGATTGGGAATCATTCCTTCTTCAGGACAAATTGTCTGCCTACATTGCAAATTGGCACCAATCAGCCGCTTGGACCGCCCATTTCTGGTATTCCAGATAAGTTAGAGCAGTCATAATTCATTACCGAGCTGGCCGCGCAGAAGAGGTGGCCGGTTCCATTCCGAAGGTTCTACAGCCCAGAGCATGAAACATGATGCACGATGATGTACATGTGAACGTGATGTTGACGCGATAGTGGCGACACGTACCGTAACGTGCGTGCTGCCAGTGGGTACAGTATCTTATCGCGTGGTGCCGAAGAAGGCCCAACAAATGAGCCTGGTTCCATTTGTTTCATTTTCATGATAAGCCAGATCCCGTACGGGCCTCGTTCCCGGCAGTCGTACGCAAGGCCACCAGGAAAGAAGTTTGTCGGCCAGCGTTATCTCGACGTGATTGTTGCGATGCTAAAATTAAACCGAGTACATAAAGGGAGAGCAAGGGAAGCTGTCATAAAAAAGCAGCAGCAGTCGCTGGTGCTGTCCTGCTCGATCGGGAAGTACTTATCAACTTATCAAGCGGCATGGGTCAAAGCTTCTTCGTCTCGACTTACTAGTTAGGACTAGTTGGATCCGGGCACGCAGTGCTGACCCAGCATTTGCTAAATCTACAAGTCGCACTATTTCCTATCGCTGATTTGACTGGAATGGAAGTAGACATGATTGGCAGCTGCCGGGAAGGGACTTGGACTCGGAACATCAGGCCCAACTTGAATGTGACCCCGCGCCGTAACGGGTCGACCCGGCGTCGAAAAGCAGAATACACGGAAACGTACCGGAACGCCAAACCACTTGCACAGAGGGACATTGGCACCAACGCGCGCCACGACGATGACGATGACGTGGCAGACACGACCAAGGACCAGCACCAGTCAGGTGTAGGACTCACCTTTGCCTGTACAGTAGTGGCGCAAGTGCCAAGTGCGCACAGGGCCGGGGCTCGAGTCAACCACCACTGGCGTGTTGTTGTGAACCTGAACCCGGTAGCAAGACAGTATTGGATACACGCCGCACGCCGGAACGCCACCGTCCGTAGCACCAAGCAAAACGAAAGGAAGGGAACGCAGACCCGATGGCGATCGGGGGAACCGTGTCTTGTCGTACGCCTTCCTCGCCTAGACCGAAGACGGTGACTGCCTGGAGAGTCGCGACATGGCTCAGACGCGACGGAAGGTGCACATCACTGTTGATCGCAATGAATAGGAGCTTACTGTAACGGGGCCAATCATGTTCATCGCGGGGCAGGTGTTTTCTTAGCACCAGTAACCGTCTCGATCCGGCTAACAGTATAGTTTGACTTGCCTGAACGGCGTGGGGCACTAATGCTAGTGGAGGCATGAGGGGTGCAGGAGTAGGTGCCAGCTCGAGTGGTGTGATGCGCAAGGGCAGATGTGGTGCACGGCGTGCTCTGCAAGGGGATCGACACGACACCTCGGTTCGTCCCGCGATGCACTGGATCTTAGATTAGATTACACTTTGTGGGATCTCGATCTTGGAACATCTTTGATGGGCGTGGCGTCGGCCGACGCTCGGCGGGGAGACCGCGACAGTGGGGTGTGATACGGTGCGGTGCATCCGACAATTTCGGAGGACGATAAACAGGGGTGTGGGCGCCTCGAGGAAGACGACAGGCGCGAGCTCTTTTCGTCCGTTTCTTCTTTTTCTGATGGAGCCCGGGGAAATGAAGATACGTGTTTGGCCCAATTGCATCGTGTGCTCGCGGGCCTCGTGAGCAACACGCCGATGCATCGAGTTGCGGCCTCTCACGTCTGGTCCGGCAGGACTTCGAACCTGGGCCGGATGTGTACTGTGCCGTCACTACGCCCATATTAGACGATCGGCGCTCGAGCGTGTGTGATGATATGACTTCGCTGCTGGCCATGGGGTACGTGGAAACTAGCTATGCAGAGTGCAAGTCTCGAGCCAATCAATCCTGGTGAACGACGACCGTTTGCCGTGACCGTGCCAGGTCGCGCACGAGTTCGGGCCACTGTCTGGCGAAGGTAAGGACACGCACGGATTTCGGTCCTGCGGTGGACGTCGTGAGACTCGCATGGGAAACTCGTTACATCATCACCCTTGTTGATCAACACAGAACACTCACGGTGCTGGGCAAGTAGCATAACGACACCTCGCGCCTCGCGCTTTCACTCAGGCAAGTCACCCCAGAAAGGTGAATTGTCTGGTGCATTTAAGAAAGACGCGATGCCCTAAACCTAATCTCGTAACCCCATTGTAAGCACAGTAAGTTAGCTGGAGCATATTCATGACCAAACGTTGTAAGGAAGCTTGTCATGATGGCCCAGATCTGGAAACTGATAGGTAAAAGTTACCCATGCGGCCCGCAAAAACTTGATGGAAGAACTTGATGAATATGTCACAAGGCGTCCCAAACAGTACTGTACAGCACCTTACGAGAGCTGCGACCACGTGGATTCGGAGGCCTCCAAGCGCCCATAGCGGAGATAGGGAACGGAAGGATCGCATGGGGCGATCTCCTCCCCCATGCAGTACTGTATACGCGCTCCTGACGTACTAGGCTTCAATAATTGACAACGTTTCGTTTTCGAGTGGTGAATCAAGCACTGTACTGCACCCACCAACTAGATGACCATTCGTCGACGTCGACGATAGGAACCATGACCGCCCGCGGTTGGCAAAGGCACCAAGCCATGACGTAGTTTCCAACTCCGAGCTCCAGAAAGAGAAAATGAAGGGCTTGCGCATAGTTCCGAATCAGCTGGATGGATGGAGAGCCTAGATGCATTTATGAAGCCAGAGCAGGTGACCGCCTAGGAATTTGTGTGGTTGTACCCTCGTTCGCATAGATCTAGAACCTGAAGGCGTCATCGATACCCCATCCTGTGGGATCAACGTGACAAGATTCGGTGCGCTCAAGCTGCGCTGGTATCCAGAGCAAGGTCAATCCGAGGCCAACAGAGAAACAAACTTTAGAGAAACCATTTGAAACTACCCTACACCTTCCGGAAAAACAGGCAAAAAAAAAAAGGTTTCGGAGCGGTTTCGGTTTTCGGGGACAATGTTGGGGTGGTCGGGTGCGGGATGGTCCGCCCGAGCCTGGGACATTTTGGCTTATAAAGACCGGCCTCGTGTTTCTCGCCGAGACATCACTTTGCACTCGCACTCGCACTGGCAAAGAGAGAAACAGACCAAGCTCACTCGTTTCTACCAAAATAAGAACATGGCACCCGTAGCACTGCATCCCCACGACAATGGCTTCACGCGGCACGCCAACGGCAAAAACACCTCTGCGGTCGCCCCCGCCGTAACCGCCGAAGCACGCGACCAGCCCAGGAGTTCTGCACAGCAAGTTCATCTGTCTTCCGCGGACGTGATCCGGCTTGAGCACGAATTCGGAGCGCACAAGTAAACATCGTCCATTTATCGGCTATAATTCATCGACACTGATCCTGATCGGCATTTGCTAGCTATCACCCTCTTCCAATCGTCTTTGATAGGGCACTCGGTGCCAAGTGAGTGGCTCCGTTAAGCTCAGTGACGTGGCGAGCACAGCTAATGGGCGCGAGTACAGGGTATGGGATCCAGAAGGGAAAGAGTATATTGATATGCTTTCGGCGTATTCGTAAGCACCGCTTCTTCATTCGCCCCGCCGTCGGGGTCGCCCCTTCTCGGCCTCCGATCGCTTTGTTAAACGTCATGTTCATTTCCTGGATTGCTGCGCACCAAGTGCCGCCTTGGTGTTTTCTTGCCCATCTATCCCGGAGCTTACTTTGGTCACAGCGCCGTTAATCAAGGGCACTGCCACCCCCGCATCGTGGCCACCCTGGTGCAGCAGGCTCAGCGCCTCACCCTTTCCTCGCGGGCGTTCTACAACTCCGTCTTCGGCGCCTTCGCGGAAAAGGTTACTAAACTCTTTGGGTATGACATGGTCCTCCCCATGAACACGGGCGCCGAGGCCGTCGAAACGGCCATCAAGCTCGCACGCAAATGGGCGTATGAGAAGAAAGACGTCCCCAACGGTCGCGCCATCGTCCTCAGCGCCGCAGGCAACTTCCACGGCCGGACCATTGGTGTCATTAGGTGAGAGATCGACCTTTCATTCGAGTTGCTGGCAGCCATTGATGTTGCTTTTCAATGAATGAATTAGCATGAGCACCGACCCGGACAGTCGAAATGGTTTTGGACCATACCTTGCTGGCGTGGGTCCGACGTACAATGATGGCGATGCCATTCACACCATTCGATATGGTGAAATTGAAGACATCCGACGAGCGCTCGAGCTCCATGGAAAGGACGTCGCCGCATTCCTCATCGAACCCATCCAAGGTGAAGCCGGGATCGTCGTCCCACCACAGGGATACTTCCGCGAAGTCCGCGCGCTTTGTTCGCAGCATAACGTGTTGCTCATCGCAGATGAGATCCAAACGGTGAGCCGCGTCCAAGTGTCCGGACGAACTTGATGTTGATCATATAGTATCGGACAGGGCCTTTCACGGACAGGCAAGTTGCTGTGTGTGGAACACGAAGGGCATCCGACCGGACGTCGTTCTTCTCGGAAAGGCCCTTTCCGGTGGAGTGTACCCCGTGTCCGCAGTGCTCGCAAACAAGGAGGTGATGCTGTGCGTCCGGCCCGGCGAGCACGGGAGCACTTACGGCGGGTGCGCTCCCTTTCTTTCCTCCTTTTCTCACGCTCATCTCTCCGCCTGTGCTGTTAGGAACCCGCTCGGCTGCGCCGTGGCAATGACCGCACTGGACGTTTTGATCGAGGAGCGGCTCGCGGAGCGCGCACAACTGTTGGGCGAGCAATTCCGCAATGGCGTGCGTGCACTGCGCTCGCCACTCGTCAAGGAGGTGCGCGGGCGCGGGCTGTTCAATGCCGTCGTCATGGACGAGACGGCGAGCACACGCGGACGCACTGCGTGGCAGCTCTGCCTTGTGCTTAAGAGCCGGGGCGTGCTTGCCAAACCGACGCACGTGAACATGTATGCGTGTTTTCCTGATGTAAAGACATATGGAAGGACACTGACGAACTCGAATTTGTAGCATCCGGTTCTCGCCCCCGTTGGTCATCTCTGAGGAGGACCTCCTGAAAGCTATCGAAATAATCAAGCAGGCGCTCATTGACCTCGACGAGGTGTGTATATATTCCCTCCCTTCCCCTCCTGCGGGTTGCTCACGCTTCTTTGTAGCTCGAGGAGATTCCGGGCGAAATAGGGAGCGAGAAGGGTTTCCGTGACGAGATCAGCAACTGAGGGCCCTTTTTTTTTTTTCAAACTTCTTTACATGTTGCGCACACAGCCATAATAAGCCCCCACCATCATCGACACGCCGATATGTTTGTTTTGCCGTGCCCATCCTGTAGCATCACGTTTTTCTGTACATGTGCCTAGCCCATGTATCATATAAGTATCTCGAAGCTAATTGACGCCGAGTTGATCTGACAGTAGGCTACTTCAGTGGAAAAAATGATCTTGTCAAGCTAGCGGTGTCTCTTGTCCGTACTACAAGTTTCACTGCCCCAACTGAAATGCAAACTGGGCTCTTCTGATACACGTAAGAAAGGTCCGAGCGAGACGACGGCTTGGATTGTCATAAGTGATTGTATACTGTCTGAATGAATAATGGAATATACTGTACACGAAACGAGTTCATTCGCAACCCTTCCGGTCATTCAGTACTAACTTGGCTAGTGGTAGTGCGTGCATGCACACTAGTAGCAGTACAATATCAATATAACTGCATCACCCGTCATGCAGTCATCTGTTGGCGTGGGGTAGCCGCGACGTCTCGCAAGACAGGCCCCCAACGCCGTCGCTTCCAAACTCAGTACACACGCGCCCACATAACACAACCAACCCACGGCGGTCTCCCGATCCCGATTTCTCGACTTGCATGTGATGTGTGTGGCGGCGGCCCGTCGTTTGGTGCCTGTCGGACGCAATAGAACCCCACCACTACCCCCACCCTGAAAATGTTGGATTAGGGCGGATTCCTACTGTTGGCCCGTTAGAGGCTAACATGTGTTCCTTCCTGTGTTCTTCCTGGTCACATGCTGATAATCGTTCCTCCACAAACTATATGAAATTTAGGGGGGAATGCCCTTGCGTTGCGCGCCATGGGGAGTTCCCTTGGGAGTTCCCCTTGTAAAAAAATAATCTTGTATGCGAGCAGTCTAAATTGGGTCACAGTTCTGCCGTTCCTTGTTGGGTTTCTCAACTGCCTCTGCTTATTGATCTGAGTTACTCTAATGTATACTAAGGTAGCAGGAATGTCACCAGGATCCGGAGGTTATGGTTAGATGCCTTAAGGACCACCCTATCACCTTTGTTGATCTTTTGTGGTCCTACTTTGACGCTGATCCTTATTTCATTGTGCGATCTTATATCTATACCAACTAGAGAACATACTGTATTTCTTTTGGGAAGAGAAGATGTGGGAAAAGTACTGATCTACTAAGATCTTTTGGAGTCTGCACTTGGCAGTGCGTCAACATTGTGTCTCTTCGGCTTGAGCTATGTTGTCTTTTTTCTGTCCCTTTGTCAGTCGCATATCGGTCTAAGTAGTACTCAGGCTTCAGACCAATTTCATTCGAAACCAGAGCCAAGATTTTGGTTGGTTCATTGACAAAATAGAATGCCGCATTAGATCCACAACACAATCTTCTCGTTTTCATCTTATGTTAGTAGTACTACGCCCAAGCATTGGATTATTTGGATAACAATCTAAGATGGACTTCACCATGTCCCCAATGCCAACTCCGAACAGTCATATAGCCCCTCAATCAAAGATCCTAATCAAAAGGAAAAGAAAGCTTGATCACAAAGAAGCTAGCTAGTCACCGGCACATAATACGCCACCCAACTCAGGACGGGGAGTAAGCCCGTGAACGAAATGTGACAATCGCACTGCGCCGATGTGCTCACAGCACTCGCGCTCACACCGGGTTCAAAATCCGCGCAAACCGCGAGCTGGCAAGTAAGTTGAGTCCCGCGTTCTCGCTCTCCTCCGCGCACATAAGCTAGTGGCCCTAAAACATGTATCCGTTTCGTTCGTTTGCTTCTCTGTCTGGGTAGCAGCGCGCCTCTGCTCCTCCGATCGGGTTTCGGTGCGCCCCCCGCCGCCAACGCCACCATCGCCGCCGCCGCGGGGGTATCGATATCTAATTCCCCCAGGGGGTAGCAGCCGAGAAGGAATGACGGTGTCACCCCGTCTACTTCGGACTCAGCACTTCACTAATCAGGCTCAGGCATAGACTTGGACATACGTGATAACGATGATCGACGGGTTCCGAAAAGAGAAAAAGAAACTGCAGCGGAATGCTGGTGGTCACGTTCCCTGCCGTTGGCTGGCCAGATGCCCCCGCTTTGGTGAGTTGTCAGGTGGTGGGGCGGGCGGGTTCTGCAGTTCTGCAGGTCAGCGATCCCAGAGAGATACTAATTCGTTCTTATCGCGGGGATCTCCGCTTCGACTTCGCGTTGCCAGTGAACAGACACTCTGAGGGTTGCAGGTGCTGTGCGCCGCCATGTTAGTACCCCGGTCAGTGCGCTACACATGCATGCATGCATACCTGGGCAGAGGAGATGCACGCCGGCGACACACCGCCTGGGTGCATTGTAGCGAATGCGGAAACGAATGCTTACGGCTACCAGTCCAATCATTGTTTCGTAGAGCGAGAAGGGCGGCTTCCGAGTTTGGTATGTGCTGTACGGTATGGGCTTCGTCGCAGCTGTACGTAGCTGACTTCGTCACGGCTACGTGTCCCCGCGTCGGTGTACCAGCCTGACGTTACAGCATGGGTCTTTGACTTCTTCGGCTCGTGGTATTGGCACCGGTGCTGCGCAGGCGGCCAGTCACGTCAGTCAAGAATGGCCTCGTTGAGCTCGTGCGCATTGACGAGAGGTCGTCCGTCGGCTGCTGAACAGATCTGCGGCGATCTCAACCCGATGAAACTGACCTCATGTGGTGACATACTGTACTCATGGTACTTCTTTGACTGTTCCTCAGGGTCCTGCGTGCGTGCGTGCGTGCGTGAGTGGCGGCGGCGGCCTCCGGCATCACGAGTGCCACAGATTGGGCGGGCAACTTCGGCTCCCATGAGGAGACCCGCCGCCCGGCCTGACATCGCACAGAGGCATCAATGCAAAGCATTTGAATTGGACAGGTTGCTTACTCTGGCGCCGTTATCCACGACTGGCGATTGCGTTAGAACCTAACCCGCTGTTGTCGAGTAATCACGACATGATGTCGCGAACTAGAATGACCAGCACAATAAGTTATACACGTGGCATCGTCTTCGGTGAATAGGTGGCCCTACCGATGAGATCAGCGCCGAGAAGTGCAAGGCTGTTTCTACGGTGCGGAATCGCACGCAGCATCGTGGACGAAACAGCGTAACGCGTAACACGTCATGCCTCGGGTCAACATTTACAGCAGCAACCGTCGCTCGGCAGTAGCCTTAGGGTCATCCGACTTCTATCCCAGCGCTATAGCCGGACAACGAGCAGAGCAGAGAGAGAGCCGATGGGAAAACTGCGATGCGGCGTTTTTGAGTTCATGACGAACCTTGGCCAACCCAGGTGGCACGACTGTAGATAGTTCGTACCTGTCCCACGGAGATCATGCTCATGATGATCTCGTCGAAATGTCGGATTGCTCCATACAGTATGCTGAAGCTTTCGTGAGCTGGCTATCTATCATGCATGGTTTTAACTAAGCCAAGGAGTCGGCTGTCTTTTCGATAGGCCGACTCCCGGAGGCCCGGAGGAGGAGTTGTCCCGGCATTACAGTATACCCGCGACCCTTTTCAACTGAATGATTGTGCTGTATATGGGTGTGTGTATAACCATAGCACGGCCGCCATCCTCGCACCTGTATAACCGAAGCCATCGTACGGGACCACATAACTTACTGCCGAGGCTCTGCCGTTCCTGGTTGCCGTTCCTGGTGGGGACCCTCCCTCGTCTTTTCTTCTCGTGTTCTAGTTTCTAGTTGACCCACCTGCCATAAGGATTCGACCTTATCCTTATCTCCAGCACGTCCGACGCGGCATTTGCGCCACACATGAGCGTTCTTGAAAATTGATGAACAAACCCTCATGCATCCTTCCGGGAATAGTGCCGCCTTGCACGCCATCATCGCACGGGAAAATAGAAATTACCATGTCAGAGGTGAACTCCACAATCACCCAGCGGAGTACCACATTGTCCTCCGGAGGATGCGTCATGTTGACTCCACCGTGGGAGGGGCGTCTTTATTGCGTATTTACTGTCACGATTGACAGCATCGCCGTGGACTTGATGTATCACTCCGATGTAGCAGCCCCAAGGACAATTCTCTTCTGAGACGCCCAATGTCGAACAGTTGACTGTGGTGAGACAGTGACCTTATTGGATCTATAGGGCTTCCCCGTTTGATATTCATTCCACCACGTATCGCGCTCCCACCCAGTCAATTTCCTTTCTACGCATCATACAGTACCCATTGTAGATAAGCACAGGAGCCGGTAGCCGTGCTAGAGCATAAATCTGGATTATCACGTGATTTAGTTCACATCACAAAGTGTTGCTTTGTGGTCTCTTGTAGACCTCTCCAGTCATCATCCAGCTTCATTACAATGGCTGCTACCATCAGCAAAGGAACCCTCAACCTTCGCTTTATGCAGAATGCGCAAAACGCTGAGAAAAACCTTGCGGACGAATCGATACAGTCCCTTGTTCAGGACGAGTCGCGGTGGGAGGTGGCGAAGGAGGTTCGCGATGCGTGGGGGATGGGCTCAGAGCCACCTTCCAGGTAACGTTTCGTCTTGTTTAACCGTCAATTACCTTGCCCTTGATGCGCGCCCAGCCCCGCCGTGACACACGAAGCTTCATATCTTCCTTTTGTTTTCTCTGGCTGTAATGACGCTTCGGGATCGCCGCAGGAGGCTGTCAAACTTAGAGGCCGGCGGACATGGAATAAACGAGGTCAGGAGGTCACAGAAGGAGAGGTACCCCCGTTCATTATAGCCCGCACGCCGCTCACCTGACGCAAAAGATCCGTTCCAGCTTCTGTCGCACGACGATTCCCGTGTGTCACCTTCCGCGCGGCAGGGTCCCATGGAAGAAGAACGACAACATCACAATGCCTCGAAACGTCTTACGTCGATATCGAGCTTCGGACCTAGGTCTTCGACGAAAGATACTGAGCGGGCCAAACCTCGTAATACCAAAAGCGCCCGGGAACTCATTCGCGAAGACGTCGTAGTAGGCAGCGGGATCAAGATCAGAAACCTCGAAACGGAGGAAGAAGACAAGAGCAGCGGCGATTGTTCACCTCCGTTCAGGGGTCCGCCGCCGCCGCCTCCCTCCGCAGCATCGCCCCACAAGCCCGCGAGCAGCCTTTCTACCCCCAACAACCGCGACAAGTTCCTCAAACCTGCGGGCGTGGACGAACCGTCCGATTCCGTCTCTCGCAGGGACGGATCGCGCCCGGCACGGCCAGAGGCTGACTCCCGTGGGATGCGGCGCCCGAATCTGAAGAGAGACAGGGACGATCGTCGTCGCGGGGACGCTGGCGCGCAAACCACCACCAACGGAAAGCGCAAAAAGAGCGGCGCCGCGGCGGCTGCCTGATCGGGAGACTCGCCGGGATTGCCGCGCGCTCCGCGGCGGCGGCGGCGGCCCACAGCGACCTTTTCGTGGTGCTCCTCCCCCCTCGAAACATCTTCTACACTCCGAGGGATTTTCGTTTTGCATTTTTCGCTTTTGTTTTTCTGTTTTTCTTTGTTTTTCTTCCTTCCTTCGTGCTCACACATGTGCATTGCGGCGCAGCCTTCTACTGCCGCGGTCCCAATGCCAGCTCTGCATGAGGTGTTGTCCGCGCGGGGAGATCTGTCGTGGTTACTCACTCACGCCGGTATGACAACAAGACGTGCATTCTTGTCTAGTCGCGTCGCTTGCTTGGCCGTACTGTATTCCCGTTCTGGCCACATGATGCGCGGTATGACGAATTGGGTCGGTCGGAGCAGGATAATCTCCTTTGTCTCTTTTATTCATTTCACCCATTGCCGTCGGGGCTTTTGAGCCAGCGCTTCCGAATTCCAAAGCCCCGGCTCCGAAACTTGACAACGGGGAGGAGTTCTTCCAAAGCAAATTGGTACTGTACTGTACACGCGAACTTCCTTCATTCCCCGGGTCGTCCCTCTCTATAGTGCCCCTTCCCTTATGACTGAATCGGGGGCAATCACGTTGCATTAGGCGACGCATAATGGAAAATGTAGAACGTTCGCCAATTTGAAATAAGTACGACACAACAAGAGAACCCGAAGAATTCGTCCATTGCCGCGAAACCAATCTTGCACAGGAATCGGCAGGGCACTCAATTGGTTTTTTTTTCTTTCTTTCCTTTTGTGTATAAGAGGAACGATGATACTCGAGATCGCATCGTCAAGTTATTATACAGGAACGATGTTTCATTTTTTTCTTCTCGTAACCCATACGAGCCGAGTCCGCCAAAAAGTCGCCGTGCGGCGCAAAGCAAACCCCCGCGTTTCTCGTGCCCAATTGCAACGCCCATATGTCGTGATTGAAAATAACTAAAAACGCCGGATTTGCGTTGACTCAGGTTTGAATTGCACGGCGTGGTGCATGCTCTAGCTCTCGGGCTAAATAAATAACCTGGGAACCAAAAGATCATCGCGATCATGATCAGTGATCAATTTCGGCATCGTGCGTTTGTTGGTATCAACATGCGTGCTGCGCGTGCGTGCGTGTGTGCGTGCGTGCACTCACTGGCAGGCCGTTTGTCGTCGAAAGTGCGCGCGCCACGTTTCACGAACCCCGAACCAACCAACCACTAACCAAAAAAAAACCAGACAAGCGCAAGCGCGGATGCCCTCGGGCAAGGGGGAGGCCTCTTCAGGTCCAATAAGACTTAGTTTTGGGGGGGGCGTGTTAGTTGGTTCGGTGCGTGCCCGTGATCGCGACCTGCGAAGCGCCCACGGAAAGGGCATAGAGCGTCGAGGATCTGCCGAAGGAGCAAAAGACGATCGGGCTTGATAGCGAGTTTTGCGCGTATGTTATTTGCAAACACAAAAGCGCGGTAGCTGGCCAAACCAAGCTCATGGCCCAATTGTAAAGATTGATTTTCGTTTTTTCCTTTTTGTTGTTATGGGAGCGACTGAACTTGGCTCGCGCCGATTGGATAAGGAACAAAAAAATGCGATTGGCAGTCACGAGTTCCGGTCGTAGTAAGTACTACTTACGCCACGCTTATTTACCTGCTGACCACTGAGCGCCGAACACAGCTCTCGTCCTCCTAACGCACAGCCTTCCAGTCAGCCAAAAAAACACCGAGCGACTCGCTGCGTGGGCGGGCGCGTTGGATTACCGCGGCAAAACGAAAACCAACGAGCGCCGAGATACGAATCGATGATGACACGTACGAACACTATTGGCACTAGCGCACTGAACTGAAAACGGCCGCCTCCGTCACTGTCAACGAGCATAATTGGTCGCATAGCGCAGGGAGGTAGGGTGGCCAAAAAAAAACAAAGCGGCGCTGTGGTGGCCAGTCGGATGAGAGCAGGGTGCGCCGAGGCGGAAGAGCGCGTTCCAAGGGCGGTTCAGGGTGGCGTGCGGAGCGGCGCAACATGGTGGGGCTGAGAAAAAATCAACATTCGAATCATTGTTGCTGTAAGTTACTTTATCAAGAGGCAACGCAGAGACGCCAAAACAGTTGGGGGAAGAGAAGACGAAAGAAGGAAATTAAGAAGCATCCACAAGCCACACAGCCAGCCTTGGCATGGCTACGTTGTTGGTTATGTGATGGATTCGTTACAGTATCCCCTTCGATCCTGCGAGTAAAGTGCGTTGCGCGCCAGTGGACAAAGGCACCGCTATGCCATTGGCTTGACGGACGGTGGAGCTGGGGGAGACGGAGCCGTGTGCCAGTTTGCCGCCTGTGTGCGTCCATACCCGGATGGGTGCCCATCGTGCGTCAATATACTGGTAAGTTACATATGATAAGGAAGCTTTGCGCCGCAATGAGGCCTACCAGTAGGAGTACGCAGCGCAATGAGAAGGGCACTTATGGGCACATGGTCATCGTGCGTATCATGGCAATGGCATCCCAGAACGCAGTAGAACTAGTCTAGATTGGGCTTACTCCTGATTCGGATGCTTACGCGACGGGTTGTGCATCAGTAACGACCCGCGAACGACGGGACAGCCATCTCACAAATGGCACGACCGTTCACAATGTTCACTAAGCTTACCCGAGAACAAGAGACGATCACTTGATATTAGATGACAAGAGGTGTCAGTAACAAATATGACATATGATCCAAAAGAGCCTGCATGTCGGAGTTGGGTAAAGAATCAATATAGATGGTACGGAAAGGGCAAAGGTTAGGTTCGGATAATGGATAATGGATAATCGGATATGCCAAAGTTTTTCAGAGAAGTACTGTAGCTGCGCCCATTCCAGGAAAGAACCTTCTGCTAAGCTCGGAACCTTTAGATACCCCTTACTGTAAGGGGTGGTGGAGGCTTGCAAGCTTGAGGGACGGAAGCGAAGGGAAAGGAAAGGAAGCGAAGGCAAAGGGGAGGGCTGGTAAGCGCTCGAAACGGTAAACTTTCACATCAGTATCGAGGCCGGAATTCGCCGGCCTGTAACGGATTCTAGACCCACCAACGGCCAAGTTGAGCGGAGGAGCACACTCGGGACTCGGTGAGAAGCATCTTGGACGTCAATGCAGACGGATATACGCCGATGTCGTTTCCAAATATGCAACATGTTGCACAGCAAATGGGCTGATACAGTAGTGGAGCAGAAACGATCAACAGATGCTGCCGATGGAATCTTGGACAGTGATATGACCACGATGCCTAGGAAGGTGATGTGACGGGTGTGGCGAATCGCTTGGAGAGCAGGTGATTGTTGGAGAAGGTGCCTACCGTCAAGAAAAAAAGACAAAAAAGGAACTAATTAAAGAGGCACGCTGTAACTATTTCCTGATGTGGTGGGACATACATCGATGGGAGTCAGTCGGTCGGTTGGTTGACATGGAACGGGGCGAGTAAAGTCCGGCCGACGGGATAACATCGAACCTGTTTATCAGAGGAGGCGGCCGGAATAGCGCCGAAGAATGTTCTGGAGGGGAAAAGAGGTATAAATGGAATGACGATGAAATCAGGAACTACCGAAGGAGTGGTCCTGGTCGGGCGTGGATGTGGGTATTAGTTTTGATATGATAGCTGCGAGTGGGCGGTAGCCATGTCGTGGTCATGGATGGACCTTTTGGAAGGCCGGAAGAGAAGGCGTGTGTAATTGGAAATGCAAGCAGGTGATAATTGGATGATCTGACTTGACCTGTCTACCGAAGGGGGGCACCATACCAAGTTAACCGAAAGGTCGTGTGAATGGGCGGCAGAAGGGGAAGGCCAGGTACCGGGACGAGGGAGTTCGGTGAATGACTGGGCGGTTTCTGTCAAGATCAGGGGTGATGGGGAGCCGAAAACCTGGTGCGCACGAGGCCAGGTCATTGACGGGGGTTCGACGGCCCTGAAATCTGGCTAACTAAGTAGCGGTCGTGCCAGTTATGTACACCCAGCAAGGAGAGCGCACAGCGCGAGCTGGACAGGCTCGAGCCCGCGGGCCGGAATGAATGCGAGCTTCCAATTTGATGCAGTCTGTGCTGATTTATTTTATTCATTCCCATTCCCATCCCAATATCCATTTCCCCCTTGGCCAATTCCAATCCAATCCATCACCCGTTCGGCTCGTGTTCCTTTTTCGTCATGCCCAGAAGATCACTGATACAAATCCCGCTTCCCGTATATAATCTCCTCACTTCTCTCCCTCTACCCCCTACGTCCCGTCACCCTCGGAATGCAGCAGTACCATCTTCGTCCCGTCTCAGAGCTCTCCCGCTCTCCCTCATCGCGCTCCTCACGCTCTCCACCAGATCACGACATGAGCCCTCCGTCTTCACATCTACCTCCTATTCAACATTCCGTCAATGGTGCTCAGGCCCCTCCCCGAAGACCGCTGTCGCCAAGCTCTCTTCCTCGTACGTCCTTATCGTCATTTACCTTCGATTTTAATTTTCATTACGGAATGGACCCCAAACCCTTAGACCTCGACGTATCAAACGGTCAGGCCATGCCTCCGAGAATCTACCCTCCACCACCCACTGGCCACGAGTTGATGCGCCTTTTCCCTCCTCAACCTCCAGAGCAACCGCTCTTCCTTAAGCAAGGATCAACCAGCTTGTATTTCCGTCGTCAGGAACATCAATTCTTTGCTCAGGCCGGTAAAGAAATTATTCGCGTGCGCGTAGAGTCCGACTTTCCTCCTACCCCTGCGCGCACCTCAAAAGGCAAAGAGCCCGTCTCGGTTCCGCATTCCTGGTCTGCACACCCGCATGCTCCTCAGCCACCGTCAGTGCAACAGCCGCAACCGCAGCAACAACCGGCACAGTCACAACCTCAACCTACGATGCAACCTCCACCGCCACTACCAGAGGTTGCACACGCACCAGCACATATGCACTCTCCCCCGCACCCCGTCCCACCATATTCGCATCATCACCCGGATATCGCACGGGGTAACCCCAGTGCGGTAGTACCTCCACCTGGATATGCACCGCCTCACCATCCGGCAGCGATCGTGCGCAATGCACCTCCCCCAGTGAGTCGCCGTGCCGATGGCTTGCTGCGCTTCAAGCTAACTAGATCGGAACCGATCATGCACACAGGTTGATCAGCGTGTTGATGACATTCGCGAAGAGGACGATCAGTCGTGGCGCAGGCCCACGCCGCATGGAGAACGGCGGCGTGCAGGCAAACACACGAGACGTGTGGTAGTCAGATCCTAGTAGGCATATCTACAATTTTCCCTTTCCATCATATCGGCGACCTTCGTTCGAGAGACCCTAGCCATATTACGCCTTTGTATCACGACAACCTAACATACGTCCACGCTCTCCTCTAGACCATTTTCATTATCCCTTAGGTGGGATTTCCCCAGCCAATTTTTTTTTTTCTTTTCAGCTTTTCTTTTTATTACCCCTGTGTACCATGCGTATGTCGTGCCACACTTGCTCTGTTCACATGCTGTGTGATATCCAATAGCGCAATAGTCAGCCCCACCTTTACTCCACCGTATGTGACATAGATTTGTGTTGACGACAATTGTGTGGAGACATGCTTCTGCTTCCGCGGAACAGAGTCTCGAGAGTCGACGCAGCAGTGCATGACGACGGGTGATACTGTGCATGGAAGAGGACCTTCTTCCTCATTCGGTCGGTGACGCGACCGCGACCCGAAGCCGAGATCTGAGAATTTTCGCAACTCGAGGATCGCATTTTGCAATTCATCCACCAAAAAAAGGGAAGATTCCCGCGAAGGCACTGCACCACACCACATTCCCTTTCCCCATTCCGCTTAACTCAACTGTGCGTCCCTTCGTCCCTTCCCTTCCATCCCTGTCGATCGCCCTTGACGTGCTTGACACCTCACATATGTAAAAGAAACCTCGCCTTTTCTTTTTGGGTCAAAAAATATAAGATCCGCTTGGTGGAATGCCAGATTTATCAGAGGCTAGGCTTCAGTTACGGCCGATCGTGATCCTCTCTTCTCCTTTCCATTCCTTCCTACGGTACACGTACATCCCCGCAAGATCTCACAGATCTCATCGGTCGGTTTATCATATTTTTTTGCGATCGACTTGGGTGAAAGTGAAGTCGAAGGTGAGTGACTCACCTTCCATCCTTGGTATTTGTTCTTCCAAGTTCCGGATTTTCGTCCACATAAAAGGAGAGTGAGAGTGAGGAAACGTGACAGCTGCCTGTCAACCAACGCGCCAGCACCCGCGCCACACGACCGTCCTTGTGTCTCCATGCAGGGATCACAAATATGTGGTTGTCCCTGCGGGTGGGGTGCGTGCTGGGATGCACACGTCACTACATCGCACCGCACTCCAGCAAGATACATGACAGGTAAAGATACGTGATAGCTCCGTTTAGAACGCAAGTACCACCGTACACGGCACCTGTGTCGTGGTACCTATATAACTGTACTATCATCAACGGTTGCGGTGCTAAGAAGTTACATGCATAACGAGAGATAAAGGGAATGAATGACTCTTGTACGTCTCCTCCCACCACTCGGCGCGTGCGCTCAGGCGTGCGTATATGTGCATGTCTACGTTGCCTGTCGGGATTATTGCACGCTCACTTAACCCCTTTCTCCTCCCGGCGTTCTCTCCTCATCAAAGATGTCCATGCCGTAAGAACCGTAGAGGAAATTCTTGGCGCAGGCAAAAGGCGCACTAGCAGGCCCTCTCGAGAAGGGTCCGGCCCCGGCCAGTATTTTTACATACTCACCTTGTTGTCGTAATTCCGTCCCAAAGGAGAGGCCCCGTCAGCGTGGCGCAAAGGAAGAACAACAACAACAACGATAACAACCGGCGCAAGGCAAAACACGTGCCTGCGATGGGGGCGTCAGAACACACAAGTTGGGTGTTGGGGGTATTGTGGGCTGATAAAGTAGATCTGAGTTGAAACTGGAGCTGGAGCCCGCAACTCCACACCCTTATCTCTTCACCCAGCTTTTTTCCCCATTGTTGTGAACAGAGACCGGGCGAACTCGGGGCGCAAAGGGCACCCACTTCAGGAGTTGGAACGCGGACCCCGTGCACGAGGGTAAGGGTGGGATGGCGCAGCGCAGGTGCGAATCGGGGTATAAAGAGGCCGGGGCTCTTGTCCAGAAAAGGGTTTGAGGGCGATGGAAGAGAAAAGAAGGTGGAAGAGGTGGGGTGAGGTGGAAACGCAAGAGCGCGCTAGATGTGAGATCATAGATCAGAGATGCAGTGGGTTCGGTGCGATCAGACTTGTTGCACACGGCGGCGACAGCGAAGGCGAAGATGTGGGGTACTGCGGTCCTAATCTGCCGAGTGGTCACACGGGAAGCAGGGCGGGGCCTCCGTTTACAGATATCATGCTGCGTATACCATGGCCCAACGGTTTGACCAAATGTGGGGCCAGGGCCAGTTGCAGGGCTGCGTGCATTTATTCGTTTCCTGCATCATGTCGGGCAAGGCACCCGCACGTAGTCTCTCTGACATGACATGACTTCAGTGCTGTATGGAAAAAAAACAAAACAAATGATAAATGACATTACATTGGATCGCAGTCATTGATGGAGTGGTGGTAGCTAATGCAGGAGTCATCCTCTTTCATCTTCTTTATTAATGATCGATCTTAGCCGCAAGCGCAAGGCTTTCGTCCACCTCTTCAATTAGCCAGAACCGCAAGGACACCACCAGCCCTATTTAGCGGTCAAGGTGCCGGCTCAGAACCTCCCCATCACCAACTTTGTCATCGGGGTCGTACATCACCGAGGATGCCGTTGCACGATCTGCTATCTCGCGAAGAAGAATGGAGCACATGTCTAATGCGAGAGTGTGTCCGTTTTTCCACAGAAACAAAAATGAAAAGGAAATACCGTATGTAACGCTGCACTGTCGGGCGCTTTTCCGTGTTCCATGACGGCAACGATGATTGTTCCTAGACGACGCCAAGGGGCCATCGAATTCCACTTTGGGACGCCCCCTCTTCCTGACGCCGTAGGTTAGTTATAGGTGCGGCGACGGCGACAAACAAAGATAGTGAAAAGCGAGGGGTGCGCTCGCAGCCGTATCTTGAGCGCAGGGAGGATAGAAGACATGCCAGTGGGCAAGGGGGGGAAAGACATCAATCACGTGCGAATTTCCTCGCTCGGTGGTAACCCCAAGTCCGGGTTAGTTCCCGTCCTTCCCCGGCGCTCCGCGACCCGTGTGCTGTGGTGCCGAAATGCATAAGGGCTGCATCGTGCGCCAGGACTGCGCACCCCAGACACCTGTGGCTTCCACCTCCTGTGAGGCCGTACCTCACGCCCACTTCCCAGCCTAGTCCATCCGCGAGCCCTCGCTCCCTGTGGCGGCGGAGCCACATCAGTTCCTCGAGCTACACAGTGCCACATGTCAATATGTCTGCTTGTCAACCAGCCACCACATACTGTACCTTCCCTACTGTACTGCCAGATGCGGCAACTGCGTACGATCGCAAAAAAAATAGTGGCGCGTGCCAGTGGCTGCCAATCGGCCAATATATTTATGTGCGAATCAATCATACCTTCACAATATTGACCGGGATCGGGCCCTGGCCGTCAAATTCGGGCTCAGGGGGTGTGCACGCAGCTCGCGATCTTCTTCGGGAGGGAGGCGGGAATTTGGCTCGATGCGGTACGAAAACGCAGCGTACTGTACGTACGTTACGCATGACCGAAGTTTCATGTTTTCCCCGACTGACTCGACCCGGGGAACCATGTGCTCGCCGTGCCGTCATTTTCGTTGAGCCCGACGTGTAGACTGCTCCTTCTCCGGCCTTTTGTCGTTTGCCCCGCGTGGCTTCCTGACCCTGTCCTGCCAGCTACTAAGAAACCCCGGCGACCCTGGCCTGCGACGCCGCACATGACTGGCTGATCGCATGTGTCGCGTGCCTTTCCAGCACCAGCCAGCGAACCTGATCGCCCGGCGGGCGTCAACACCGTCCGGATGGAGCAAAGAGCGACAGATGTACGTTCGAAGCACCCGGAGCTTTCGTTGCGCGAAGTGGCATGCGGCATGGTACGCGTCAGCACGCACACGCAAGCTAAATGCCGATCATGCCAGACCACGCCACCGCCGGGTACAATGAGACACAGACGGCCCTGCTCACATTTCACGCGCGCTTGTGGCTGGGTGCACCGTGCGAACATATAAGATTGCGGATACTATCACAAATAGGGAGTTTCGAAAGTTTTTGACCTAATCGTGAATAGAAAGACATCGGCACCACTTTTTGCCAATCGGATTTTTGGAGTCGATGTGATAGTGTACAAACTATTCTTCTGAAGTGTTACTCTGGTATAATGTGGGATGGTTGTGTCGAAAGCGCAATGCTACCGCAACCAACAGACTCGCACTCGAAGACACAGGCCCTTTCAGCGGATCGAATTTTTTTAGATGCCAGAGAACGAGGATTGCTCTAGCTTTCAGAATCAGTTTCCCTAGGGGCATTGTTATCGAATCGGTGCGTGGGTTTAGCTGCGAGGTAGGTGCCACATAATGATTTTTACTGTTGATGGAGCTGATTGCCTATGGCGATGACTTCTCGGCGGACATGGATGCTGCGCCACTCCCCCTCGGGGTCAATCTCATGGTTTACAGGCGACTCGACGTGACGATAGTATTCTCCTTTGGTGCCGCAAAGGCCATCCTAACTTACCTGGGCTAATCACCGACGACATTTGATTGGGTCCGGGGAGCACTGCTGGCAGTTGCGTGAGTCAATGTTGTCCTTCACCCCACGATGACCAGAGGCACTTACTGAGGTTGCGACAATGTCCAGGCTATACTGGATCGGCCTGTATGAACAAGGAGACTCAGAGGAATGGGAATGGTACTTCCAAGTTGATTTGGCGCCCTGGATCGGTTATTGCACAAAGCGTGTCATTGGAGGGGGTAATCACACTCACCTCTTACCGACTGTGGCGTTCGGTATTGACGAACGAACGAACATACAGTCATCAATGGACTGCTCACCCTCGAACAGCCTATCCGTCGTCTTCTTACTGAACAACCTGCTTGGTCTCCGGAGTGTGGACCTCCTTGCCTGCTCTGTCCCGTGTATACCCTTTGTGTCTGGTTGGGGTTGTTCGTTGTCACGCACCTTCTCTGGTACTGGGTCGGTGCACTTGTATATGTAGTTTCTTATAACGTTGACAGGCTTGACCTGCTCTCGTAGACCCGACGAGTTCAAGTACGGGTCTGGAGATGGCAGTGGGTGATGATCTTCATGGATCACTATTGTACCACTCGAGGAGCAAAATGGTGGGAACGGTGTGCTGGCCGGTTACTCCGAGTCGCATAGGTATAGAGTACGGGTATGGGTACGTGCAACGAGAATTTGATGTGTCCGTGGACAAGGGTAGACAACTAGCATTTGCATACTAATGTACACAAGCACTATCTGCACTGAGGGTGTAGCTGAAGCAATCAACGTGAAGTAAAAGAAAGCTGCAGTCGCAGTGCTGAGCTGGAAGGATTGGACATTGTGTTGTGGATGTTGTGGAATATCAACTATCCTACATCACCATCTCGGTGGTCAGTATAATGAGGTTGGGCGACGACACATACAATGTACCCTCGAGGATGACGTCCATGGCTCCCTTTGCGATGTCCGCCTATTCTTGCCCATCGACACACCAATATTTGCCATCTTCAGCACCGGCGCATTGTTAACTGGGGCACCTACCACCGGCACCTAACATACCCATCAGAACCACGAAATAAACGAGCAAAAACTCACCTCTATCGTCCGTCGTCGCCATGATGGCACCACGAGCCTGGAACGCCCCATCTTGTGCTTCGGGCTTGTGCGCGCAAAAACGCAAACGTGCTCACATTGACCACGCGCTCGCACAGCTGCGCCGTGCCCATGTGTCTAGCGTGGCACCCGTCGCACGACGTAGCCCAAGCGTGAAGGGGTAAGGCTGGTCAGGAGCGAGAAGGATTCGACTGTCAAGTCCTGCCAGACACGTGCCGACATTTTGCTCTGGTCAATGCCGACGCCGACCAGATGCGTTTTAAAGCTGAGCCAGTCCACCCAGCGGATCCTGCCCACCCGACCGCCGCCCATGCGCGTGCAACGTACGCCTCGGCGACGTGACGCTTCCGTGCGGGAGCCCTCACCAAGCGTGGTTCACTCCTTGGGGGTCACGCAGGTCATGGGCGTCGTGTGCATCGCGTAGAGCACGTCAAGGTTCGTCAGCTCCGCCGAGGTCGTCGCTTTTGCGCTGGCGCCCGTTTTTGCCGATGAAGAAACTCAGTAGTAAACCGATCTGGCCGGAAGATGATCCGGTGATGGGCTACAAGTCACGGCAGCTTCAGGGGACGCAGGACAAGCCGCTGGTGCGCTGGTATGGGTGGCCCCGTTGCGGGCTGCATGAGCGCCACCGTTGGCACAGGTGCATATCGTCCGATCCATTACTGCTCGCGGACGGGGCGAAGGCTATATTGTAAGAGAGGTGACGGATCTATTAGTCTTTCTAAAGTTAGCATGGGGGCACGGTGCAGACGTGTGTACAATCGATACCAGTGGTGGGCCGTGACCTCGCGAGAAATGGCTCGGGGCCGTCTGCAGATGTGAGAACAGGGGAAGTGAGGTCGGGCTAGCAAGGGAGGGTTGAAGACGGGAGCGTACGTGTAGAAGATCCGATTCCGCTTGTACTAACACCGAGTTGGGTAAACTTGAGTGAACTCGTCGCCCACGTCTTGGACTTGTCTTGGCCGAATTCACGAGTGTGAGTGTGACGAGGCTGTCGACGAGGTTGTGGGTGTATTGGAGTGAGCGCGGATGGCCACTAGCAAGTCTTAGGCCGCGTACCCGTGCCATGGGTCCACGGTGCAGATTTATGCAAGGGTTTGAGATGGCTACCCTAACCCGTAATCCACTGATACCAGGTTACGAGCTGCGGCTAGGGTGGTTCGGATTAGCCAAGCACAACCAGTGACATCACAGGGGCCCGGTGCGAGAACGCTCACTTCTCTTTCATACTATTGTTGGCACAATGACAAACCATACGCTCTGCAATATCGGGCATGACCTGTGTGCCTATAACATTTAGATCAGTACTGTTGACACCCAAGAATTCTTTGGTGTTCGGCTGCATCCGGCAAAGACCGAATTATACGCACCGCAACGGCCCGGGCAGCCTGCTGTCAAGTTACAACGTGCATCTGCTAGTATCTGCTATTCCACCACCGTGACAATATACTCTGGACTGTCGCAACATCCCTCTCTCTCCTAATCGCGCTGTCCATTTCTTTCCTCAAGAAATTTGCAATGGTCTGTCGTTCTGGTCAGAATATCCCGCTTTTTACAACCCACAATCTCTCTGTCTTTGGCAGTCCCGGAGCTCTAGGAAAGAAGGAGACATCAGAGAGTTTGTCAGAGCCACCGGAGCTACGTATGCAACTTTGTCCGATTCCATATAGTACTTGCATTCGAACGAAAAGTTGTATTTCAGCACACGAGAGGCCAGGCGCTATCTTGATAAGCACCTGCGCCTAGATATCGCCGTGGAATCCTATTTGAACTCAAGGGAGATCATGTCACCAACTCCTTCCTCCAGCCAACTCGAAAAAATATTTAACCAATACAAGGGTGTGCTACCTCTCTACTTACGGATCGATCTGTTTCGCCAAATTCATTTGTCTTTTGAAATTAGACGCTGACGAAGACGACATCGCTGTGGATGGTACCCTCAGTCTGTGCAAAGATCTTGGCGTTGACCCAGAGGACGTCGTCCTTCTCGCCGTTGCCTGCGAACTCCAATCTCCGAGCGTCGGCAGATGGAGGAAGACGGGTTGGGTACAAGGATGGAGGGGGCTCGGGTGCGTAGCCTATGCTTCAAAACTCCGTGATCCGTTCTCTGTCTGAAACCGATTGCGCACTGCTGGCAGCGTGGAGTCATTCGAGGGAATGAAAGGCACAATACCCCGCTTGCGCAAGAGGCTAGGGTCGGACCCCGTCTACTTCCGCCGCGTGTACCTCTACACGTTTGAGTTTGCGCGGGCGGAGGGCCAGCGGAGTCTCGGTCTCGAGCTTGCGTTGGCTTTCTGGGGCCTGTTACTTCCACACGGTCTCAAGGGCGGTGCGCTCCGCTCGCAAGACCCCTGGCGGGGACGATCTCATGAAGGCCGATGGCGGGTGGACGGAAGAGCACACACAGCTGTGGTACGACTTTCTGGGTGAGAAGAACATCAAAGGCATCAGCAAAGACACATGGGCAATGGTGCGTATCCCCTCTCTTCTACGACTTTGGATAATTCTGACTTTGGAAATGGGGATATTTTACTTAAATACTTCAATGCGACACAGTTCCTTGTTTTCGTACGCAGTATAGACGCAAAGTTTGAGACGTATGATATTGAGGGTACGTTCCCCCCGTTCCGCACGGACTGCGTGCTCTCCACCATTTGACATGTCACCCACGGACACACGTATTTTGCAGGTGCGTGGCCATCGACGATAGACGATTTCGTAGAGTGGGCACGCGGTCGCGTGCGGGCTCAGGAACCATAGGAAAACAAACGAGCTGATTGACTTCAGCGACTTTACCTGCATGTATGACTTAGGGAAGGAAGGCTGGTGTAATAATGATCTGTCTTCGATGTCACGGGCGTGGTCTCGTTGAGATGTGTTCCATCGTACGCTCCCGTTGTCGTGTGCTCGATATCGCTACCCACACGTCACGCGTCACCAATTGTACTAACACTTCCATTGTGCGACGCCGAAGACCCCTGTATGTTGGTGAGCCTTTTTTTTGTAGTTCTACAACGTGTACTGTATTGTACTGGGAGAAGTACCCCAAGTGTATTCGAACAGCAAACAACTTAATGACACCATAGGAGAACTAGTGCTGCAAGTAAACAAACTGGAGCACGCCGAATCGAACGCGACATCACCAGGGCAAGTTGACTCGCACCGTCATCTCAAAAAGAGCTTTTGCGTGTCCGAGTCCCCGGAAATCGCCGGCAGGAACGGCGACTCCCTCAGAGTGGAGAGGCGGGGTTGGCCTTGAAACACTGCGGCAGCGGCCATAACGCTTGCAGCGTCCCTGTAATATACCAAAACCAAAGCGCGTCAGCGACCGCCTTTCAACCCCCCTCAGAGGGAACAAACGTACGTGGGACCGCCGGTACGCACTATGCATTCGGTACCCGAGTCGGCTACCCAGAGCACGTCGAGGTATGTATGCGACCGCGCGGCGCCAAACGACTGCACGAGCGCCTCTTGCAGCGCGCGCCGGACGTGCAGTGCGTCGGAGCTCGGCGGGGCGATGGAGAAGCGGATGTAGTGTTGCGTTTGGGGCAGTGGTGCGGGTCCGTTGCCGGTCGTCATTCAAGTCGGGGGCAATCAGTCCCGGTCCGGCAGGTCGTGATGGTAGCGACCACGTGACCTACTTCTGGAACACGGTCGCGACATCACCTTCGCGAAGATCACGGTTACTAAAGTTCAAGTTCAAGTTTCGCCATCTCATAGATCTCATCAATGAAGGACATCATAGAAATTTCCAGCTCGGAGGAGGAGGATGCTCTATCAAAGCCTGTAACAAGGTGATTGCTGTACTATTGCTCGTCCCCAATTGCTTCCGTTAAGACTCTTTCTGGTAGGAGAAGACCCTCGTCACTTTCAGCTATGCCGACGCCCGACCCCGCCCCCGTAGGACCCTACAGTGGCAATGTGCATGAAGCAGAGTCAGAAGTTGAACGGTGCGTGTGGAATTTGATTGATCCAGCACGCGACCGCGTAGTGAAACGGCTTGTTGGTTTGTAGGCTTCCTAGTCACTGGCACCCTAAATCTGGACCTGCGGGCGCCCACGCCCGACGTATTGTGCACAGCAGCTCGAGCCCAGAGAGCCCATCCACCAATGCGAAGTTGCGACCCAACAACGCAGACATCTCCGTAATAGAGATAACTGACAGTTCAGACGACGACAACGCGTGTTGGCGCAGACCGATGTCTCCTCCCGTCCGGCCACCATGTCAGGATCAGACGAACGGCCGTGCCAACCCACTACCCGCATCTGACGATGGTCTCCTTGTCCTGTACGCTAGCCTGTCTTTGCCACCTGTGGGCCGTGAGCCTCTGACGCTTCGATGCTGCTGCAGGGATGAACCCAAGAGCTCACGGAAACCGCTGCGCCGCCCGCAGACACCTGAGACTGCTCGACGAGGACCGCCAAGCGCGGGCGACAAGGGCGCTCCCAGCCTCGTGCAAGCATTTTCGTCGTTGTCTACACTCACAGAGTCAGACCTGGAAAACACGCCCCCCATGGCAGACGATCCCGCTCCTATTACATCCCTCTTCCGCGTTCCCGCTCACACCCTGCCCACGGCCCCTTCCACCCCCACCCCGAAAACGCCCGCGACCAAAGCGAGGGCGCCCAAGTTCACCACGCCCTCTGCTGCGAAAACGCCTCGCACGTCCAAAAAGGCGCTCGCGCTTGCCGAGCAGGCCGAACGCGCAGCGTACGCCCAGTCACTCTTCGATGACCTTAATCTGTCCGTGTTCGGTGGTGGTCTCCCGGCCACGACGACCCTGGTCTGGAGCAACCGCCTCCTTACCACCGCAGGTCGTGCTCGATGGCGTCGGTGAGTCATCAGATTTTCCCACCCCCCTGTGTAGTTCTCACAGTTCCCAACGTGTTTGTTATACAAAGATCGAAGGAAGGCGTGCACACTACTTCGATCGAGCTCGCGACTAAGATTCTGGACTCAAATGGTAAGTCGTTATACTGTATGAGACCGGGACAAGGGAGGATTCCCATCGCTTGCTCCTACCTCCAAAGAGCGCATTCGAAATACTCTGTCACATGAAATGTGCCACCTCGCATGCTGGGTCATTAATCAGGACCCGAAGGAAGGTCATGGGAAGGTCTGGAAGTCATGGTGCGTGGGAGGAGCCTTATTTCCAACACTTGCTGCACATGTGTGGATGACTCACGAAGTTACGTCGCCATTCTGCTGGACATTTTATAACTGCAGGGCCGCGAAGGTGATGCGCAAGCGAGCGGACATTGACATTTCGGTGGGTGTTGCGGTCGGCCCAGCGGACTTTATTTCCTGATCGTGCATGCGGTATGTGGCTGCCAATCATTTAAATTTTTGCAGACGCGGCACAATTATGAAATATCGTATCCGTTCGAATGGGGTGAGCGTTTAGACAACGTTCCACGAGTTCGCTGTTCCACTCCTACGGTCCTGCTAACCCGATATGTCCTCAGAGTGCGAGAACTGTGCCAAAACGTTGAGTCTCTTCCGGGACCTTCTCCCTCCTATTGGGTGTTTATTCTCTTCTCATTCTCGATCCATATCATCTGCAGATATGGACGCTTCAGTAAATCCATCCGTCCGGATGAAGTTGGTGCGTGTCCCCTTCGGCGTTATTTGCGTCGTCCTGTGCCTGTCCTCCCCCCATCCGATATGTAGTTTTTCTGACAATCCTTTCTTCTTTACTACTTTGTTTAGTTTGTGGCGCTTGCAAGATTGGCACGCTCCGCCCGCTCTTTACGGTGCGCACGAAGACCCCACGAAAGACAGCCAATAGTCAGATGGCCGCGAGGTCACCGCGTGGTGCGTTTCTTATCTTTCATTCCATCACTTGTTCGGTGTCTTTTGTTCCCTACCACCGTCTTACGTGTATTGTGCTAGATTCTCCACGAGCGGTGGGAAATAGTCCGATCACCATCGACGACACGACTAGTGGCACCCGCATGATGCCCGGATCTTTTGACGACGACTCGGAAGAGTTTGACTTGGACGAGTTGTCGCTTGGTATCCGCAGACTTGGCGTCAAGGACAATTGACGACGGACAGATCAAGCGATTGCTTCTCACGCATACACTATCTGCTCCTTTTTTATAAGATGGGATCGGGCAGCGCCTTTCCTGGTGAAGGGCGGTGTCACTCGTCCGCTTCCACAAGTTGTCCTAATCCTGTCCACGTAGGCTCACTCGTGTTCTACTTTGAAATGCATGACCCGTAGCCGACGCAACCTTACCTACACTTTTCGAGGGACACCTAGGTGCCGTAGACGTTATCGAGCACACTTGATTACAGTAATGCGTCCTGTACAGTACATCCGGCTCTCTCCTTGAAGCGACATTTTTGTCTCCAAACCAGCGATAGTAGTTATGGGCAACCATCGGTGTGGTAGGGGGTGGAGTAGCACTTTTTCAACCAAGACTTTGGCGAGGGTTCCTGAGTTCGTCTGCAAGTTAAATAGAGGATGAAAAAGAGCACGATCGTAATCGACTCGCGTGGCACAGCTTCGCGCACTCCGAGTCGTAGAACGTGTTCCCGGCGCTGCTGTTGCTATTGCTGTCCCCGCCAGGTCCACTGTTTCAATGGAGTCGCCGTTATTAAGTTAGTAGCTGGACTCCCTGATAGCTGCGGCTCAGTTCTACAGACAGCTCAAAGTCTTACACTGCAGTAGGCTAGCGCGGTACGCCCGTAATCATGGTCAGTCTCGGTGGCGCGATCAGCCATCCTTCAAGCTTCAAGTTGCGGCCATCGCCGCTCGCTGTCATTCTTGTCGCCATTGGCCCATCACGATCATGACACGACGACCAGAGAGTGCCGATTTTGATTATAAATCCAGGCTGACTATGGCGTACTCCGTTTCGCTACTCCGAGTCCTTCCGTCTCGAGCCGTCCCCCATACACGGACCTGGAAATGTGCCCCGCGCCGCTACCGCCAGCAAGACCGCCAGTAGATACCCTTGAGCTCCACCATACAGTACCTCAAATTTTCTCAGCGATAATCGTGTCTGATTCGAGAAGCGCGCTACGCGTGGTGGGCGCTTCGCTGAGTAGAGAGATCTAGCCTCTAGGTCTCGTATCCTGGGGAACCATCGTCGAAGGGCCACAGTATACAGTAGTTACTGTACTGTGCACGTCCATCTCTTACGCAGACAAGGTGTAAGTTAGCTTGGTCAGCCAAGTTGTCCCGCCGTTCTTTTCGGAACCGCGGGTTCTTGGCGGTACTTGGCGCAGTAGAAGCCGCTCTCTTGGAGGGCGACCGCAACTGGCCTGGCCTTGGGCCCGGCAACGTGCGCGGTTCAAGCACAGGAGCCTTGTAACAGGTACGGGAAATCCGGACGTGCAAACGAAACACATAGTACAGTGTGGTACTTATTGGATTCGGTAACATGCATCACCCCGGCTCTGCGCTGATGCTATCATACACTGCATTTCTCCATGGAGGCGCTGTATTTCTTTGCAGTTTTGACCAAGAACGTGATAAAGTATGGGCGGCGTAGTTAAAATGAACTAGAGCGGGATCAGATCGACGAATCGATGAATCACCGCCTGATAACTTTCGCTGCCTCAGCCTTCGGAACCCGGAGGAAGGACACACGCCAGTCAAGTCGAAACATCCTTTTGGCACCACGATGGTGGTGCATCTTTGATCTACTGCAATGGAGTATACGTACTTGAATTGCGACCAGATGGCTGGCGGATGAAGAAGTTTTGCTGTTTACGCCCTCTAAGCGCTATCACCGTTCTACTGTATAGGAGTTAATATCAAGCATCCCAAGCTACGTGCTTCCATCAGAGTGACCTTCGATCCAGCTTACTGTAACACTCTTGTGTTTCAAGCACATAGAGTACTCGGCCCGCGTATTTGGCTCGGGGTATGATGCGGTTAATGATCGGCACGGGCTGAATTTGAAGTGCGTAATGTAGTCCGAACGCTGAGAAGAACCTAGAGCTCGGCGTCGACTTCCCAGTCTGAACCAAGGGCATATTCAGGTTTGGGTTTCACCCAACGGCAGGCCCGCGACAAGCCCTTGTACTATTCCGCACTATGCGACCCATGCGCCAAAATGAACGAGGTGCGGATGCATAGACTAGCAACAACTGGGCTCGCCTAGCGAAAGAATAGCATCAAGGAATTCTCGCGCCCTGCCGAGGCGAGGTTTGATCGCTCTGGAGAATAAGTAGGGTATCAAGGACACGACTAGATTCATATGGCGTTTCGAGGATCCGCAGTGGTTTCTTGGCACGCCCGACGAGTGCCAGGGGCAACAGCTTGGAGCTGTATGGATTTACAGTCGAGACTTCGGGCTTCTATTCAGGAATGAGTGGGCGCAACGCGCAGCAGAAATCAAGGCGGACTCAAAAAGTTTATCTAGACCGCGGCAGGGAATGTGCACATGGGTGTGGAGAGGAGAATGAACGAAGATGCGGAAACTGCTCGAGACGCAGGAGCTGGTAGAGACAAAACGATCTCGTTGTGACGTACTGTATCATGTCGCGTGTAGGCCGAGGACGATTAGAAAGGATCAACTAGGATGTAGAAGTTGGACACCCTCGTGCATATGGTTATTGTGGACCGCACCGACTTATTGGTAGGTACTACGACTTCGTGATTTGATCAGACCTTGCAGCACGGGCCAACCTATCAAATTTATGACGAACGACTTGACATTTATTTGTAGGTGTCATGGCACGCGACGATTGCGGCGGTATTGAAAATGGCAACCTTCGTTTCTCCGAACCGTTCGGGTGTTGGAAACAAAGGCTTAGCTTCGCCTCCAAGAGTAGACACCTAACTTGAATGCTTTTGGAACATTGTCCTCTCGGGCGTTCGAAAGGAGGCGGTGCTACAAGCAACTCGACATCCACGACCCTGTTCGACGAAGTAACCTAGCGAGGATCTTATAGCCCAGATACGTTTTTCGCGGCCAACACCGTGGGGGAGCCCTTACAGTAAGAGACCGGAGGTGAAAGTTCGAACGGATGTGGCAAGCCAAGAGGGCGGAGAGAAAGAACGTGAAATGCGAAGAAAATCTATAGTTCCAATCAGAGCCTCGCGTCTCGCCCAGATTAAGGTCATGGGCGCAATACGGCCTTCAAAACTTGCTTCAAAATCACTTGCGGAAGGCCAGCGTGGCTGTGTCACGGTTGCGGTTGCGCTCCGTCAGTACTTAACATAACGTAAGCTATCTTAGGATAACAGAATGGCGGCACCAGTGGAGAATCATAGGCCCGGGAGACTCGAAATAGGCAAGACTGCTGAATGCGGCGCTTGCACGTCTTCTAGTTCAAGTTGGTAGTGGCTTCGATACCTACTCTTGATCCGCGTTGCCTAAAGTAGGTGGTTCAAGTTAGGGGGTGCGCATGCGGTCAGGACAGAATCGCGCTTACCACGTTTCTAAGAGACCAAAACAACGCACGAATAACTCCATCACTCCACCCCTACCCTTGCCTGCTCAAGTGCTGGTGTCAAAGCGGTCAGGGAGAATGATGATGGTCTCGACGGTCTCGTGACCGGGAGACCCGGCGATCGAGACCGAGGAAGTTTCTGACAAGCACTGGCAACTGATTCCAAGCAAATCCTCGATTTTCTGATTCCTTTGCTGATCACTACGCATTATCCCGGGTCGACACCACAACTGTGACTCGTGATCAGTCGCTTCAAAAGTTTGTAGTACTGCATTTAATTATACGGTAATGTCCTTGGTAATGTCGATCCATGCTTACATCGAGTTTCCCAGGCCGTCATCATGTTAGTGACCTCTCAGAGGAGCCCGGACCTTCACTGTCGCCATCAGTCAGGACAGACTAGAGCACTCTATTCAAGTTGTAGGTTGCCAATGTCGCCGTCAATCTTGACCTTCGTCCTGGCTACAACGGCACCGAGTGCCACTTGGCATTGTACTTTGGACACATTATACCGATTTAGGAAGAGTGGATCATTAACCTCATTGACGAACCAACTTTACAGTAACATCTAGGAACCATCGCTGGGCGTAAGAGGCTCAAGATCTCGGCCACGGGTTAGACATTCCTAATGTACGTATTAGGATGGCCGCAGTGATGAATCTGATGATCAACTACAACCAAGAATGCAGTATTATGTGAGTTTCTACTCAGCAGGCGCGCATTGGGTCTGGCTGTCACAACTCCAACTGAAGTAGTGCAGGGAGGACGCACCCCACAATAATTTTTTGGCTGATGTTCTTCGTTACTGGCCTCGATTTCACGGGTCATGTGCTGAGGGGAGAGGGCTACAGTATATTCCAACTCTTTACTAGCTTCCCTATGCTGCCGAATTCAAATTTCGGAAGTCCATCAGCGCTCATCGCCAAGTCAAACACTGCGATCAGATAGGACGTCACCCTTGAGGCTTACCGCGTGGTGTTTACGTATCCCATTGTCCCAATGCATGAGTAACTTGCAAGTGCTCAAGTGACCAGGCGTCAAGCCCGGAGCGGACGATTAGGAAGCACCGTTGGTGTATCCGTACTAGTATCTGTTGGCGGCGGTCGGCCCCACCGCTAGATAAAGGGTGAACCCTTTCAAAATGATCCTCTGTGCCCTGAGCTATACCTTAGTTCCACTCGTCTGCAGTCAGTAGGTCATGTCGGCACCTCCTCCTGGGCCTCCTCCCGTGCTGCCGAACATCGCCGAGATGTAAGTGTTGTCATATCCCTCACACACTTCGGCCGAGCTGACCCTTCTTAATTTCCCTAGAACCGCACCCCTTGTACGCACAATCGTTGCCTCCTTCCGTGACTTGTCGTTGTTGACACCTACTTAGCTCCTGGGGAGTGTTTGGAACTGGACTCTGTATGGAGTCTTAATAACTCAGTTCTGTAAGTCCTTTATCAAAACCTTCGCTGGTTCCGGGCTCCTCATCGCGCGGACGAAGACGTGTACACCTACAACTTTCCGAACGATAATAAACGCTTCAAGTTCTTAGGTAAGCGGACACTCTCGATACGTTGTTCTCCTCCTGTTGACGACCCTTCCGTAGCCTACGGGATGTTTTTGCTGGAAACGGTGCAGTCAGGGCTCGCCCTCGCTGACCTTTACTACTGGTTTGCCTCCGGCTTCGGTGACATAACGCACCTCGCCTCTCCTCACCTTTCGGTCTGGGATGGGCCACTTCTCGGGGGTGTGGCTTCTTTGACCGTCCAATTCTTTTTCGTGTATCGTATCTGGGTGCTCAGCTCGAGGGAGTCTTGGTGGTTGTGCCTGTTGATATCTTTGGTGCGCCGGTTGTGCTTCGAATTTGGCCCCAATACCGCTTCTCAATGGGTTTCACTTTTGATAGTGTTCCACCGTCGCTGCCTCATCAGAGATTTCTGGGGGTATCTATGTGAATACCTTCTCAGACATGTTACCTCCGACCTGCCTCACATTTTTTTAGTCGCATGTATCTAAGGGGTTCACTCGTGGTCGAGTGCTGAAGATCTTTTCATTGGCAAGTCATTATGTCTGTGAACAACCTGTATCTCCTGCTGATGGAGATGTCCCGTCAGATCTGGCTAATCGGAAGCGTCTTGGCCGATGGCCTCATCGCCGTTTCAATGCTTTATCATGTGAGCACCTTTTTTTTTTTTTAGGGAACTCAAAAGATTTTTCTGACTGGCTGCTCTTTATTACCTACGCAGCTGGAAAAACGACGCATCGACGGAGGTGGCTTTTTCGGTAACCATGCCATGTCAAGAATCGTGCGATTGACGGTCGAAACCAACTTACTGACGAGTAGGCGGATTCTCAAATCTAGTACACTCCTAGTCTCACCGTCCTCTTCAGCTGCCGTGACAATCATAGCATTAGTGTTGATCGTCGTAAAACCCGTGCGTAATTCGACTACGGGTGTGCATGTTCTGTGACTGACCCGGTACGTTGAGATAGGATAAGGATTGGTACACCTGCCCGTGAGTCTCATCTTCTTCAAGTCGACACTACATTCATATCGATTTCATGTTCGCTTCCTAGCACTGCTATTATGGGGAAATTGTGCGGATATCTTCGATCTATAACATTTGTACTGCTAATAGCATGCGAATGCTGGTGTAGGTACTCCAATGCGCTTCTCGCTTCGTTGAACAATCGCATTGCTATCCGCGAAGGGCCGGAGCGCAGAGCAGCGATCAGGTCTCCATCCGAGTCCGCGACACTTTCGAGCGCCACACGTTCCAAAGGCACTTCGGATTTTATTCATTTTCAACTCGAGATGCCCCCACCTCCCTTAAGACTAATGCCATCAAGAGATAGTGTAGGAAGGTCAAGGTCAGGGGAGGGTGAAGGAAGAGAGGGGATTTTCGGTGAGTAACGTCACTCCTGCTTCGAACTTGTCTTCGGCCTCACCTGAATTGTAGACCTCGCGTGAATCAGTCATCTTTAACCCGCTATTTATTAACAGGAAATAAAGCCTGATCGAGCGTTGACAGTACGGTATATAATATCTGGGGCGCTGTCATACGTATCGATTGTACAGACCATGTGTTCGCCATTCACTGTAAATTTACGTACCGTAGAGGCTAGCAGCTCGCTCCCTGCTGTGCGAAACTCCTCCCAGGTCGGGGATTCCCACACAATATAACAAAGGCGATAAGTCGCCCCCGCCGACCGCTCCCACCGCAGCCGTTTGTGGCACTTGGTGCCCGTGGGATTACCACTGACACACACAATCGTCTCGATCCAAAAATAAACATGACCATGATTGTTTCTCAGAGTATGGCGAACCTCACTGTGGCGTGCAAGCAGATGGTGATGTCGGATCGTCAGCGGCAGGTTGCGAAGCATGATGCATTCACGAGGCATCTACCCAAAATCGGCAATATTACCATCTTCTCCACCGAACGCGCATCTCATAAGCTCGGTCGGCTCCGCTATCAGCACCACATCACCGATTCTGTTCCACCGTCTTTGAGAGAATATTCGAAGGGTAATTGTCTTGTACCGGGCTTCAAGTTACTCATAGGTAATACGTTCGGGTCTTGTTCCCAGCAACAACAGGAGTGCTCCGCTCAAGCTCCATTGAGCACCTGTAGGTATCAGAATTATCCATAGCCTACTGTAGCCCCGCAAGATTGGTACTTAATCCGGATCATGCACTGGCACCCATGTGCTAGCGCAGTTTGCAAGTGATGATCTTCTTTGCCATCTTGGGTTCGGCGAACTTGACCATGATAGCAAATAGATCGGGAAACCAACCAAAAAAAAAAAAAAAAAAGCCACTACTTAAGTTCTCACTGACTAGTCGCGTAATTGTCGAGTTCGCCTGAGAGACCGAACGGGGACAGCACCCAATCGAAGAGATATTGCAAGAGATCGAACGCACCGTCATGAATTCGAGCAACGATACAGGGTAGTAATTGCCGCAGAAGCCAGCGATCAAAAAGCTTGATAATGTGATTCAGTTGGTGTCAAAAAATGGCCTGAGCGCCAAAAGTAGTGGGGGTGCCGTGGGCCGTGGATCTGTTGACAGGCGGCGGATTTACCCAGCTGTACATCGCCTGCTCCTTGCCACCCGTTACACGGCCGTGAGCGCATGTACTGCATCAGTCTCCTTGACTCCCTCGTCCTCTATCTGGCTCTCCCATTCGTCGTTAAGCCCCGGTTGGGTTAATCCACATTCCCAGCTACATGCGCCCCGTTCCATCACGTCCATACATGCCCCCTCTGATTCACAGACAAGTACGATCAATCTCGTACTCGAGTCGCCGACCTTACCTCGGACGATGGCGAAGCGAAAATGCGTTTGTGGTTGCTGAAGGGGGGGGGGGGATCCAGGACAGCAAGGTCAGTTCGCTCGCTCGCCGTGTCCGGTCTTGTTCGGTCGTGCGTTTATGGGGTTTCCTTGTTCAGATATCCTTATTGTCTAGAAAAGCAGGACGATGTCAAATGTGTGCTCAGCTTCCATGAGCTTGAGGGCTGCGAGGAATACTCAAAGTGCAAAGCTCGCGCGCGGGACACGGTGAGAGTGTATGATTCCAGCAACAAGAAAAGTAAAAGTTGCTAAAGCGAACATCAAAATCTAGGGGCAAGCATACAAAAGCAATTCTTAGGAATCCATTGCAGCCTAGTCGACTCAGTCGTCGGTCATGTAGTATGGGACATACAATGGCGAAACAGTGGCATCATGTGTTCAACTATAAGGAGAGTGACGTTGCAAGTCTGCTCATCGGGACAAATTCCTTCAGCTGCGTCACGGAGGCCAAGAAACAGGCCCGGGAAATGGTCTGGGTCCGAGGTACTAAGAAGAAAGTAAAACGGAATCATCACAGGCGACCGGCGAGAAGACAAGGGCAATCCCACAGAGGAACCCCACTATCGTTCCCACCACACCGAACCACACTAAACAAGATAGTTAGAGATTGGACGAAGCAAACAAAGTGAGGGGTTCGTGCTCACCGTATCGTTTCGCAAGTGGTGTACCAGGTCCGTACTCGTCCAAAAAGTCCGCCGCAGATTGCCATCCCCAGACCCGTGCCCGAACCCGTGGGGTCTACGAGAGCAGGTTGAGTCTGCCAACGTTAGAAGTAAATATACATACGGGTACGTAGACCAAGCGTAAGAGACTGTACGCAGAAACATAGAAGCCGATAACAACCCCAAACCAGGCACCAACAGGGACTTGCGGGAAGGAGTGTTCGAGTGGGATCACGGCGGAGTTGCTCAGTGAGACGGCAGTGAGCGCCCCAGAGAAGCAGAACGGCACACCCATGGCTGTATATTCGTTCGTTCGTATCAATACAAGCACCGTATGGCTGGCAAGACGTGAGTGTGGTTACCCCCTCCAACGACACGCTTTGCGCAATAACCTATCCCGGGCGCCAGATCAACTTGGAAGAACCATTCCCATGTGTCTCGTTGTTCGTACAGGCCGATCCAGTATAGACTTGACGCCGTCGGGACCTCAGTAAAGTGCGTCTGGCTATCATGGGAATGGACGAGATTGACTCACAAAACTGCCAGCAGCGCTCCTCCGACCCAATCCAATGTCGTTGGTTCGGTCGATCGGCCCTTGTAGGTTAGGATGGTCCTTTGCGATGCCAAAGGAGAATACAATCGTAATGTTGAGCAGCCTGTAGCCCGTGAGCTTGACCCCCAGTGGAGGCGGCGCAGCATCCACGTTCGCCGAGCGATCGTCACTACGTTCTTCTTGGTCGCCTTCTTGACATCTCGAAGGTCGGCGAATGGTTGGAAGGAGGCACTCAGCTCCACTGGCATTCGAATTACTGTGTGGCACCTACCTCACAGCTAAACCTATGGACCGATCCCATAATAACGCCCCTAGGGCAACTAATTTAGAGAACCTAGAGCCATTTTCCGCCATCTAAGAATGCGGTCCACTGAAGGAGCTTTTGTTTTGAGTGTGGGTTCGTTAGCTGCGGGGGTATCGTCGAATATGGGTAATAGGGCCATGGCTTTATGGCTCCACTGGCACCGCTTTGGGTAGTATAGGGGTCTTATTCCTGTGCGACACGGGGACGTCGGTGATGCAAAGCAGAACTAGTACTCAGGCCAACGCGTTCGAATTCCGGCCCTAAACGAAAACCGCCAACCCGGAAATCCCCGGAGAAGCCTGTGGCCCAGGGCTTGTATATAACGAGTATGTTAGGCATACGACAACACCCACATTATGGTTGTACCATCCATGAACAAGTACATGCTGGCAGGCCACCCTATCTCCGTAACCCTGCTCATAAATACTGATATTTCTCTAATTAGTGGAACACAGTATATACACTAGTTATGCGTCTTGAAGTTTCGTGACGGGGTCTGAGCCCTACGTGAGATAAAAGTAAACTACGGCGAGCGGCGACCAGACAAGGGCGGTTCCACAGAAAAACCCCACTATCGCTCCCACCGCACCGAACCACTCTAAACGAAATGGTCAGAGATTGGGCTGAGCAAACAAAGTGAGGAGTCCATGCCTACCATGTTGTTCCGCAAGAGGTGAACCAGGTCCGTAGTCTTCCACAAAGTCCATCGCACGCTGCCATCCCCAGACTCGTCCTCGAATTCGTCGGGTCTACGGGAGCGGGTCAAGTCCGTCGACGTTGGAAGAAATTACGCAAACAAGTGGACCGACCCAGTGCCAGAGAAAGTGCGCACAGACACTGAAGCCGACGTACACCCCAAACCAAGCATCAAGAGGGACATGCGAGATGAAGTGGGCAAGTAAAAACACGGGCAAGCTGCTCAGCGAGGTAATGGCAAGCGCGCCGCGGAGGGAGAATAGCACTCCCATGGCTTTATGTTCGTTCGTTCGTTTGCGTCAATATTAGTGCCACACGACTAGCGAGCTGTGAGTGTGCTTACCCCCTCCAACGACACGTTTTGCGTAATAACCAATCCCGGGCGCCAAATCAACTTGGAAGAACCATTCCCATTTCTTTGCGTCTCGTTGTTCATACAGGCCGATCCAGTAAAGCCTTGACGTCGTCGTAACTTCAGTAAGTACCTTTGGCCATCATGGGTGAATGACAAGATTCGACTCACGCAACTGCCAGCAGCGCTCCTCCGACCCAATCTAATGTAGTCGGTGCGGTTGATTGGCCCATGTAGGTTAGGATGCCCTTTGTGATGCCAAAGGAGAATACTATCGTCATGTTGAGCAGTCTGTAGCCCGTCAGGTTGACCCCGAGTGGGGGTAGTGCAGCGTCCCACGTCCGATGAGAGGTCATCGCCATATTCTTCTTGGTCGCTTTCGACGTTCCAAAAGAGGTAATCAGCTCCGCTAGCAGTAGAATCATTATGTGGTACCTACTGCCTCGCGGCTAAATCCACGCACCGATCCGGTGACAATTCCCCTAGGGAAGCTGGTTCTAAAAAGCTAGAGCCGTCGTAATCCTCGTTTCTTGGCATCTAAAAAAATCTGGTCCGCTGAAAGGGCCTGTGTCTTGGCCGCGGTAGCATCGCCGGGCATGGGGCTGTAGCTTTATAGCTCTACTGGCACCGCTTTGGCTATGGTAACCATCTGTTTCTTGTGCAATACGAGGATGTGGCGAAAGGACCAAAGATTCGAAGTAGGACCTGCCGATAGTGGGATCTAAATCGAACCAGGGAAATCCGTTCTGACAGAGGGGCTCATTGAAGTTGCGCGCGTTATGGTTCGAGAAATATGTTTCTGTTTCGCTGACCGCAGAGTCACTAGAGTGGGTGTAGAGCAAGGCAAATCACAGGCAGTGCCTAACGCTAGCTTACGTCAGATATAACCCTCAGTTCGCGCTCGCGCTCGGGTGTCTTTTGTTTTTTTTTGGTAAGGACCGGTCGTAGAGATTAGGATAAAAGTCCACTTTTTTATGTACTAAAGACCACGGCAGTCTCAGAAAAACTTTTGACCCTACGCCTCCATGCCCTCCATGCCGCATCTCCGTAGTTTACAGCAACCACTCCGCTCCATATCATTTGCAACGACGACCAGGCAGCGACCGAGCTCAAAAACATGTCCCCTGACACGAACCTACAAACTTTGTGAGGAAGAACGCAAGAGCTCCTAGGAGGAGGAACTTCATCTGAGGCAACAAGGTCTACGATTGTAAGAGAGAGGAAATCTTGGGTCGATGATACTCACAGATCCAGACAAGGTAGTCAAATATTAATACGCAGGCGGTGAACGTCGTGATGAAGACGATAAAATAGGCGTGGGTCTTCGTGCCAACTAAGGTTGATCTGTAGGTGAGCAAGTGAAAACAGGAGACGTATGACATACTGCAGTTCAGCATCCAAGAGGCATGTCTAGAGGTCCGTTATCAGGAAGCAGGCCATGATATTAATCATGAGCTCTCATACAGGTCCATGCATTCATTGCGCGTAACGCATTTGTTGCACCTTGAACAGTGCCTCGTGTGAGGAGGCCTCGCAGCCTTAAGTATGGGTCCCACGTAAGCACGCGAGAAGTCATCACATCCCAGCGGAACCCACCAGACATCGTACGCAGAACGCCTTCGTAGTTAATTGTTTGCGCTGAATAAGGTCTTCGATGATCTATGAGAATTTGTCTCGGCGCCGAAATCTTTGTTCGAAGGTGATTGTCCAACCCACCGGCTTCAACTCATCTTTCGTCAGTATGTCGATTGTTCCAGGGTCACAAATTGTAGTAAAAACGAGCGCGACCACGCAGAGACCAAACAAGAGCCCGAATAATGCATGCAGGTAAGGGTTGTGATGCGCACCTAATCAGGCCCTCGAGTAAATAAAAATAAAATAGCACCAGGGCGTCTGAGGCGAACCGTATCGAAGTCGGGTGGCCCATCCGTATGCTATCCACAACCCAGACCCGAATATGATCCCAAGAAAGTACGGGCTCGAGTAGATGCTATCGCTAACGGTGCCTCGTTGGAGAAATTCCAGCAGCACCACCTGATAATCGAGAATGAATGGGGGCCATCGAAATTACAGAAAGTAGGCAGTACGAACCAGATGCATGGCGACAAGGGCAGCTGGCGCAAGGACGACGCTCATGTACCATGGAAACACGCTCGTGATCGCGAACGCGATACAAAGCGAAAGACTAGGAACTGAGAAGACGATGACCTTCACATGGGGCTGCAGGCGTATCATTACGACCAGCACAAGCAAGCCATAAAGGGAATCGGGGACATACCTCACTGAGCGGTCTGCAGACTTTCATCCCGTCGTTGCTGAGCCCCATCTCCGCAAGTGCCTCGTCCCACTGCATCCCGATTGCGGAATTCGTCCGCCACGTCCCGCGCCGTGCGTTGCTCCCCGTCCCGGGTCCGGAGCTGCGCGCCCGCCGCGACGAGCTGGCCGATGCACCCCCCGCTCCCGCCGACGGCCGCCCAGTGTAGCGGCGTCCGTCCATCGCGGTCCACCGCGTTCGAGGTCCGCGCCGCATCGGAGGAGCACGCGCGTAGAGACCTCGTCGCGCTGGCGCGCTGCCCAGTGCAGTGCCGTGCGGCCCTTGCGGTCGCGTTCGTCCGGGGACACCTCGGGCTGGCAGAGCAAGAGAAGCAGGCACCAGTAGGACGACGAGTGCACGGCGGCGTGGAGGCTGCTGTAGCCTTGCGCGTCGAGGAGGCGCGGGTCGGCGCCGTGCCGGATGAGTAGGTGGACAATGTCGGGCAGGCCCTGGAGAGCGGCCCATTGGAGGGGCGAGGCGAGGAGCGTGCGGGTGACTGCGTTGAGCTCGGCGCCGTGGTCGATGAGGTATTCGCACGTCTCGGCTTGGCCGCTTATCGCTGCCCAGTGCAGCGCCGTGATGTCGTCTTCGTCGCGGTCGGTCAGCCGTGCGCGACCCGACTGGATCAGGGCTTGGATGCATTCGGTCTTTCCCAGTCTGGCAGCGGTAAAGATGTTAAGCTGTATCCATATCCATCACGAGTCGTGCCAGGTGTTCGCAGATGCAGTATGGGCATGAGAGCTAGTTGTACAAAGAGTGAGGGCGGCTCACCTCAGGTGCGCTAGACCCCTCTTGAAAGGTGCCACCAGACTCTGTATCCGAGGTCATAGTATTATCCGCAGCAGAAGCGTGGAGTATCACTGATGCCACCCGGTCGTCTACCTTGACTCTTTCCTCCATGGCGTCCATCACGTCCAAGAGGGTCAATGTTGAAACCAAACGACCACCCGAATGTCCCTTTCATCTGCCAGAGTCCGCGCACGAGCGCCAGGTGGCGATATTAGGAAGCCATGAGCTGCTTCGAATCGGGACATTGTGTGGCACACAGTCACCGCTTGTAGATTTTGTTGCTGGTTACTAGTCGTGGCGTTGAGTTGTTAATGTTGTTGGTACAGCCAATCGGCCCATGTGTGAGGACGGATGTGGCGGATGTCAAAGTACTGCGCACCGCCACACAAGCCGGTTTACCGAATTATGCAATTGTCACTCGCACTACGACACCGAAGTCGACACGCCGCCATTCCTAGGCTCGCTCTTACCCAGCGCTTTCGCACCTACTTTCCTTCGCCTCCTCTTTTATCACCGCACCCGACTATTTGCCCATCCTGTGGTGCACCGCTCCCAACTCGTTTGCCGGCATGTCCCAAGTGTTTCCATATCGAACATTCACGTCCAGGATATGACTATTATGACCTCCTGGAGACACCAAAGAGTCCGAACCCATTCGTCGTCAATGAAAGTCGGCTGAAGAATAATTTCCGCCGCGTGCAGAGATATGTACATCCTGACCTATGGGCTACGCAAGGCAAGGTACGCAATTGCACGAACGAACTTCTGGTACCCCTTTGACAAATCTCTCAGGATAAGACCCAAGTAGCTCGCGACCTATCTAGTCTCGTCAACGAGGCCTATACCACCCTCCTCCAGCCCTTGTCGCGGATCCATTACATCCTTTCGCAGCACAATCTCGGCGTATTAGAGGCGGACCAGCTAGACGACCCTCATCTCATCACAGAAGTTATTGAGATCAGAGAAGCTCTGGAAGACGCATCTACTGAGAGCGAGGTGGATGACATCAAGAAAGACGTTGCCGGTTTGTACACGACATTTGTACTTCTGACTTGGAAGCTGACGGTTTTGTAGGGAAGATATCAGAGACAATGGAGAATATTGAGCATGCCGTACACGTCGAGGACTGGGCGAAAGCGCGTCGTGGGGCAGTGCGACTTAAGTATTTGCGAAGCATCGAAGCGGCGGCGCAAAGCGGCGATGACCGAAGAACAGACGACAATCATTGCTCGCCATAAGTACATGCCACCAGGCTGGCCCAAGTAGCTCCGCAACCCGCTCATAAGTACTAATGTACTTTTAGTCACTACAGTAAGGCAAACTCGCTCTAAAGTTGCGGATTAGTAGAAAACAGCATATATGCGAGTGCAACCCGTCTTGAGGTTTCGCGACGGTATCTGAGTCCTACATATGAAAGGCGTAAACGTAAAAAAAGAATCGCGACCAGACAGAAGAACCCCACCATCGCTCCCACCTTACCGAATTCTAAACGAAATAGTCAGGGACGAGGCGGAGCAAACAAAGCGAGGAGCCCGTGTCCACCATATTCCCCCGCAAGCGGCGCCATAGGGTCCATAGTCATCCAACAAGCACATCAAACGCTGCCAGTTCGACCCCGCGTCTTCTGCTTGAATTCGTCCGACTTGAGTCTACGGGGGCAGGTCAGGACAGTCAACGTTAGAAGTAATTACGCATCCAGACATAAAATATACCGATGCAGAACCAGAGAAAGAACGAACAGACAGCGATGCCGATGCCACCAAGGTGCGAAGACACGTAGTCGTCATACACCCACAACCAAGCAGCCCAGCAAGCCGATCGATTGGTGGGGGGAGGGCGAGCGGATGGTCGATATAGAACAGCGCTCCCAGGACTATAAGTTCGTTCGTTCGCGTCAATACTGGGGCATACGGCCGGTAAGAAGTGGGTGTGCGTACCCCCTCCAACGGCGCGCTTTGTACAATAACCGATCCCGGGCACGGCAGAGAGTGAGGGTGAGATTCCTCTTGAACGGTGCCACCCGACTCCGTGTCGGTGGTAGCAGTATTACTCGTAGCAAAAGGGTGGAGGATTACTGATGCCACCCGGTCGTTTACGTTGACTCTTTCCTCGTCACGTCCGAGATTGTAGTTTATACCGTATCATTGTTGAGACCAAACGACCACTCGAATGTCCCTTTCATCTGCCAGAGTCAGCGCCAGGTGGCGATATTAGGAGGCCCTGTGCTCGTTTGGCTCGAATCATGACATTGTGTCAAGCATTGTGTGGCAGGTTTTGTTGGTTATTATGAACACGAATCGTGTTGGTGTACTTCCGCTCCGGTGAACTTGAAACGTTGATAAATTTTGTCCGCTCGACCTTGACACTTCACTCCGCGTCATTAAGAACAAAATGAGCAGAAACCGGAGCCTACCCAAAAATAGCGCGCCGCTCCGCCCAGGTTGCATAGCGCGGCGCGGAGCCGCGTGCATAGCCAAAACGACGCAGGTATCGGTTTGTTCGTTACGTGGGAGTCGCAGGAGAGGCAGGAGACGACGACATGCCTAATAGACTTTATTGGACACTTACAATTACACAACCTACAACATGTATCGTACAATCACTGGTACTCGGATCGAACCATCTTCCTCAAACTTGAGCACAACGATCTAATTTGTGTCGCGAGGGTGGCAGGCAGCATGAGTGAATCTTTCTGTAGTCGCTTATGACCCTGTATTTGACCTGGAACTTTCGGCCAATCGCCAGCAGCGGGGAACTACCACCCATCCGAATAGTTCTCCCACCATTCCCACTCGGCCTGCGAGGAACCCACGAAGAAGTCCTCCCACCGCGCGTCATGGTAGTCCGAACTATAATGATCAAAGTCATCAAAGTCGTACTCGTTGATCGACATTGCGTCTTCCCCGCTCCAGTGGAATTCCGGAACGATCTTCTCCAACGCGGACGCGCGCTTTTCGCTGATGATACTGCGATCGATGCTAAGCCTCTTGAGCGGGATCTTGTGGTTATTTCGTCCTTCGAATCGCCGTCATAAGAATATCATATACGACGCCAGTGTGTGGCACCAATTCAGAGAAATCAAACTTCTTCACGAGGAGGGACGTCAGCTTGGGGAAAATAGGCACAGCCACGGGAGCGTTTTCGGCCGCCTGCGGTGGAACATCTCTTTTTCCTCGTCTACTCTTCCTTCCTTTGCCGCTGTTAAAATGTCTGGAAGGAAGTTTGGGAGGGGTGATCGTCCGTAGAAGGGTACTCGTTCCATGCCCGCTGGCTTCGATTGTGGTGACCTTCGCACATTTCTGAAAGAGCTCTTCCCAGTTTAAGGAATGGAATGAGTCCGGAGCTGAGACGGAGAGAAATTCGAGCTCCGCAATGGGTAGGGTGATGCACGCTCGCTTAAGGATGTACTCCAGGTGATCGAAGTCGGAACGGGTGATGAACGATAGAGTAAGCTCGGGGCTGGCCTCCGAACCACCATCAAAGACATTGGAAGGGGAATCCGTCGATGCTGGGGCGGTAGTGGATGCGACTATATCTAAAGATCGCTCCAGATGGTTGATGCTGGCCTTGAAACTTCGGAACGTGACGAGAGCAGAGCGGTTGAAATGGGCCAAAACGAGAGGAAGAATGAGTCCGCCATCATTCCCGACAGCATTCTCGGCGACACAATGTAGGTTAAGTATTGTCGAGGAAGGCATCTTTAGCGTCCCGAAGAAGCGCACAACGCGAGAACTTGACCCGGCAAGACTGAGATGCGAAAGACGGGGAAGGTGGACGGTCCGTATATGTGTAGATTGGGGAGGTATGGAAGGTAAGCAAGATTCGAGGACGAGAACCTCCAAGGTTGGGCAGTTGGTCAAGACATCGATCAACTGATTCAAGCTTCCAAGCGAAGGAGTATCGTCATGGTCTTCTTCATCGAAAAGGATTATCCTCAATTGGGAGAACTGGCAGCGCGGAAAAAATGACCAGGGGACGCGAACTTGACAGAGGGAGAGGGTCCGTAACTTCGGAGCCTTTCCCTTGAATAGTCTCGTCCCACCGAAATCCTGATAAGTCATAGGGGGACTGACCGAAAGACCGAGTTCGAAATGCTCCAGATCCGGAGCTTCTAGGCCACAAAGTTCCTTGACAACGTTGACACAGTTCTTATTCAAGCCGCGGAGGCGAAGTTCGCGAGTATGGGGGAGGTGTGAGGGAAACATGGTCATGGTCTCAAAGGTTGGTGTGCCTAAAAGGTCAATGACCAACGGCGCGTTCTTTGCGCGTGACAGCTGCTCTGTGATCCACCTTGGGTTCACGGGAAAGCCTGAGATCCTGGCCCACAACGAAGCGTGGTCCAGCGCCACATGACGCCAGTGCCGGCATACATGCGTGACTTTGATCCAGCCCAACTTGTTCAAGCTGAACCAAGGCGGCTCCGCGAGGACATGGAAGTGAAAGACCCGCGCAAGGAGCTCGGGGGGGAGAAGGAAGACGGGTGTGAGGTTATTGCGTTGCATGAGTAAAGACGTCATGAGAGCCCTGGTGGCTTCTATTTCTTTCTCGATTGCAGAAAGCGCTGTAGCACGCGCACTGAGGGTTTCAATGGTGGATCTGAGTTGATCCAATTCGCATTTGGGACGAGTAAGTGCGTCGGAAGGCAGGTTTGCCTGCACACTAATTGACAGAAGAACATCAACACCCGCTCGAACATACATATGGGACGAAATCTCACTTTTCACGAGGAGAATAGACAGCGCTGTCCCCTTCTGGGGATGCATTCGTAGATTGAGAGGCCAATAGGGTTGTCCGGTATTGATTGCGCCCTACGCGCCTTAAAATGAGCTCCTTGTTGAGGGCTGTACGGTCCGACATCGTCGCCCAGTACGTGTTCTGGATGTCAGACAATCGTTGAAGAGTAGACAGGTGGGTGTGAGGGAAAGCAAGATGAATGCGCGCGAACAACTTGGGTACCTTCCGCTGCGATCACTCCGCAGCCGCGTGATCGTGAGAGCTTTATTCCAGATTTACACCATGTCACTTTCCTTTTCGGTAGTCGCAGGCCTACCTACTTTGGTTAGCACGAGCTCGCCTAATGTCGTCAAGTCAACACGGACAAACCCTCTTTCATATATCTCCTAGACGATACATCGGAGGAAAGGTGAGACATACAGAGGTGACAGTAACAACACACAAAGACAGGTCAGGAAAAAGCGGAGATATCGTACTGAAAAGAGTCGGTGCAAGTGCAGGAAGAGGGTGACATTGGGGCAACCAAATACAAGGGACGTCATCGGAACACCGGGATACTACACACGACCAATCATTTACTTGAACTGTAGAAGTGGGTCAGTACTTAAGTACAGAAAGTGGATACAAGAGGCGCAACGTACGTTCTTCCCGTCTACCCACTTCTTGTCACCAATTTCGAGGTCCCATGCGAGTGCAGCCTCGAAGAACGCTTTCTGTTCAGCGTTTTCTAGGTCAATACGCTCATATGTATAGCTCTCGAAATCGGGTGCGACCTCGACGACGGGTTCGATTTCCGGCCCACGTGCGATAAGCGTGCCAGCGATGACCGATTTATTCGTCACACCAAGCACGCCCACAGACCCGAATAAATACTTGCGCGACGCCTCGAGGCGGTTGAAGAATCCGCCAATCTGGTTCGAGGACATGAACGTCTGCGTGAGCTCCTCGTTATACTTAAAGTCAACACGCCAGATCGAGAAACCGTCCTTGTCGAAGCTGCAGCGCACCCGGTGACTATTAGTAATAAAGATGGTAAAAGGAGTACGAACTGCTCGTAGAACCACTCAATCGCGCCGCCGGCCCCGCGCGTTTCCTTGTTAGAGTATGCACGCTTCCAGTCCTCAAGGTTGAATGTTGACTTGGGGAGTAGATCGAGGGGATTCTTCTCTTTTGGTGCTTCCTCATACGGCTTGTCCTCATCTTCGTCGTCTACTTCCTCCTTCTTGGGTTTCTTCTCAGCTTTGGGCTGCGCAGGTGGGGCAGGAGCTTTTTCTTTCTTCTCCTTCGGGGGCGGTGTATACTGCAGTGCCTTCTCTGCGAACGCAGTAGAGCCGAAGACGGTTGTGAGTTTGGGCTGGTTCACGATGGTCTCGAAGTGGCGGAGAACATTAGGGAGTTTGGCACGAAGGGCGGCATCGACAGTCGTGGAGAATGCAGACTGGAGCTCGGCGGCAAGTGTAACATCCGCTAGGGTTATGCGCTCGGTCACAAGGAAAGTACGGGTAGCAAGATGCTTTTCGAGTATGGTCAGAGCAGAAGTGATGCGGTCCTGGAAGACGGTGTGAATCTAGAACGATTTGAGGGGGACGAAATTCTCGAGGAACGAAGACAGCTCACGGGCTTATTGTAAGGGTTGATGGCGCCTTTGACAAGTTGAAGGATAAGGGTATTGTAGTGGGCAATGTCCGAGTCCACAAATGCAACCCATTGGTCAACCAGAGCGGCTTCCGTAGCTCCGTGACCGATCAGGCTAGGAGTTGGGAGCTAGCGAGGCGACTGAATATGATGGTAGTCAGTAAAGATTCCAACTAACCACAATCCGTAAAACCCTGTTACGGATCGAAGACACCAGTGCGGTAGAAGTCAGATATGCTCAACCATAATGGCCTGGGGCATGCCACGAACGTGCGATAATGATCTTCGCGGTATCCGGGGTGACCATGGTGTATCAATGATATGACTCACTGTAACGACCAATGGCGCTAGCCTCAAAGATAGAAAATCCATCTTTACTAGGTGAATGTGGGAGTCTTTACAATATCCGAAGTGCTTTCTTTTATCTCAACAGAAAGACCAGCAAAGGCGGCGATGGCACTGATCTGTTTCGAAGAGGGTATTAATGGACCTGATAAAGGTGCACATGGCGATAAAAGGTCAACGTACGCGCTTTCCCTCAACTTCAGAAGATGTGAATAACGTCCCAGCTGACATCTCTGCACTAATGTAATTTTTATGAAGGTGTGGTAGTGGAAGAGGATGGAGAGGATGAAATCGCGATGAGACGCGTGCGATTCGATGAGATTTGATCATATTTTTTTTTCAATCGATACATTCATGACGTAATAGACGCCCACATGTCCGAGACGGAGTCCTCTCTCTTTACAGACAGGTGGGCACATTCAAGTCGTATTCTCTCTGAATCCCTGGTTACTTGAGACCCCGTTCTGTCCTTATGCCTTCTCTAAACTTTGAGATCAATCCTGGACTTTGATCAGAGAGCCGACGGGGCGCTGTGCTCACCTGCTTGACCGTGACGTATTCTACAACCTAATGGATATTCAATTTACTACTTCCGACTCGGCATGGGTTATTCGGTGAATCTCTGGCCTTTCAAGTACTCACTGTCGTCCCAGCTGCCCATAACGGCGACGTCGAGCCTGAATAGCTCGGGAAACCAAAAATACTGTTTTCACACGAAGGATGACCCCACTCAAAGAGGCGGTTCTCCCCCTCCCCCTCGTTCCCAGGGCGGGCGACAGGCGGGTCCAACCGAATTGCGTCACTAGGCGGTACTCGCTGTCACATCTCGTAATTATGTTTGCGACGCCGTACGACTGATGACCATGCCAGTTGTCTCGGAATCTAGGTTTTGACTGTGAGAGTGAGCAGCCTCGGCATTCGACGTGAGTGGACCGTCCGCGGTCACGCCCAACGGTCCGGAAATTCTCTTGGGAACAGCTAGTATGTGCTGGTGAGATCTCCGCTAGGTCTGGGTAGCTTTTCATACAGATGCTCCAAAGCCGTACTAGCACGTCAAGTGGCACGTCCCGGATACCGTCCAACATGAACCGTTCTGCAAACCTCTCCTTTCTGTCTGACTGTTTCAAACCCGAATATCGACATGAACACGGCACTGCCAAGATATTACCACTGACCGCTTTGTGACATCTACCCAAGGAGAGCGCTAGTGGTATGTGGGAAATAGTCAGGGCAGTTGTGAAGGGGTGCGCAACTTGGCGTGCGCGTATCATATACCAAGTACAGAAAATGAGGGACGCGTAAGGAGTGCGTGCGGAAAAGGTAACGAATGCAACAAGCCATTGCGAATGCGACCAAGCATCCTGGGTTCGGGTCTCTACAGTAATGCAAAGACGAAAGAAAAGAAAAAAGGAACGAACGAACGAACGAACGATGAGCGTTTAAAAACGGAGACTCTCGATTACACGGCAAAGTCGTTGGTCCTTGTCGGCCCACGGCCCGCGACAATTTCGCCGCGCGAAACGTCTTCCCCTCGGGCTTCCCGCGTGAATGTATGCAATACCTCCACTGGCACAGTGAGCGTCGATATGAACGTCGTAGGTCGCTCGGCCGATTGTGGCAGTTGAGCGTTTCTAGACACGACGTCAGAAATGGGAGGTGAACCACCGAAATGCCGGCGACATCGAGGTGACGCACATCATGTAAAACAACGAAAGAACGTAGAGCTTCCCGATCATCTGCTGGATAACCGGCATCCAGAGCTGCAATTGATCCTAAAAACGAGAAGCCGGTCTGAGGTCAGCGCCCGTCGCCCTAGTGGGCTCTCGCGAACAAGACGCCGAAAGGACACTGAGCAGGGACAGAAATGGGAGCACTTACTTGACGCACGCTCGTGTATTGAATATAGAGTACGGAGACGCAGATGGCGCAGAGAGTTGGCGGCAGTGCAGATTGCCAAACGATGTTCACCAGACGAGAAATTTGCTATAGTTCCCGACAGATGCTCAGTACACACAACGGCCATTCTTCATAAGTACACGAGACACACTTTGCGTGTATTGGGAGCATACACCCGTTTCATCGTTCGTGTGAGATAGTGAAGCACTTAGTGATAAATTCAAATTATTCAATGATAGGCACCGGCACGGGAGGTGCGGACGACGCACATATGCCAGAAAGAATGAGGTCGAGGACTGAGAAAATTTAGATGTTTGTATATTATGAGTGGTGGCAGACTTACCTGAAGGGAGAAGGACAGACATCAGGACTGTAAATGTTTCCAAAAGGGCTTTCTCTGGGAATGCATTGAGTGCTTACAAGGCCAAGATATGCCAACCACCTCGAGCAAGACAAGGGGGTCCTTCCTAAGGAGAATGTTGTAGAAACGAAAGATTAAGACCATTGACCACAAGGTCACGGCTATCGATCCCACTAAAAGTAATACGAGCGGTGTCTGAGCAAGAAACAGTTCAGCGTACTCTTGGCGACGAACAGCGCCACTGACGATAATAAACATGTTCTTGTTTACGATCTGGTCGATTTGATCAAATAGAAGGGAATATGGGATGTGGTTGAGAACGAACGTAATAGCAGCGTCGGACCATCAAAGCCTGAACGGGGACCGATATGATCAGGTTCTAAAAACGGAATCAGAAGATATGAGACAAGAGGGATCCTCAACACACCGGTATTGGGTGAACGTAATCCTCCCAGCCCGGGAGCAGCTGAGGCGTAACTCGAGCGTTAGAGGCGTGTCACTGATGCAACAAGCGGCAGAAAAGCGATACGTACGAACATTCCAAAATGCTGTACGTAGTTACGCCAAGCAGACGCAAAGCACATCCCAGATTGCGCACTTCATGGGCGGTAATAAATCATGAGGTCACGTGGTGAAGAGCCTTGAAGACAAGACACGTACAGTCCAACTATGGTCACAAATATGACAATGGTGGTTATAACGGAGCTCTCGCTGCGGTCAAGCGTGGCAAACCACTGAGAGAAATGGGCGAGGACAAGGCCGGATTCGATCCCCTGAATGAATAAGCCCGCGATGCCAGGACCAAGTACCGAGGCTTGACTCTGTGTAAAACCCGAGGGTGAGGGTTGCAATGATGGCTGTGGTGGGGGCTGCGGTGGTGGAACTGAACTAGACATAGTGCTGTCCCCGCGAACTGGCTGGTCCGATGTAGAGACGGTAGGGAGGGGGAAGAAAATGCAGGTTTGGGGTGGAGGGTTGATGCAAAATGTGCGACCAATTACTTTATTAATAAGGTCGGTTGTGGACGCCAAGTCGCGCACTCGGCCAGTCTATCAGAACGGCTAACTTACATTACTGTAGAAGTACGGTGTCAGTGGGCCCGTGCCTGGGACACTGGCATTGGACCTGGCACAAATTTGGCTGGCAACAGCCGACCCACGAACCCTTTTTTTGCACCTAATGGAACAGTTGTCTCGGACGTTATGATGTCATGAATCATGGCTGGAGCCTCAAGTGACTTACTTGAGTCCTAGTCTTGGTCTAAGCGTGATAAAAGTCGCCTGGAAACCCGAATGATCGACTCGAGTAGCCGAATTTTGCGACGAGTGCAAGCCAACACTGGAAGGTGCAGTAGAAAGAAGGTTCCGATTCCAAAGACTGAGCTGTCATGAAGGATCAAGTTCGGTTCAGTATAAGATCGTACTAGAGCCGTTCGCTTTGAAGTTTTTGAAATGTTCACAAAATAAGGGCGGTTCTCCAAGACGACAAGTGATGGGCCGGCGGCTTGAGCCGGATTGACGTCAAACCCAAAACACCACAAATCCAGAGAAGCAGATGCAAGGCACCGTTGTTCTTTCCCTGTATTCGCAAAAGTGTGCAAGTGCAAGTGTGCAGCTTTTCAAATCAATAGGTTGCGGTAATATGGCCCTTTGGCAGTGGTGTGGTGACCATTCTCGGAATAATTGCGGTGCAGAACTGAGACCCAAGATTGATTGGTCATCTCGATGAAATTATTGGGTCTGCGGGCCTCAAGATTTCCTAGTCAACCAAGCCCTTGTCTTCCATTTACGGGCTTGTTTACCTAGTAGGCCGAGCGTTCATACCACAACGATTGTCCTGAGGGAACCTGGCAATCAGGGTCGGAAATAAGTACCTGCCAGTGCCAGTGGGAATAATCATTGGTCTCCGGGAAGGTGTCATACATGTTATCACTGGCACTTACTGTAAGTAACTTACTCCCCAAGGTACCTTATCGTACTGTGGCACCACCGGGCCAAGTCTGGCACGGGCCTTTTCACGGGCTCATGTTCACCTTGTTTAGGCCCTCACGCAACCCTCACGATGCAAATACTGCACAGCTACATAGCACTGGATTGTCGGGTTTCCAAGCGATTCTTATCACGTTGGAACCGAGACTGACTCAGGACTCAAGCCTCACCATTCATGACATCAGAAAGCGGAGGCAACTATGCTGGAAGAAAAGAAAAAAATGTTTGTGCATCGGCGATTGCCCAAAATACACAAAAGGCACCAGATCCTCCAGGCACCACCCGGTATGCGGTACGTGTAGATTCAGGTTAGCCGTTTTCAACTTTGGATCGACGCGAAAAGCTGAGTCCGCGATAGCGCATCTAACAGCTGACCCTAAATAGTTGGTGCATGTAATGTCAGAGTATCGCGTTGCAGCCTAAACCTGCGTCTTCCCTCCCCCTTCCTGTCTTTGCCTCGGACCTGCCAGTTTGCGGGGACAGCATTATGTCCGGTTTGGCTCCACCAACGCAGCTACCACCGCCACCGCCACCTCCGGGTTTTGTGCAGAGTCAAGCCTCGGTGCTCGGTTCAGGCATTGTAGGCTTATTCATTCAGGGGATAGAATTCGGTCTCGTCATCGCCCAGTTCTCTCAATGGTTCGCCGCACTTGACCGTAGCGACAGCACCGTCTTATCCACCGTCATCATATTTGTGACCGTAGTTGGACTGTACGTGTCCTCCAGACTTTGAATTGCGTGAACTGATTGACATTGCCATTTACAAAGTGCGCAGTCCGGGATTTTCTTCGCATCTGCTTGGTCTAAGTACGTCCAGCGGTTTGGGATGTTCGTACGTGTCGCCTTCATCTCGTTTGCTCCATCAGTGTTACACCTCTGATACCTAAGTTGCAACTCAGCCGTGCGAGGACTGGGGCGATTACGTCCAGTCAATCCCAGTGTGTGGACAATCCATTTCGTCCCATAGCTCCTCATCCAGTTTGTAGACCCTGGCCATATCGGTTCCCGTTCAAGCTTTGATGATTCGACGGTGTTATTACGTCCGTTCTCAACCACATCGCATGGCCCCTCCTATCTGACTAGACCAGCTAGCTCGTGAACAAGAACATGTTCATCATCGTCAGTGATTCTGCCCATCACCGAGTGTATGCTGAACTTTTCTTACTTAGACGCCGCTCGTGTTACTTTAGTGGTCTCGGTGGTCGTGTCACTGTGGTCAACAGTTTTAGTCTTTCGCTATGCAGCTCTTCTCACATCGGGTGACCCTGTTCGCTTGCGGGAACTGGCCAGAAAATCTTGGCCTTGTGAGCACTCGACCCATTCCTAAAGGCACCTCTCTCTGAAACATTTTTAGATCTGATGTCTATCCTTCTCCCCTCGGGTAAGTCTGCTGTCCTTCATCACATACCGCAAACATCTGACCTCTCTCAGTCCTTGATCTCACTCTAATAGGCATCTGTACGTCTTTCGTGCTTCCTGTGACATTGTCTTCAGGTACTCAAATTTACCACACGAAGTGCTCTACTACCTCACCCGAACGGCGAAGCGAGTGTATGCCATCCACAAACGCAGGGTGCGTCTCATGTGCATATGTGTGATGCCCGTTGTGTGTGCTCAGTTTCTGTTGGGAACTATAGCGAATTTTTGTCTCGCGAACATCGTGTGGCAATCTGCATTGCCACCGACTCTCTGCGCCCTCTGCGTCTCCGCACTCTATCTCCGTTTCACGGTCGCACATGGGGTGAGCGCCCGTCATTTCTGCCCCTGTTCGGGATGTCTTGTTCGTGGGAGTTCAATGGAGCGACCGACGCTGACTACTTGCTTTCTGTTTCAGAGAGTCTTGGCGTTCTGGGTGCCGGTTATAGGCGACGAATCGGGAAGCTCTACGTTATATCACTGCTCTATATGATGTGCGTCGCCTCCATCTCATCTGCAACTTGGTGGTTCACCACTTTTTCTGACGTCGTGTCGTGCCTAGCAATGCTCAACCCCTAAAGCCAAATGGGCAACCTACGACCGTCATATCGACGCTCACTGTACCAATGGAGGTTATGTATGCTCATACGCTGGATGCGCAAGGAGGAGATATTGAGCTCAATGAAATTGTCGTGGAACATGGGCCGGTAAGGACCAAAGGATTTGCTGTGTAGTCAACGCTGTCCATGGGTTCCGTTTCTCAACCTCCCACACACCCTCGCACACACTCCCCTAATGCGTGACCAGAGCTAATATACGATAAGCGCACGTCACCAGACGCCAAGCCGAGTATATACCTGCTCATTCTTCACGTCTTCCCCCCCACATAGCAGTAGTATTCTCCTCGTGTAGGTGTCACGAAGCGGTCCACGTTGGTGCCTAGTAATGCGACGTTGCTCGTCCTGAAATTCCAGATTGTTCCTTGGTTGATAGTTAAAGCTAAAGAGAAAGGATTGGGAGGCTTGTGGAAGCCAGTGTACCGATTGCGATCGGAACTGGTGAGATTGCAGGTCCAGGGCAAGTGAAAGACTGGTGGGTGGATAGCCAACCCGAAAAGGCGACGATATGCGTTCGCCCTCGCCAACAGTACGTGTAAAATGACCGTTAGTGACTTGAGCTTCTTCTGTAATTTTGTCTACGTTTCCTGCCAAGTTGTCTGCGAACGACAACTTGAAATAGTTCGAGAAAGACAAGGGAAGATTGAAGTAAAAAAGGGCACGAGAAGGAAACCATTACAGGTTGGGTGTGATGATCTTAAATGAGCTTGTTAGTCAACGATAGGTGTCGTTGAGAGTATATTGAAAGGATGTTGGGAAGGCGTAGAAGACGATGTCGGAAGGGACAAGCTACCGTTTGTCTCACTCAGGCTGGAGCGTAGAAGGCACACAAAGGAAAGGCTGGGGACTGAGAAAGAGTACTGATATTCGAAAGGCCAACCCATCTACACGCTCGGTAAGAGTATGGGAGGTCAGACAACGAGTCAAATCATATCCGAATGGAGATTAAAGTCGAAAAAACGCAGAGAAATAAGGAGTGAAGATAAGTACAAGCGACGAAATGGAAGCAAGGTCTGAATCAAGGAGATGAGTGAGAGTGGTGGTCGTGCATATGCGATTGTGATGAAGAACTAGTCTGAACGCAGCGTAACGAAGTCAAGAGGGCACGCCTTCGAGTTGAGCAAGCCGACTCGGATAGGATCCATTGCGGGTCTTCTTGACTGGGGCTGACAACGACGAGAGAGCCGAGGCGCTTTCTTTCTTGTACCGAAATGATTGTGACTTGATCGTAACTTTCTTCTGAGCATGAGCTAAGGTTAGGGTAGCCTCACACTTGATCGAGTGTGATGTCGCCCACCTCCGTGTGACTCGATGACTAAGATGTAACACAGGGACAATGAGCGAGAGAATTCTGAGATTCCTGTCGCTAAACTAACTGTTTAAATACATGAACGATACATGCTTGCACGTCGCGCTGACACGGCCTTCTCCTATTCCTACAAGATACAAGATACATCTGAGACATCATAAGGGGAGCAAACTCGGAATACCTGCAATATACAGGTTTACGCGTCGTCTGAATAATATCCGCGAGTCACGAGGTAACGGATGAGTCATGGGTTCACAACACCGAGGCCGAAAATACCAAAAAGGGACGGTTTCGGGCTCGGCGCCCGAGGTTCCCTTACAACGTCAAGTAAGTGCCCATTTTTGCCCCACTTCAGGATTTTTTTCAGTGTCTTGTTAGTGGGAGCTCACCGGAGCGACGGATGCTGACAACCTTCTCCCTTTTTATCAGAAACAATTGCAGCTCTGGATGCCGGTTATCTAGCAAATGATCGGGAAGCTCTGCGTGCTTTCGCTGTTTTACATGACGTGCGTCACCTTGGTATTGCCTGATTCATACACCATTTTGATGTTGTAACTAGCAACGTTCACCCCCTAGGACCGGACGAACGACTTACAACTATCATATCCACGCTCACTGTGCCAGCGGACACCGTTTAAACATTCACGTGGGAATTTCGAGGGAGAGACATTGACGTTCCGTGCAGTGATATTGCGGCGGAGCGTGGAATGGCAAGGACCGTTGACTTTGGTGTATAGTCGATAGGTCCGTCTTTCAACCCTTCACGATCCCTTTGCATTGTTTTTTCTTCGTCTTTCGTCTTTCCATTTCTGTACAGAAGGCCCGAACAAAGGACACTCAGTCATATTCCCAATAACTACAACCTGTTGCATTCATTCCCTGCTTCCATACACACTCCCTAGCGTCGCTCTGTTGCTGTATTTAGTATTTGAAAAGCACAGTCACTAACTTACACGCCAAGCCGCGTAGTATGAAGTACATCACGTCTGCACAACCATTTCACCACAGCGGCAGCGCTCTCGTCGCATCACGGTCGATGGTACTACGCTTTTAGTTGTGAAATGCAAGCGTTCAATGACTAGAAAAAGAATTGGCAAACTTGAACAGTTCATATCGGGCAGAATCTGGGACGTACCAATACAGTATGGCAGACCCAACGGGTATCTGACAGGCGAGCTGTAGAGCAGTAGGCTCCCGAGGGGTTTCCGGGCACCATCTTCAACACGTCATTTCTGTGCGCGTGACGACTCAGATGACAATGAACACCAAAACTATACGTTCTCACATTCCAGTCCGAAACTGCGAAACAACAAATATGATGCATCTGTCGTGTGGCTTCAGAGACATTGAGTCACAAATCGACAAACAAACTCAAGCTCAAGACCGCCAGTGATGGCGCACACGGCGGCCGCGAAAGGAGCCGCAAAAGGTGTTGGACAGTTGTCGGACCAGATACCTGAACTGGGCGAAGAGGGCAGGAGGACTGGAGGAGGCCGAGTGAAAATTCTGGCCTTCCTGATTTGTAATTTGGAACTAATGAACCCAACAGGTTATTAGAAATTTGACCAAGCGCCCTTGGTTCGGGCCTTCTGTATAGTAATGCGAAGACTGTAGACGAAAGAAAGACCAAAACCATAAAGGTTTGAAAAACGGAGACTGCGTCGACTATACAGCGACGTCGGCGGTCCCTGCCGTTCCACGCTCCGCTAAAATATCACCGCACGAAGCGTCTCCTCCACGGGCTTCCCGGTTGAATATATACATGGCCTTCGTTGGAACAGTGAGAGTCGACATGATGGTCGTAGGTCGCTCGCCCGGTCCTAGGGGCTGGGCATTGCTAGTTACGACGTCAGAATGTCAGAAATGGTGTGTGGACCACCGAAATGCGGGCGATATCGAGGCGACGTACATGCCGTAGAGTAGCGAAAGAACGTAGAGCTTCCAGATCGTCTACTGGAAAATCGGCATCCAGAGTTGAAACCCTTTCTGAGGGCAGGAAGCTGATCGTTAGTGTCTGTTGCTCTGGTGAGCTCCAGCAAACAAGACGCCAAAAGAATTCTGAGCAGGGGCAGAAATGGGGGCACGTACTAGACGTGCCGTCTAGGATTGGATGTAGAATACAGACGCGCAGACTACGCAGACTGCAACACGATGATCGCAAGACGAAAGATTCGCTATAGTTCCAACAAAAGCTGAGCACACGTAACAGGCATCCATAAGCGCATGAGTCACACCTTGTGTTTGTGGGCAGCATACACCCGCTTCATCGTCTGGGTGAGGTAGTGAAGTACTTGGCGTGATGGATGAGCACATGAAGCAATGTCACAAGAAGAGCACAGATGATGCACAGATGCCAAGCGGTGTCTAAGTAAGAAACAGTCCAGCGTACTCTCGGCGACAGGTAGAGTTACTGACGATGTTCTTTCCCACAAGTTGGTCGGTTTGGTCAGATGGGAAGGACTATGGAATGTGGTTGAGGACAAACGTGATACCAGTGTTGGATCATCAAAGCTTGAACGAGAACCAATATAACCAGGGTCTGTGGCGGGATTAGGAACTACGAGACAAGGGGAATATTCCCCACGCACTGGTATCAGGTGAACGTAATCTCCCCAGCCCGGGAGCGGCTGAAGTGTAACTCAAGTGTACAGTTAGACGCGTGTCACTGATGCAGCAAGCAAGAGAAAAGCGAGAATTGGTGTACATAGTTACACCATGCAGATGCAAAACATAACCTGGACTGCGCACTTCATGAATGGAAATAAATAATGAAGCCATGCAATTAATAAAGTCTGGAAGAAGCGTACAAATATGACGACGGCAGATAAAACGGAGCTCTCACTGTGCTCAGGTACTAAGAACCACTGGGCGAAGACGAGCCCAGTTTCTATCCCCTGGACAAATGGGCCTGCAATTCCTGGACCGAGCACGGAGGCTTGACTCTGCTCAAGACCCGGGGGTGGTGGTGGTGGTGGTGGTGGGAGCTGCGTCGGTGGAACCGAACGCTGTCCCCACGAACCAGCTGGTCCGATCCAGAGATGGTAAGAGGGAGGAAACGAAGGTGCATGGGTACAATAGAGGCTCAAATAACTTATTGCGGTGCGGGAACATGAGCATGTAACCAGCTAATTTACAGTAGGGCAGATTCTCCATCAGTGATGAGTTCAGAAGTACCAGGGTGCCTGCCAGTGGAGGATTTGTGCCTGGGCAAGTTAACAGTAGCGTATTGTGTAATTAACAATGGAATTTAATTATTTGAAATGCACACAACGACAATTCGCCAGACACACCAACTTGAAGTTGCACTGGCAGCAATCTATCATCCCAATGTGTTCTACACTCACACGAGATACGAGGAGAAATGCAAGTGCCTTTTGGCACATCGGAAACACTGGATTCATTCAACCCTTGATTCGACCTCAAGCCGCCAGCGCCCAAGCCAGCGCCCGTAATTTATATTTTGATCTATATCTTGATGAAGGGCCACATCCAAAGTGTACAATGAGGTTATCGGCGCTCTGTTTGTCTTGAAACCAAGCTTGAAACCCCTAAAATGTTGTCTCTAAAATTTTCAAGGAAGACAGAGACGGTTGTATAGGGGCCAAGATACGGGATCTCTCCATGGCCTTCGGAACCTTTCTCTCTTCCGTGTTGATCTGATCTGCATCTGTTGCAAAAGCTACGTACGTACTGGATTGTCGGGTTTCCAAGCGATTCTTATCACGTTGGGGCCGAGACTGACTCAAGACTCACCGCTCGTGACATCAGAAAGCGGAGGCAACTATGCTGGAAGAAAAGAAAAAAATGTTTGTGCATCGGCGATTGCCCAAAATACACAAAAGGGACCAGATCCCCCAGGCACCACCCGGTATGCGGTACGTGTAGATTCAGGTTAGCCGCTTTCAACTTTGGATCGACGCGAAAAGCTGAGCCGCAATATCGCGTCTAACAGCCGACCCTAAATAGTTGGTGCATGTAATGTCAGAGTATCGCATTGCAGCCCAAACTTGTGTCTTCTCTCCCCCTTCCTGTCTTTGCCTCGGACCTGCCAGTTTGCGGGGACAGCATTATGTCCGGTTTGGCTCCACCAACGCAGCTACCACCGCCACCGCCACCTCCGGGTTTTGTGCAGAGTCAAGCCTCGGTGCTCGGTTCAGGCATTGTAGGCTTATTCATCCAGGGGATTGAATCCGGTCTCGTCATCACCCAGTTCTCTCAATGGTTCGCCGCGCTTGACCGTAGCGACAGCTCCGTCTTATCCACCGTCATCATATTTGTGACCGTAGTTGGACTGTACGTGTCCTCCAGACTTTGAATTGCATGAACTGATTGACATTGCCATTTACAAAGTGCGCAGTCCGGGATTTGCTTCGCATCTGCTTGGTCTAAGTACGTCCAGCGGTTTGGGATGTTCGTACGTGTCGCCTTTATCTCGTTTGCTCCATCAGTGTTACACCTCTGATACCTAAGTTGCAACTCAGCCGTGCGAGGACTGGGGCGATTACGTCCAGTCAATCCCAGTGTGTGGACAATCCATTTCGTCCCATAGCTCCTCATCCAGTTTGTAGACCCTGGCCATATCGGTTCCCGTTCAAGCTTTGATGATTCGACGGTGTTATTACGTCCGTTCTCAACCACATCGCATGGCCCCTCCTATCTGACTAGACCAGCTAGCTCGTGAACAAGAACATGTTCATCATCGTCAGTGATTCTGCCCATCACCGAGTGTATGCTGAACTTTTCTTACTTAGACGCCGCTCGTGTTACTTTTAGTGGCCTCTGTGGTCGTGACACTGTGGTCAATGGTTTTAGCCTTTCGCTATGTGGCTATTATCACATCGGGTGACCCTGTTCGCTTGCAGAAACTGATTGGAATATCTTGGCCTTGTGAGCACTCAATCAATTCCTAGAGGCACTTCTCTCTGAAACATTTTAGATCTGATGTCTATCCTTCTCCCCTCGGGTAAGTCTGCTGTCCTTCATCACATACCGCAAACATCTGACCTCTCTCAGTCCTTGATCTCACTCTAACCGGCATCTGTACGTCTTTCGTGCTTCCTGTGACATTGTCTTCAGGTACTTAAATTTACCACACGAAGTGCTTTACTACCTCACCCGAACGGCGAAGCGAGTGTATGCCGTCCACAAACGCAGGGTGCGTCTCACGTGCTTATGTGGGATGCCCGTTGTGTGTGCTCAGTTTCTGTTGGGAACTATAGCGAATTTTTGTCTCGCGAACATCGTGTGGCAATCTGCATTGCCACCGACTCTCTGCGCCATCTGCGTCTCCGCACTCTATCTCCGTTTCACGGTCGCACATGGGGTGAGCGCCCGTCATTTCTGCCCCTGTTCGGGATGTCTTGTTCGTGGGAGTTCACTGGGGCGACCGACGCTGACTACTTGCCTTCTGTTTTCAGAGGGTCTTGGCGTTCTGGGTGCCGGTTATACAGGCGACGATCGGGAAGCTCTACGTTATATCAATGTTCTATATGATGTGTGTCGCTTCGATCTCACCTGCATCTTGGTGGCTCACCACTTTTTCTGACGTCGTGCCTAGCAATGCTCAATCCCTAACGCCGAATGAGCAACCTACGACAGTCATATCGACGCTCACTGTACCAATGGAGGTTATGTATGCTCGTACGCTAGATGTGCAAGGGGGAGATATTGCGCTCAATGAAATTGTCGTGGAGCATGGGCCGGTAAGGACCAAAGGATTTGCTGTGTAGTCAAAGCTGTCTATGGGTTCCGTTTCTCAAGCTCCCACACCTTTTTTTTTCCGTTTTGTATTACCGTACAGAAGATCCGAACCCAGGACGCTTGGTCATACCCTGCAACATAGCTTCCTTCGCACCTTCGCACACACTCCCTTCGTGACCAGAGCTATTATACGATAAGCGCACTTTACCAGACGCCAAGCCGAGTATATATTTGCTCATCCCTTCACATCCTCCCCCCCACATTGCAGCAATATTCTCCTCGTGTAGATGTCACGAAGCGGTCCACGTTGGTGCCTAGTAATGCGACGTCATTGTCCTGAAATTCCAGATTTTCTTTGGTTGATAGTTAAAGCTAAAGAGAAAGGATTGGGAGGCTTGTGGAAGCCAGTGTACCGATTGCGATCGGAACTGGTGAGATTGCAGGTCCAGGGCAAGTGAAAGATGGTGGGTGGATAGCCAACCCGAAAAGGCGACGATATGCATCCGCAGTCGCCAACAGTACGTGTAAAATGACCATTAGTGACTTGAGCTTCTTCTGTAATTTTGTCTACGTTTCCTGCCAAGTTGTCTGCGAACGACAACTTGAAATAGTTCGAGAAAGACAAGGGAAGATTGAAGCAAAAAAAAGCACGAGAAGGAAACCATTACAGGTTGGGCCCGGTGTGATGATCTTAAATGAGCTTGTTAGTTAACGATAGGTGTCGTTGAGAAGAATGGGAAAGCTGGTAGTCAGTGTTGGGGCTACAGCCCCGGAATGGACACAGTCCAAACTGAGGCTAGACCGACACATTCATCTCTTCTTGAGCCTCCTTAAAGTTCAGGTGGAGCTCTGCGTGATGTCAGGACAGTCCTGGCCGATGCGGATATGAAAATATCGAATCACGGAGCGGCATTGACCCAAGGAAGGAAATCCCGGTGAGGCCCGCGGCCCGGGACACATGAATCGGTCCGAGAAGTTCGAGAAGCGTGAGAAGAAGTCATGTAGGCTTGATATGGGCCAAGCGTTGAGAACGGCATTACGAAGGTCAAGGTTAAGGTGGCCATAGTATGCTGGAGTCTAGGGGGAGGCGTACTTATCATGGATACGACTAAGTGTCCTGGGTTCGGCTCTTCTCTTGGGTCTTCTATAGTAATGCAAAGCAGAAGAAAAAATAGTAACTTTTTTTTTTTACTACGCGGCAAAGTTTACGGTCCTTGCTTGCCCATGCTCCACAATGCTTTCACCGCACGCAATGTCTCCCCCTCGGGCATCCCGTATACGTGTATGTATGACTTCCGCAGGAACTGTGAACGTCGATATGAACGTTGTGGGTTGCTCGCTTAGTTGTAGCGGTTGAGCGTTGCTGGACACGACGCCAGAAATGGGGGTGAATTACCGAGATGCAGGCGAGATTGAAGCAACGCACACCATGTAAAGGAGCGAAAGAATGTAGAGCTTCCCGATCATCGCCTGAATAACCGGAAGCCAGGACGGTGACTCACTCTGAAGACGAGAAGTCGGTGTTCAGCGCTCGTCGCTCCGAATAAGATGCCCAAAGAACCCTGAGAGGGGGAAGAAATGGGGACACTCACCAGAGGCGCGGTCGTGTATTGGATAAATAGTACGGCTATGCAGATGGCGCAGAGAGTCGGTGGCAGTGCAGATCGCCATATGATGTTCACCAGACGAGAGATCCTCTACGGTTCCCGACAGGAGCTGAGTATACACGTCAGGCATTCCATAAGCGCGCGAGACACACCTTACGTGTGTGGGCAGCATAAACCTGCTTCATCGATCGGGTGAGATAGTGAAGCACTTGGCGTGATAGATAAATACGCGAAGCCAATGTCACAGGAGGGGTGGACGACGTACAGATGATAGTAAGAGCGACGTCGAGGACTAAGAAAGGTCGGATGCTTGTAGTATGTTATGAACGATGGCAGACTTACCAGATGGGAGAAGGACAGACATCAAGACTGTAAATGTTTCCAAAAAAAGATTTCTCTAGGAATGAGTTGAGGGCTTACAAGGCCAAGATCTTTGGACCGTGAGCGTAGGGAGGAAGCCCGTCGTTTTGATGACGTTCACAAATTCAATGATTGAAACTATTGTCCATAGTGACATGACTATCGAGGTCACCAGAAGTAACATGAGTGGAGTCTGAGTAATGATCGGGTTCAGCGCGCACTCCCTATCGCGGGCGGAGCTACTGACGATGATGAACATGTTCTTTCCCACAAGCTAGTTGTTCTAGTCAAATGAGAGGGACTATGCGATGTGATTGATGACGAACGTAATAGCAGCGTCGAATCATCAAAGCTTGGACGGGAACCGATATGACCAGGGTCTGCAAACGGAATTAGGAGCTGTGAAACAAATGCGATTTTCCACGCACCGGTATTGGCTGAACGATATCTTCCCAATCCGGGAGCGGCTGAGGTGCAGCTCAAGTATTAAAGTGCATCACCGACGCAGAAAGCGACACCTACGAACACCCCAAACTGTTGTACATACTTAGACCAAACAGATGCAAAGCAGAGTCCGGACTGCGCACTTCATAAACGGGAATAGATAATGAGGTGACATAGTAAAAGTCTGGAAGAAGCGTACAGTCCAACCACGGTCACAAACACGATAACGGCGGATAACAGTAAACTCTCTCGGCGGCCAGACCCATAGAACCACTGAGAGAACTGGGCAAAGACTAGACCAGCTCCTATCCCTTGGATGAATAGGCTTGCGATGGCTGAGCCGAGCACCGAGGTTGGATACTGTGGGAGCTGCGTTGGTGGAACCGAACTGGACATGATGCTGTCCCTGCGAACTGGTAGATTTGACTGAGAGAGGGTAAGAGCGAGAAAATAAGGATGCTGGGTCGGGGTACTAAAGGTTTAAATACTGTGATGAGAATATGCGACCAACTATTTAAGCGGTTTTAGACGCGGAATCGCGGACTCAACCATTCGCGTCGATCTGTAAGGTGGCGCCTGGAAGATTTGGCCTGGTGCAATTTCGGCAATGGCTGAGTCATACCTCTTGCTTCCCGCAATTTGGACGTCATATACCGAAGCCTTGAGTAACCTATGCCAGTGTGAATCCCAGTCCTGCCAGTGGTCCCAAAAGATAATGTCGCTGGAAATCAAGAAAATTTACTAGCAAAGCAACGGAGTGCAGATCAACTTGAACATAACAGTAGAACCTCGGAAGAGATCGAAGACCAAGTTGCCGAGAAGGACCAAGCAAGCGCCTCCAGTGAATGTATTCTTCCGTCTTGGCGTTTTCAAGTTTTCAAAACGACGACAAACAAAGCACCGACTCGGATAATCGTTGGACGGCGTACTGTAACAGAGATGTAAATTAATTACCTGGGTTTCAGCCTGGGGACACTCCCCTTCCTATTATCGTATGTTTCTCCTACATATGTTTGGTTTTCCAAAAACAAATAGCACTTAAATATATGAGATACCATATACATGGTGTGACATTGGTGTTCAACTTCGAGTGGTGGTGGTGGGACGGAGAATGGGCAGCGTGCTAACGCCGACAATGCTCAGCGTGGTGATCGCCGCAGGCATCCGCGCTTGAAAGAAAACACCAACGCCCTCGTCCATAGCCTGAAAAGGGAGGCCCAGCGCGCCACATCATATCACGATCTTGTTCTTCAGGAAGTCGCCGCTGGGCCTCGTGGCCGGACGAATCAAGGTGTGCGAGATGTACGCTGCGCGTGTGCAGCACGCCGAGTGGCCTGTCCTTAGCCTGAGAGCAGGAGGCTCTCAGAGGGAGGATATGTGCAGGAGGACACGCACTCATTATCAATTGCGGGCACCGATGGAGGGGGAGACTCTTGGCTTTTGAATCCAGGGTGAGAGTCAAAGAAAGAATTCCGGGTGGACTAGGAAGGTCTGGGGAGCTCGAGACGCGTGAGCGGGGGAAGTGCATTGATGACCAACCAAGTGTTGAGAACGGCGGTTTCTTTTCCCCGGATGCGTACCATGGGCACAGAGTCTACAGAACTGATCATAGCCGAGACTACATTTGAGAAGCATGTACAGTACTAAGTAGTAATAATATAAATGTTTGTAGGTAATCAAGCTCACGTCCGATTTAACGTCGCTTTTGGCCTTTTCCACGTTTATCACTTTTTTTTCCGTCTTTTCGAAAAACTTTCCGACTTTCGCGCCTTTGGGGGCCTTTGTCGCTTGTGGCTCCTTCACTTTTGTTTGTCATTTGCCACCTTTAACGCAACACTTTAACGTGTGGACAGTGGTTCCCACATGGGTCTCAGGCTGTCGGTCTGAAGCAACTGGACTATGAGCTGGTGAAGGCGCGGTCCACCGCAATTTGGAACACCATGGAGGTGCATCTTGTGAAGAGGGCCTTCCTCGTCTTCTCCCCCCTGCCGTCCTTCTCACAGTCAGTTGCCACCAGCCATAGGGGGTGGTTGTTACCATCTGGTGGCTTGGTGCCAATGAACGTGATTCTGTCCGCGAAGCCAGCGGTCCTATATTCAGTGCAGATATCTCTCTGCCTTTTCTCCCACTCCGTAGCCCACTTCTGGTAGGCCTTCTCTCTTGCACGATCTCTGGAAGGCTGTCGATTGTGCATGTTGACCCCTTCCGGGCCGAGGGGATGCAACGGCAGGCCTCAGTTGGCTTGCGACGTGCCTTGCCCCTCCAACTCCTGGTCAACGGAGGTCCATACCAATCGAGAAGTGAAACAAGAGGGCAGAAGATTGTACCGCCTTATTACATGGGTTGAGAACGGTGTTGTCAAGGTGGCCACAGTAGTCCTCCAGAAAGAGGTAAGGTTTACATTGAGAAGGGGCCACGAGCGCAGGTAGCTCAGCTTGGTACCATCTGGCTCGTAGACGAGATACCCAGACTTGTGTTCCTGGTGACGTACAAGATAGTAGCATTTTAAATCCTGTCGAGGTTGATAGACCCAATGACAAATTGTTGTTGATGCTTGGAAATGACCCGGACCTGAAAGGAAACCGTGAACCAGACATGGTCAAGGGCAAGACATGCGCACCAGGCCTGATACAGAACGAGACCACTGGCAAGGCTGGTGAACTTCCGCTCTTGCAAGTTGGTAACAATATTAGTGACCTTGGAGGGGTCCAGCATAGTAGCTCAAGTCGGGCCTCAGGCCGAGGCCAGAGCGCTGACTTGGAACCTCAGGCCTCAGGCTTCAGCGCTCAGCCCTCGGAGCAGCCCAGATGTTGACCTACTACTGGCACAACGCAGATATGCCTGATGTGAACCGTTCTGCGAAACCCTCAATTATTGGTCTTGATATTCAAGTAGTAAAACTTGAGTTTCGACGTGAACGTGGCACTACCAGGCACCACTATCGACCGGTCTACGCAAGGAGAGATGGCTGGTACAGATGAACACGTGAAGGGGGGCCCACTAGCAAGTATGATCGGCTTGGCGTGAAGTGACACGCACTTATCTTTGAGTATTAACTACTACAGCGACAGAACGATGGGAAGGGAGTGTGTGAAGAAAGGAATGAATGACGGGTTATTATGAATTTGGTTAAGTGCCCTTGAGTCGGGCATGCTGTACAGCTGTACAGCAACAAAAAAAAATGAATGAAGGGTCTGAAAGGGTCGAAAATGGCTACACGGCAGAATCTACGGTCCTTGCCTGCTCACACTCTGCGGGATTTTCGCTGAACGCAACGTCTCCACCTCGAGCAGATCGCGTGACTGTGTACGTGCCCTCTGCTGGCACCGTGAGCGTCGATATGAACGTTGTAGGTCGCTCGTCCGGTTGCAGAGGTTGCTTGGCGTTGCTAGAGACGATGCCCGAAACAGTGTGAACCCACGAAGATCACGACGCAAGCGAGATCAAAGCGACGTACATCATGTAAAACAGCGAAAGAACATAGAGCTTCCCGATCATCGCATGGGTAACCGTCATCCAGAACTGCAATTTTTTCTAAGAACAGGAAGCCGGTGGTCAGCGCTTAGCATCCGTTGCTCCAGTGAGCCCCTACGAAAAAGACGCCCAAAAGAATCCCGAGAAAGGGCAGAAAGAAAGGGGACTCACTTGACTCGCAATCGTAAAACGAATATATAATACGGACACGCAGATGGTACAGAGAGTCGGTGGCACTGCAGATTGCCATACAATATTCACGAAGCGAGAGATTCGCTGTAGTTCCCAACAGAAGCTGAGCACGCATCCACCATGAATACACGAGACATACCTTGCGCATGTGGACTGCATACACCCGCGTCATCGTTTGTGTGAGGTAGTAAAGCACTTGGCATAACGGATGAGCACAAAGCCAATGTCACGGGAAGCACGGACGACGCACAGATACCAGTGAGAATGAGATCGAGCACTGAGAGGGCTTGGGTATGCGCAGCATTTATGAGCGATGACAGACTTACCTGAGGGGAGTACGACAGACATCAAGTCTGTAAATATTTCAGAGGGGCCTTCTTTAGGGATGGGTCGAGTGCTTACAAGGCCAAGATACGCCAAGCGCTTGGAGCGAAGGAAGGGGGTTCTTCGCCGGGACAACGGTCAAAAAGTGAACGATTAAAACTATTGCCCACAGTGACATGACTATCGACGCCACTAGAAGTAACACGAGTGGAGTCTGAGTAATGATCGGGTTCAGCGCACACCCTATCGCAAGCGGAGCTACTAACGATGATGAACATGTTCTTGCCCACAAGCTGGTTGTTCTGGTCAAATGGGAGGGGCTACGCGATGTGATTGATGACGAACGTAATAGCAGCGTCGAATCATCAAAGCTTGGACGGGAACCGATATGACAAGGGTCTGCAAACGGGATTAGGATACAAACGGGATTAGGCGCTGAGACAGGAGATTCTCCACGCACTGGGATTGTGTGAATGTAATCTCCCCAGTCCGGGCACGGCTGAGGCGCAACTTAAGCGTTAGAAGTAGGTCACTGATGCAGAAAGCAGGAGAAAGGTACACGTACGAAATTCCCAAACCGCTGTACGTACTTAGCCCAGGCAGATGCGAACGATATCCCAGACTGCGCACTTCATAAACAACAATAAGACCAAGCAGTCCGAAGTCTGGGGGAAACGTACAGTCCAACTACGGTCACAAATATGACGATGGTGGATAGAAGAGAGCTCTCGCTGCGGTCACGCGCGTCGAGCCACCGAGAGAACTGGGTAAAGATGAGTCCGGATTCTATCCCTTGGATGAATAAGCCTGCGATGCCTGGACCGAGCACCGAGGCACGTATATGGGTAAAACCCGGGGGTGGTGGCGGCGGCGGAACTGAATCAGACATAACGCTGTCCCCTCGAACTGGCGGGTCCGATGCAGAGTGGAAAGAGGGAACGACAATGTGGGCTTGGTGTGATACTTCAACGACTCTAGATGTGGCCAGTTATTTATGTAAGGTCGGTCATAGACGCGGAACCATTCGCGTCGATCGTGCACGCGACCCGGGTACTGTAGTGCCTGGAGGATTTGAGTCTGGCGCAATTTTGGCAATGGCGGACTCACAAACGTTTTCCCACTCACAGCACAGTTGCCTCCTGCTTTAGAATATTACGTCCGGAGCTTGAGTGCCCGCGATAAATGTAGAAACCAAAAGACCAGTTTTTCTCGCAACGGAGTGCAAGACAACACAAGGACGTTGAATCGAGGTTCTGAAGTCCAAATTGGTGATCAGGCAAAAGTATATCGTCCACGGAATCGCGGCTTGAAATTGTTGCAATGTTTAAAACCAAATTTTGTGGATTTCAAATCGACAACCTCTTATCCAATTGTAAGGGCGCCAATTGTAAGAGCGAAGTGAGAAAAAATTTACATCAATGGCGAACCGATGTCAAGGCCGATGATTTGAGAAAAGCTGTAGTACGGGCACTGATGCAGGCAGCTTGAGCCGGACTGTTAGACGAAAGGCAATAGATCGTTTCCAGTTTGCAAGGGCACTTCCGTCAAGACTTTCGCTTGGACTTTCGTTGACTTTTCTCCGTATCCAGTGCAAGTCTGGACTCTGGGTTGCTGTGGAGATCAGTGTAACCTTATCCTTATCTTTTGTTGTATCTTTTTTGTTGTCAATTGTTGTCATGTCATTTGTCGAGTAAAATTAATCACTACTCAACACGGTTAGTCCAGGGTTGGAAACTAGAGCGATTGAAACTTGAAGCTTGAGGACGAACCCAATGATGGCCCCAACAAGGGCTCCATGCAAGGTCACCGGTCACCGGTAAGCGCTGCCCGTCAAACTAAAATGGGCCTCTCTCCCAGTTCACCAAGTCCTCGTGTGACGGAGTCGTGTCGCACATCTTCCATTCACGGGAGACTCGACCGTGCATATTGCACTGCAGGGTCGAAAATAAGTGCCTTGGAACTAGGCCAGGTGTCAACTTACCGAATACTCCTAGCACGGCTTCTCTGGGTTGTTTTGCTATTGTACGTACTTCAAACTTGAAGCTTGAAGCTTGAAGCCCCGTAGAGCATACGCCGTTGCCCCATCAGGTCTCCTTCTCCTTCCGACGCAGCAAGCGCTCGATCCTTGAACGTTTCGATTTGAGTTCTTGCTGAGCGGGGGTTGCACGTTCGTCCTCCCACGTAGCTGTCCCAAGCTCGTTCGACCCTTTGGCACCGTACGTACCTTACCGGAGAATGGCTGACCGTGTCTTGTCCAATTCATAATGTCGGGACATAAAACATAAAGGCAATTCTGGGAGCTGCGGTGAGGGAGCTCCACGTTCCGGGTCCTTTCTCCGCCAGAGTGCGTGACGTCGCACCTGCATTTGTCTCGGATAACGTTACAGTAACTGCCATTGTTATCTGTGCCTGTCCTAATTGCGAGTTGTTTCTCAGCCCTCCCACGTCCGAGTCTGTACGTGTGCCAGTGTATGTCATCCGCAATGTCCGACTCATTCGTGTCCCCAACCTCAATACCGCTCTCCCGAGGACGGAGTGTTATGCAATCTATCCTGTGCGAAAACCCCTCATCTTGCCTTGCTGGCTAGATTCTGTGAGCTGCTGTCAACACCGCACTGTATGCCAGTGATGGGAGACCACTCTATGCTGAGGTACAGGAACCCCGCTTTTCGACTGGGACTGAAAAAATCGATAGCTAGGAAATACACTTTCTACAACTACTGAGTTAACTACAAATGCCAATCGGGGTTACGACCACCCCGTCTTTGGCTGCCGGCAGCATCAACCAGATGACCCACTCGCCACACACGCTTTTCGTTTATGCTTGTACTGTATCTTTAGAGACCGTCCTGTGTCTTCGTACATCACACGATATATAAACCAGGTGGCAGGTGCTTCAGTAAAAACAATCCAATCTCTGTGCAGTTTACTGTAATCGATAGTGCCGCATATTCCACCGTGCTCGAGTACGTATTCTGAGGCGCACGTCAATGGAGTTGAAAAATGTAAATTGATTGTCATATCTCGAAATGCTGGCACGATCACGATCACTCCAATATAAAAATGCTGTGCCACCCGTTTATCGTGACAATTGGGCACTCGACGGTACAATATTCCATATCTTCAGCGTGAGTAGGCCGTGCGGTAGAGGGAGACGGTATGGGCATGATACGACCATCGGATCAGCGTTCAGGGTGGCACGCCGGGCTACACTTGACTATTTGTAAAACGGTTGGGGGGGCACAGTGAGACATGCCAACCGCCTACAAAAAGAGGATACGACTCACACAGAAGATGAGGAGACATAGGTTACACTTCACTGAAAGAATGATCCGAGCCAAAACAGCCTACCAAAAAAGAACCTGTCATGGAGACAAGGTCAGTACTTGACAGGGACGACGAAGGGCTGAGGAGTCAGGACGATTCATTGTCGACACGAGTCTTAAGACAGGGATAACTGATGAAATTATTCTCATCTTGTAGAGGCTAGGCCTATGGTCGCATTGTACAAGTGGCACTCACAGTTCGAGACCGTAGTCATGCTGGGGTGCTCTCCAGAAATATTACTCTTCCATCGTCGGTGGTACCCACGCCGAGAAAAAAGGCATGCCTGTCAGTCACGGTAAGGTAAGTGGAGTGGCGAAAAGTGTGCACGACTGCGATGCGATGGCTGGAAAAAAACCAAGAAAAAATGACATTAGGTAATGCCAGAGCACTACGCTCCGGCACGAGGCGGGCCGTTTGTCATCCGAGGTCCGAGACTGGTCCGAGAGAACTCCCAGTCGCAGACCGTCACACAACACCATCGCACCCACGCGTGTCTCACAATATGGCTCCTTTTCTTCCTCCTGGAGGTCAGACTCACTACAAGGGCCACCTACAGCTAACCTGAAGTTTCCAGAGGCGCGCCCCGCGCCAAAACCGCAGCCCATCGGCTCGTTTCCGTTTTTATTCCTTTGCACCACGGCGACCGCCTGCCTGCTCTTTGTAATATGGCGTCGGTCTGAAATGCTCAGGACGGTCGTCGCGCATCAGTGCGTGCAGTGTAGCCCCATTGTGGCACTTTTCTTATGCGGCATCGTCGCACGATTTCCAGACTGAAAACGTGGACACGCCAAGAAGGCGCCGTCCGCCTCTCAGAAGATGATGGCCCGCCAGCACACTCGTTCTTGGAAGAAGACGATGATGTCGAACAAGAAGAGGAAGGTGGTGAAAGTGACAGTGATGGTATTGGTTGGGAGAATGCCAGGCGCGTGCCGCCCGTGGAATTGCAGAGGGTTGGTATAGTACGGGCAGAGGCGTCGAGCTTACCGATGAATGAGGGTACGCCTCCTCTTCCACCTCCAAAAGACCGAAATTAGGATTTTCGATTGAGGTGCTCCTACTTCTGTTCCGAGCTGCCTGATAAATACTAACGTCGTCCTTCTCCTTAGCTTCTCGTTTGTATATAACGGCGTAATTTCCGTATCTATAGGTTCAATTCGTCGTAACATAATATACAGCAGTCCTCGGTCGTCCTCTTCACCGTTCCAAAAAGAAATGCCCCAAGAGCGTCATGAATCAACCGCAGCTCCATTGATTGCTATTCATACAAGGTCACGACTCCGGATTATTTACATCGCACACATGATCATAACGGGCACGAATGGAACCTCTTTTTCCCCTCATGTGAATGGTTACTCAAATCACCCAATGGTGATCTTCGCTGGGGTCGAATCCGGCACAGACCTAGGGAAAACGACATTCAGGCAGCCATTGTTCATGGTTGCCTTTATGTCCTCGTTCTGTGGAAACATTGATATCATCGCAAGGGTCGGTTGTCAAGTTTCGGCTTACCTTCAAACCCTGTGGCAGGGAGAGCGACCTCGAGAATTTACCGTAGCGACGCTCACGGAGCGCATATCCCTCCTCATTACGCTCGGTGGATTGCTTCGTCTCACCAGACACGGTGAGAATGTTGTTGTTGACGTCGATTGACACGTCCTCTTTCTGCAGGCCGGGAAGTTCGAAAGTCGCACAGACGGTGTTCGACTTGTCGTCGTGATGGATGTCCATCCTAGGCAACGTCGATGAGCACCGGCTGAGAAAGCCCATCCAAATAGGAGCTTACCTCGGACGGAAGACGTCGGAGTGCTGGACATGACGAAGAGTGCGAGGGTTCAACACGTCGTCGAAGAAGCGATCAAAAGGAGTAGAGTAGTCGTTGAAGATGAGCGACATCTTGATACTGAGGCGTTTGAGGCGTACGAGTGGGGGCACCACGCAGCGTTCTTATACTGTACTGTACGCTGTGGAGACTTCTACTTGATTCCGCTCCGTTCGAGGGTTAGATATTATCACGTGGTGCCTCGTTTAGTCTGAGCACAGCGGAACGTCAGCATTTGTCGTCAACGCTCGCCGATGTAGGCACTCAGCGTGCGGCGTACTTCCTGGAAAATCTTTACGCCGCACGCTGCTCCACTTTTGCAACGGTTTGGTGTTAGGAGCTAATTCTCGCCTCTCGGCGGGCGGATACATCATGTGCAACGAATCCGCTGCCACAGAACTTTCCAGAGTGACCTAGCCGATTCTTTCTTGTGCTCGAAGATGGTCCATCCGTGGTTCGGGAGAGCTTCTGAAGTTGGGACGTCGGGAGGAGATAAGCTAAATTGCCATCGCGACTGTACGGCTGCGGCTGTGGCTTGATAATGTCACATTGTACGCGCATATCGTTAAAATACTGAGTTGGAGGATTTCACTAGTCCACTAAGTTACGTCAACTATTGCCAAATTTGGCAACTCAGCTCTCCGTCTCTCCGAGTCACATCCGTCTCCTTCGCCAGTTCTCTCACTGTAAACTAGAATTACCGACATCTTGCAGGGTCTATGACATAGTTACAAATGAAATCCTTAACTCGGGCCCTCCTGCTAATCGCTAGTTACAGTAATAACGCTCGTGGTTCAGCCTCAGGCCGCTTGCGCTATGATTTATATCTTCGCGCCGCACCTACCTGTACAGTAGACATTTTCTCGTGATCACATCCACCTGGCTGAATGGGCGTCATGGACCGGCCATTCGCGAATGTTTAAACGCCGGAGCGTCTAGATGGATTCGGTCCAAAGAGTAAGCAAACCACATTAATTATCACCGGTTACTACGTAGACAGAATAGTGGGAGGGGATTCAGTTTCGATCGCGCGATGGGAGGGAGAACTCGACGTAGAAGACACGGGAATGATACAAGATTCCTTCTGGTCATGACAACAGCGGCGACGAATGAACTTTATTGAACAATTCAATTCACAGTCACGGGAACTGGAGGCGTCGGGTCAGTCATATCAGCAGGAGTATCTGAGGCAAAAAAAAAAGATTCACAGTGAGGACCACCTAGAAATGCACGACATACCAACTACGTACTGTCAGCCGTAACGGGTGAGGGAGGGGTAACGACAGTTTGCGGAGTGCCGAGCAAGAAAAGGTCCGTCACCACCTGTGATACCTTCATCAGTCGTGGGGGGAGACACGAAAGAGTAGCCAAAAGTACCTCGACCTCCCGCCTAACACTCACAACACGCGAACCAAGGGAACAAAGCCTGTAGAAACGTCGAACAGCAAGCCAAATCTGTAGAAACAATCCAGGAGAATGATGACTCTCAATACGGATGAGCGCAAGCTGCCTCGAGAGGCTGTGATAGTCAGTGAGACTTGTGGTGGGAGAAACAACTTGAAGGTAGTACATACACCACAAGGCCTACTTTATAATCGCTCATTTCCGGGATAGCGCCAATTGTCATAGCAAGGGCGAGAGATTGTTCCGCATCGACCAGCATTGACGATATAGTCGGAATAGTATTGTGTGGAAGTAAAAATTGGAGGTAGATGACGAGGCCAAAGACGGAGATGCAGAAGCCAAGAGTATCGACGAGACCCATGATATTGAAGGTAAAAATCTTGAACGAGGAGCAAGATGAAGAGCGAGTAGAGACTTTCAAACAAGGGCGAGGGATGAAGCTCAGTGATGCAGTGCCGTTTGGGCTTTTGAGCGTTTGTCATGATTGTGTGTGCCTGAACACCAGGAGTAACGAGTACTATACATCCTGTCCGAAGCTTTCTCATGCCCTGATAAGATACTGTTGATGGGGACCCAGCCGTGTGGCGGCGAGAAACAAAGCAATGTCGCCTGGACGCCAAGTGTTTGTCATGATCGTGTGCACCTGAAAATGAGTATACATCCTGTCTGATGCTGTCTTCTACCCTAATAAGATACCGTTGGTGGGACCCAGCCATGCGGCGAAGGTGATGAGGCAGTGTCATTGGGGCGTTAAATTGGGTTTCCGAATGTGCACCTGAAATGAGTATCATGATACTGTACATCTTGCTGTCTTTCACCCTAAAAAGATACCGTAAGTGGGACCCGGCCGTGCGGCGAAGGTGACGAAGCAGCATTGTTTGGGCGTTAAGTTGGGTTCAAGTTTCTGAATGTGTCATGATGCATGACCGTGCATGACCACGTGTGCACCTGAAAATAGAGTGTACGTCCGGTCCGCGCCTGGGCGTGGTGACGGCGCTGGTGACGGCTGGTCACGTCACCAAGGCGTCACCAGCGCATTACCTGAAATATACCTGCCCCCAAGCGTTCTGATGACTCATAGTGTCCTTAGTGTGCTTTGGACGTTTTGTATGTTTTGTATGTTATGCATGTTTCGAACGCTTTCTGCTTTCGGTCGTCGGCGTCCTTCGCACGTTTCGCACAATTCCGACTCGCCCCCTCGTCTTCCCCAGCGTGCCGCACCCTCGCGCGGCCTTAGTGACTCGAGCTTGACGTGTTGCCGACCACGACGCCCCCCTCTGCAAATTTTCGTGTCGCGCGCAAGCGTGCGTGACCGCTTGCGATCGCCCGCGACCACCCAGACCAGCAGGGCTCCATGCAGCCCAATGTTCCTATTACCGACCTCGCCGCACCTGCGTGCGGCCTTAGAAACTCAAGATTAACGCGCCGCAGACCAAAATAGCCCCCTCTGCAAAGTTTCGCGTCGCGCGGAAGCGTGCACGATCGTTTGCGATCGCCCACGACCACCCGACCCAGCAAGGCTCACCCACCGCTCCCTTTCCCGACCGCGCTGCACTCGCGCGCAGCCTTAGCTATTCGACACAGACACGGCCGCAACCGCTACGGGCCCACCTACGACACCTCGCACCACGCGGAGGCATGCGCGCTCACTTGCGCCGCTTCACGCCCCCAAAATCCTGTGCGCCTCCGCCTCAGACACATTTCTAGCAATCATTTAGGTATGTTTTGACTCTTTCCAGTCTATTGACTGATTCGGACGTTTCGGAAGTTTTGACCCTTCAGGTTGCTTAGCACACTTCGAACATTTCGGCCAGCGTGCAGACCCCCTATCCAAAACCGTTCACAGACCATATACGGTGTACTTCACCCAGCGGTGGCGTCACCACAAATATATTTCACCCCCACGTACGGTGTGTCACGACGTTACCGGTCACGGGCACCCACATCACCCTGGTGATCACCGCGACGCAGGGACATAGAGTGTACGTCCGGTCCGCGCCTGGGCGTGGTGACGGCGCTGGTGACGGCTGGTCACGTCACCAAGGCGTCACCAGCGCATTACCTGAAATATACCTGCCCCCAAGCGTTCTGATGACTCATAGTGTCCTTAGTGTGCTTTGGACGTTTTGTATGTTTTGTATGTTATGCATGTTTCGAACGCTTTCTGCTTTCGGTCGTCGGCGTCCTTCGCACGTTTCGCACAATTCCGACTCGCCCCCTCGTCTTCCCCAGCGTGCCGCACCCTCGCGCGGCCTTAGTGACTCGAGCTTGACGTGTTGCCGACCACGACGCCCCCCTCTGCAAATTTTCGTGTCGCGCGCAAGCGTGCGTGACCGCTTGCGATCGCCCGCGACCACCCAGACCAGCAGGGCTCCATGCAGCCCAATGTTCCTATTACCGACCTCGCCGCACCTGCGTGCGGCCTTAGAAACTCAAGATTAACGCGCCGCAGACCAAAATAGCCCCCTCTGCAAAGTTTCGCGTCGCGCGGAAGCGTGCACGATCGTTTGCGATCGCCCACGACCACCCGACCCAGCAAGGCTCACCCACCGCTCCCTTTCCCGACCGCGCTGCACTCGCGCGCAGCCTTAGCTATTCGACACAGACACGGCCGCAACCGCTACGGGCCCACCTACGACACCTCGCACCACGCGGAGGCATGCGCGCTCACTTGCGCCGCTTCACGCCCCCAAAATCCTGTGCGCCTCCGCCTCAGACACATTTCTAGCAATCATTTAGGTATGTTTTGACTCTTTCCAGTCTATTGACTGATTCGGACGTTTCGGAAGTTTTGACCCTTCAGGTTGCTTAGCACACTTCGAACATTTCGGCCAGCGTGCAGACCCCCTATCCAAAACCGTTCACAGACCATATACGGTGTACTTCACCCAGCGGTGGCGTCACCACAAATATATTTCACCCCCACGTACGGTGTGTCACGACGTTACCGGTCACGGGCACCCACATCACCCTGGTGATCACCGCGACGCAGGGACATAGAGTGTACGTCCGGTCCGCGCCTGGGCGTGGTGACGGCGCTGGTGACGGCTGGTCACGTCACCAAGGCGTCACCAGCGCATTACCTGAAATATACCTGCCCCCAAGCGTTCTGATGACTCATAGTGTCCTTAGTGTGCTTTGGACGTTTTGTATGTTTTGTATGTTATGCATGTTTCGAACGCTTTCTGCTTTCGGTCGTCGGCGTCCTTCGCACGTTTCGCACAATTCCGACTCGCCCCCTCGTCTTCCCCAGCGTGCCGCACCCTCGCGCGGCCTTAGTGACTCGAGCTTGACGTGTTGCCGACCACGACGCCCCCCTCTGCAAATTTTCGTGTCGCGCGCAAGCGTGCGTGACCGCTTGCGATCGCCCGCGACCACCCAGACCAGCAGGGCTCCATGCAGCCCAATGTTCCTATTACCGACCTCGCCGCACCTGCGTGCGGCCTTAGAAACTCAAGATTAACGCGCCGCAGACCAAAATAGCCCCCTCTGCAAAGTTTCGCGTCGCGCGGAAGCGTGCACGATCGTTTGCGATCGCCCACGACCACCCGACCCAGCAAGGCTCACCCACCGCTCCCTTTCCCGACCGCGCTGCACTCGCGCGCAGCCTTAGCTATTCGACACAGACACGGCCGCAACCGCTACGGGCCCACCTACGACACCTCGCACCACGCGGAGGCATGCGCGCTCACTTGCGCCGCTTCACGCCCCCAAAATCCTGTGCGCCTCCGCCTCAGACACATTTCTAGCAATCATTTAGGTATGTTTTGACTCTTTCCAGTCTATTGACTGATTCGGACGTTTCGGAAGTTTTGACCCTTCAGGTTGCTTAGCACACTTCGAACATTTCGGCCAGCGTGCAGACCCCCTATCCAAAACCGTTCACAGACCATATACGGTGTACTTCACCCAGCGGTGGCGTCACCACAAATATATTTCACCCCCACGTACGGTGTGTCACGACGTTACCGGTCACGGGCACCCACATCACCCTGGTGATCACCGCGACGCAGGGACATAGAGTGTACGTCCGGTCCGCGCCTGGGCGTGGTGACGGCGCTGGTGACGGCTGGTCACGTCACCAAGGCGTCACCAGCGCATTACCTGAAATATACCTGCCCCCAAGCGTTCTGATGACTCATAGTGTCCTTAGTGTGCTTTGGACGTTTTGTATGTTTTGTATGTTATGCATGTTTCGAACGCTTTCTGCTTTCGGTCGTCGGCGTCCTTCGCACGTTTCGCACAATTCCGACTCGCCCCCTCGTCTTCCCCAGCGTGCCGCACCCTCGCGCGGCCTTAGTGACTCGAGCTTGACGTGTTGCCGACCACGACGCCCCCCTCTGCAAATTTTCGTGTCGCGCGCAAGCGTGCGTGACCGCTTGCGATCGCCCGCGACCACCCAGACCAGCAGGGCTCCATGCAGCCCAATGTTCCTATTACCGACCTCGCCGCACCTGCGTGCGGCCTTAGAAACTCAAGATTAACGCGCCGCAGACCAAAATAGCCCCCTCTGCAAAGTTTCGCGTCGCGCGGAAGCGTGCACGATCGTTTGCGATCGCCCACGACCACCCGACCCAGCAAGGCTCACCCACCGCTCCCTTTCCCGACCGCGCTGCACTCGCGCGCAGCCTTAGCTATTCGACACAGACACGGCCGCAACCGCTACGGGCCCACCTACGACACCTCGCACCACGCGGAGGCATGCGCGCTCACTTGCGCCGCTTCACGCCCCCAAAATCCTGTGCGCCTCCGCCTCAGACACATTTCTAGCAATCATTTAGGTATGTTTTGACTCTTTCCAGTCTATTGACTGATTCGGACGTTTCGGAAGTTTTGACCCTTCAGGTTGCTTAGCACACTTCGAACATTTCGGCCAGCGTGCAGACCCCCTATCCAAAACCGTTCACAGACCATATACGGTGTACTTCACCCAGCGGTGGCGTCACCACAAATATATTTCACCCCCACGTACGGTGTGTCACGACGTTACCGGTCACGGGCACCCACATCACCCTGGTGATCACCGCGACGCAGGGACATGAGTATACTGTCGTCCCAAAGTACATCCTGCTATCTTTCACCCTAATATGATACCGTTAGTGGGACCCGGCCATGCGGCGAAGGTGATGAAGCAGTGTCGTTTGGGCATCAAGTTGGGTTTTCGGAATGTGCACCAAATGAGTATACTGTACATCCTGCTTTCTTTCACCCTGATAAGATACCACCCAGCCATGCGGCGGAGATAACCATTCGGGCAGCTTCATGTTGGGTTTCTGAACGCTTGCCATGATCATATGTGCGCCTTAACATGAGCGGAAATCGCGTAGAGTCGAAAAGCAAATCCACCTTTACAGTTTTTGTGCACTAGGAGGTCTATCACTGACCCCTCTTGCTTCGTGTTAAGACCAAGGTATGACTCAGGTGCACACGCCAATCATGACAAGCGCTCAGAAGCCCAAACAGCATGCTTCATCCCTCGTCTTACCCTTGATTAGCTTGATTGACGGTATCTTAAAAGGGCGCAGGATGTATAGTAACTTACTCATATTCAGGCACACATGTGATCATGACAGAAACCCAACTTGAAGCTGCCCAAATGGCACTGTTTCGTCATCTCCACCGCACGGCCGGGTTCCACTAACGGTATCTTATTAGGGTGAAAGAAAGCAGGATGTACAGTATACTCATTTGGTGCACATTCCGAAAACCCAACTTGACGCCCAAACGACACTGCTTCATCACCTTCGCCGCATGGCCGGGTCCCACTAAAGGTATCATATTAGGGTGAAAGATAGCAGGATGTACTTTGGGATGACAGTATACTCATTTTCAGGTGCACACGTGGTCATGCACGGTCATGCATCATGACACATTCAGAAACTTGAACCCAACTTAACGCCCAAACAATGCTGCTTCGTCACCTTCGCCGCACGGCCGGGTCCCACTTACAGTATCTTATTAGGGTGAAAGACAGCAAGATGTACAGTATACTCATTTCAGGTGCACATTCAGAAGCCCAACTTAACGCCCAAACGACACTGCCTCATCACCTTCGCCGCATGGCCGGGTCCCACCAATGGTATCTTATTAGGTGTAGAAGACAGCATCGGACGGGATGTATACTCATTTTCAGGTGCACACGATCATGACAAACACTTGCCGTCCAGGCGACATTGCTTCGTTTTTCGCCGCCGCACAGCTGGGTCCCCATCAACAGTATCTTATCAGGGCATGAGAAAGCTTCGGACAGGATGTATAGTACTCGTTACTCCTGGTGTTCAGGCACACACAATCATGGCAAACGCTCAAAAGCCCAAACGGCACTGCATCACTGAGCTTCATCCCTCGCCCTTGTTTGAAAGTCTCTACTCGCTCTTCATCTTGCTCTTTGTTCGAGATTTTTACCTTCAATATCATTATGGGTCTCGTCGATACTCTTGGCTTCTGCATCTCCGTCTTTGACCTCGTCATCTACCTCCGATTTTTACTTCCGCACAATACTATTCCAACTATATCGTCAATGCTGGTCGATGCGGAACAATCTCTCGCCCTTGCTATGACAATTGGCGCTATTCCGGAAATGAGCGATTATAAAGTAGGCCTTGTGGTGTATGTACTACCTTCAAGTTGTTTCTCCCACCACAAGTCTCACTGACTATCACAGCCTCTCGAGGCAGCTTGCGCTCATCCATATTGAGAGTCATCATTCTCCTGGATTGTTTCTACAGATTTGGCTTGCTGTTCGACGTTTCTACAGGCTTTGTTCCCTTGGTTCGCGTGTTGTGAGTGTTAGGCGGGAGGTCGAGGTACTTTTGGCTACTCTTTCGTGTCTTCCCCCCACGACTGATGAAGGTATTACAGGTGGTGATGGACCTTTTCTTGCTCGGCACTCCGCAAACTGTCGTTACCCCTCCCTCACCCGTTACGCGTTACGGCTGACGGTACGTAGCTGATATGTCATGCGTTTCTGGTGGTCCTCACTATGAACCTTTTTTTTTTTGCCTCAGATACTCCTGCTGATATGACTGACCCGACGCCTCCAGTTCCCGTGACCGTGAATTGAATTGTTCATTAATGTTCATTCGTCGCCGCTGTTGTCGTGAATCTTGTATTACTCCCGTGTCTTGTACGTCGAGTTCTCCCTCCCATCGCGAGATCGAAACTGATCTTCTGTCCACGTAGTAACCAGTAACAATTATTGTGGTTTGCTTACTCTTTGGACCGAATTCATCTAGACACTCCGGCGTTTACAGCATTCGCGAATGACCGTTCCATGACGCCCATTGAGCCCGGTAGATGTGATCACGAGAGAATGTTTACTGTACGGGTAGGCGCGGCGCGAAGATATAAATCATTGCGCAAGTAGGCTCAACGTTCAACACCCGTAGCCTTAGCGTCATGGTACACGGTCGTGCCAGTGGTGCTACTAACGTTATTACTGTAACTACTACTGTAGATGGCCCACGTGCGACCGCAACGGCATTGTACTGTAGGTAAATTGGTAAAACGAACCGCACACAGTCGGGAAACAGACTTTTGGATAGACACAGCTGCCAGTGCGACGTGGAAGTCTTCGGCTCAGAAGATGGACATGATTGGATGACCCCGCAGGCCGATAGCGCAAGCGTGATCAGTCCAAAGATAATCGATAAACCGTGACCCCGGCCAAGGTCGCATCAAAACTCAAACTCAAACCTCAGACTGTACTGTGCTTATCACCTGCCTGCCACCGTGATGCGTTTAACGTCTCTCCAGAGTTGTTTGCTTGTTCTCGACTGTGTACCATCTATCGACCAACAACACACGACAACTCTCTTCTCTGTCACGGTGTCTGTTCCTATGACCGTATCCCGGACTGGTGTCTTCATCTGCAGCGTTCTACCGCGTTCACCCGAAGAGTACGGACAATGTTCGGGCGATGGGCAAGCATCTACAAAGGACCCCGGGGGACGCAGACCTGATTAAGAAGTTCTCTTTGACCACTGGACCGCGGATATGAGCGCTGCCTACGACGTCGTCCATATGATACCTAATGTCGAGCTCGAATAGCTAAGTTTATGCGTCTGCATGAAATTTACACCACACCTGCATTTTCCCCTCTCCCACGGCTCGCATTTACGCCTTCACATAGCGTACTCACGATTCTGCGCTGCTAAGTTTTGCTGGTGTGTGATGAGGACGATCGCCAGAGAAAGAGCATACCAGCGGTGGTTAATACGGATCCGTGGAAACCATGGTCCTATACTAGCCCGACGTGTACCATCCTAAGTCGAGACCAGACAATGTACCGATGAATAAAGCCAGTCTGCTTCAGTGAGAGTGACCAACCACACATTGCTTGCTCGTCCTGGCCCTTGCGACAGCTTGCGTGCTTCCGTTTCTCTTGTTCCAGCAATGCCTCATCTGAAGTCCGGTCCTCATGCGTCCGTACTTTCTACAGCAGGTATCAAATCGGGCTTGAGAATGAGTTCCGACACGATATATGTGTAAAGCATAAACGCATGTATAGAGCAAACTGCTGATGACAGTAGGAACATTCGTGTTGCCCTGAGACTACAAGACACCCAGACAGAGGCTGGCCAGACCAAGTAAGGCACCAGCGACCCAAGCATTCTCTAAAAAGCCAATAGAAGAGGACCCCGCGGCGGCCCCCGCGGCGAATGTATACCGGTTACCGGCTACCTTCTTTCGAGAAAGGAGGAGGGATCTATGCCCAGCCTCTTGGCGATATTCTCCATGTAGTTATCTGGTGACACAAAAAGATCGAAACGAAGTCTCAGCTCTTTGGGGAGAAAAGCACTCACTTGTCCTCTTCCGAAGCGCCCAATATTCATCGAGCAGCTTTTGAAGCGCTGCTTTGCTGCGCTTCAGATGATCGACCATCTGCAAAACAAGAGGTTCAGTTGTGAATGAGTGATGTCGACGAGGGACTCACTTTGCGCTGCACTTCATCCGCCTGGGCGCGAAGCTCTGCAGTGCGCTTATCAGCCTCGCTCCTTTCCTTGCCCATGACAATATAGTCTTTCTCGAGCTGCTGGATCGCTTTGAGGCTCGAGGCGCGCTTGTCCTCGATAGTCTGCTTGGCGCGCTCGACTCGCTCGTGCGCATGGTGGAGTCGGAGCTTCACATTCTAGAGACAAAAGAAAATATGAGATAGAGGATTCGTTCGTCCGTCGGTTTCCTGCTGACCTCTGCCTTGATTCTGTCTAGTTTCAGATCGTCCTTCTGCTTGTCTAGGCAGTCTTGGGTATCGAGCAATGACCTCTGTGCCTCTTCGAGGGCGTCCGTTTCCTTTCGCATGGTCTGGAGCGCCTCGACGCACATCCTCATATCCTGTGGCGACAAGTAAAAGTCGGTATTCAGGTCAAAAGAAGCTCACAGGGAAACAAAAAAAAACAAGGGCTCTGCAGTACCTTCGTGATATTCTTCAAGGCCGAAACCTTTACCCGCAGCTCGCGTTGTCTCTCTATAAGTAGCATTTGCACTTTCTTATCTTCGGCAACCGAGTCCCTCATCGTGGAGATGTTCCGACGCTTGCGCTCGGGGGATTGCACAACCCGTGAGCGGACGCGAGAAACGCCGTCTGAAGCGAGTGCCGTTTGGGTATCTAGGGCTTTCTGCATCCGACTGTGAGCCAGGGCAACAGCCATGAACGCCCTTCAGACCTTTTTCTGGACCAAAGCGGCCCTCTCAGCTTTCAGGGTCTCGATCTCTTGGAGTAAAGTCAGCTGCAGGTCTCTTTGCGCCAGTAGCTCCGTGTTGAGAGTCTCGTTCTCTTTGTCTAGAGCTTTAACTCTGGGTTCGTCTGCTTTCCGTTTCTCTCTAGAATAAAAAAGCATGAGACGCGCGGGGTGAATAGGAAGACAGGGAAGAACCACACTGGAGCTGTGCTGTTTGCGTTTCCAGCCTGGCACGCTCACGCATCATGCTCTCACCCTCCTGCGACAGATCTTCAGCCTTCTTGCGAACTTTCTGGACCACCGGCGTGCATTGTTCGGAGAATTTGATGAAGTTGATCATGGCGGAGAGAATGATACGGGTTCGTTGTGATGTCGGAAGGAAGATGTCTTTGCTACTGAAGTCAGGCACCTTCGCAGCACCCGCCAGACGCGATCTGCATGCATTCAGACACATTCAGGACTGTCAGGATGCGAGGGAAAGGCATACATGTGATAGACGAGGATGTTGGTGTTGAATGCTCGGTCGTATATGTCCTGCAATATCACGTCGGAATGTATTGAGATAGACAGATCCAAGCGGGGCGCACCAAATTGGGTTCGTCGAGGGCGATAAGAGCATCCTCTACGGGCTCTCGGAGAGATTCCGCGGCCAGGCCAGTGAGGAGCCGCAAGCAACCACTGTAGACGCCTAACGTTGATTGTGGGGTCGGGCTGACGAGCTGCTGGTGGGTGATTGCGACACCACGTTCGTTGAGAGAGTCAACGACGACCGCATTTGACATGTCGGGGTACCAGTAATCCTTCGGGTTTCTGCGCGATCGATTCATGGTGATGGTGCGGTACAAGGTCCCAATATCCCAATGGTCGAGCTTATCACGCGACGATATCAATCAGGTGACCGTGCCAATCTTTGGCGAACTTCTTATGTCAGCCGGTGATGTTATTTCACCCGAGGCCGAGGAGACACGTCAAGCAAGCAACATGGGATCGTGAGCATATATTTGTGGTGAATGAGATCTCAGGGGACATGATAGGGAAGCAGATGAAAGGCCAATAGTAGACCCAAGAGACGCACACGATCATTGATCACCCTCCAATCACTTCCTCGGTACCCATTGCGGCCACAACCTCATAGAGGTCGACCACCGAGAGCGTTTCCAGTGCACGCGGCGCACCCCTTTCGCTCGTATTTGTATTTCAAGAGCGCCGTGCTTCTACTCCTGCTTCGTCTCCCACAACCGTGCGTGGTGGCCGGGCGAGAGCGCTGGGTAAATGCCAAATTCGAAACCCCACGCAATGTTCAAGTCGCAATCCTTGACGAGACTCGGGGGTCGAGAGGTCGCAGGTAAATGGCGATTGTCCATTGAGCGGGGCGGGGTAACCGCAAGCTCCTTCCTGACCGGTATTCTGTCGAACGTGGGGGCAGTCCCTATCATGTCGAGGCCCGCAATGATGCGACCACAACCTCCGTTGTGCCCCCAAGTCTCGTTAGTACGAGAACGATCTCCGTGTGTCGGCGGGCGGGCGGACGTCCGTCTGCGCGCCCCTGGATTCGCCGCAGACGATTGAAGGGGCCTTCTGTAGTCGGGGGCGTGCCGGAAACACGGATCGCAGAATCGACGATGGCGGGATCCACCATCGTAAGGTTTATCATTGTGACTGACCCTCTTCCGTGTCGTCTGCCTTGAGCCTTCCAGCATATTTGCCGGGCAGTACACGAGGTTCGGGACTCCGGGGACTCTTGCGCCACGAATTATATGCTGCGAGCTCGCTCGCAAACCAGTCGCTGCGCGGTTTCGTGGAGTGGTGAAGATCGGCATATGATGACGCATAGGACAGTTTGTACTGGACACCGACAGCGATCATCTGTACTCGTATCACAGATCTGAATTAGTGCCGACAAAAGAGATTTACGCTCACGCTCGCGTCGGTGAGCGGTGCCAACATTGTACAAATTGCAAACGTTCTTAGGAAGTGCCGGATGCCCATCGCAGCAGAACAAGCACAGACACTGCACCACCTCTCGAGTATCGCTTCATGCTCTTCGGCAATCGGTCAATTGGGGAACTATCGGGCAGAAGCCTGGGATGAATTTCGCCTGTGTACCTAGGCACGTCAATCTCTAGGCAGTCGACCAACGAGTTCACGTACTTGAAAGTTAATCTATGGTTGATCTCCTAGAACAGGGTGAGGAAAAAGCCCGATATGTCGGCCCAAAGACGTAGGCGAGTAAGAGAACGGCGATCGGTCACGCGCGGGGATCTTATCAATTCGAATCGCCATACGAGACGGTGTGCACGCAATAGAAAGGAAGTGGGGAATCAACGGGAGGTCGATACTTTTACAACGCGAGGCTCGAGGCCTCATCGGTACGTATTGGGGTCGACTTTGAGGTGTGCCGATGCGTGCTAGTGGGTGACAACGCCAATCTTGAGTCCGTCGGTGTCGGGCGAGTGTAGGTCGATACTGATCACCAATAATTTGAGCACTCTCAGAGTTGTATGCTCGTTCCAGACGCTCCCTCGACTTTGGGCCGAGGCGAATCCCAGAAGCGGCGTAACATCAATCGTCGAGTTGGATTGCCACAAGGGAAAGGTATATCCAGTATACGACGAACGAGTCGATCAACACCAGTGCGGTGATCCTCGCCTTCACCTGCAATGGAAGCCTGACTCGGGGGAAAGTGGGAGACTGAGCCCCGAGGACTACGAGATGTTCCGGCTATCCGATTGTCGCAGTCGTGAGAAATCAACGGGTGTACTGTATGCGCTAGCAGAAGACGTGAATGAGAAGAAGGCGGTACTTCGCCGTGACGGATGCCGCGGAACAGTACTACCTAATTGACACGCGGAAGTGTCAGCACCGCGCCACTGGCACGTGGATTAACGTACTTGAAAGGATAGCGTTTGCCAAATTGCTGCCGCCCGTGGGGGCTCACTGGGATTATTGACGTCGGTTCGCAGCTATCCGGTTTCTGAAGTGGTGACTGACTTGAGGACGAATAGTTGACTGTTCCCAGACCTTGCCCCACGCTAATTCCTCGGCTATTATCTGTAGCGGCGTGTAGCCCTATTGTGGAGCAAAGCAGTTCCCAGTTCTGGTAAGGCATTGTACTGCCCGTGGACCCGTGGATCTGCCTGATGCATGAAACCGAAAGGAGGGGTGTTGTTGTGAGGATCAGTGGCGTTGACGTCACTGGTGCCCCTAATCTACGTTCTAGTAGTATAACTTACAGTAACATCGGTATGTCAGAGAACGATTTAAAGTGTCCGAGTCGGTGCGGAGAGAGCGGAGTGTCAAAGAGCGTTTTAGACGCGACGCGACCAGGACATGATGACAAAGACAAGTGCGTGATCGGGCCACAGAAAACTGGCAGTCGTGTTTCTGGTTCGAAAATCACTCGGATGGGCTGAAACCGATGACGACATGATTGTGGGAGCGTCTTGAGTGCGAATACGGGCACGAGGCGAAGTGGAAGCCGGGAGGGGGGATGGGCGGGGATGGAATTTTCCGTGACAAAAGGGCAGATAGCATTGAAAAATAACGATTCGTTTATGATTCCGAGATTCCGAGATGGTAATTTCCCTGCGCACGGACCATGTTTTCCCTCGGTCCTCGCTCGTCCTTGTCCTCGATCCCCTCCTCCTGCCCCCCGAACTTTCCTTTTTTGGCATCTTCTTGCTCGTCAGCTCGTTCGTCGTTTTCAGGCTTTGGAACTCAGTGCTCAGTCAGCTAGGGCCTCTGTCTTGTCCCTCGACGCCCTGCTTTGGAATTATTACCTCGTTTCTCCCGTGTGAGTCGTTCATTCCATCATCAACTCTCGGTCCACAAATGCTTATTCCACCCTGTAATGACATCTCATTCAACACCAGATCATGGACTCCGACGTAGAGATGCTCGAGCAGAAGTCCGTCTCGGCTCTCCTGACACCCGGCTCACCCCTTGCCCTTCCTCCCACGGACTCCCAACAAGTCTCACCCATCGCACCGGATATCGATGATAGCCCAAGCGCCAGTCCCGATGGCCCCTCGCCTTCGGACGTCGTGCCGAAAAGCGGCACGGATGCCAAAGGGAAGGGCAAGCCCGCCTCGGCCAAGCCCAAATCTACCAAAGCACGCGCGAGGTCCCCGTCCCCATCGCCGCCGCCTCCCCCGGCCCCGCCACCCCCGCTGCAGACGATACGGCTCGAGATCAAACTCGGCGGTCCAGAGAACTACGAGGTGGATGTGGCCGCGCTCGCCAAGGCGACCGGACAGCGGCCCGCGACACCACCCCCGGCCGTGAAGCAGTACGAGAGCGAGAGCGACGGCGAGGGCGCTCCGGAATCGGGCGCGGGCACCGACGGGGGTGGAGAGAAGAAGGGAAAGAAGGTGCGCAGCGCGTTCGTCCTCGTCTTCGCCGTCTGACGTGACTCGCCAGAAGAAGAAGAAGAACTTGGGGTCGGAATACTATGACTTGACGGACCCGTTCATTGACGACTCGGAACTTGCCATTGACGAGCGCACGTTCATCGCGCAGACGAAGCAGCAGGGGTTCTATGTCTTCTCGGGCGAGGTCGCGCTCCTCAAGGAGAAATCGCACCGGAAGCCAAAGTCGAAGAAGTCCGTGCTACCCGCGCCGGAACCCATCGCGGGTCCAAGTAACTACCCGCACGCGCTCAGTCTCACTCATTTACAAACGCAAACCCACTCCCACTCGCACCCGCAAGGCTTGAAGGACACCCCAATCGCGCTTTTGTCAGACGGGGAGGAGAATTCCGGGAAGCGCAGGACGAGAGGCTCTGTGGAGAGCCCGAACGGAAAGAAGAAACGACGCGTGGTAGACATCGTACATGTGGTCAAATTTTTGTCCCTCTCTGCCCCTCTAACACACCCTTATCGCAGCACCCCTTCCATCCTGACCTCGAAGCCGCAATCGAAGATCTCAAGGCGGCCATTTCGAGAGGTGGGTCTCCGTTCCGCGCCGATCATACTCGCGAGCTTAACGTGGGTGGCGCTTGGCAGAAAATTGGGAACCAAAGGGCAAATTTCCGCCTGGGATTCGGCCCGTGCTTGGGGCCGTTGCGCTCAAGGCGATCAAACTGAATGAATACGACGACAATTTTTTTAACTTGATGCCACGTATATTTCCGTACAACCGTTTTACTATGAGCGTACGCCACATCCCTCTGTGAGGAGGATTACAAACGCTCACGTGCGCGGTGTGCAGAAACTTATCAAGCGTCAAGTATTTCCCGAGCACATGGCGCTTCTGGTGAAGCGGCAGGACGAACTATTACTGGAACTCAAGGCAGCTGCCGATGAGGGTTTTCAGCGTGCAAAGGAAGAATGGGAGCGGAGCGTCACTACATGGGGTAATGAACGTTTCGCCCTGCCCGCACTCTTCTTGGTAACTTTATTGAGGCTGATGCTTCTCTGTGCAGAGAAGAAGCAGGAGAAGTCTAAGGCAGGTACTGCCTCGGTCGAGGGCTCACCCACCCTCCGATCCGCGCCGTTGCCACCGGGGGATGATGGCGCGGCGATGGACGTTGACAAGAGTCTGGACGGAGAGGGTAAGGACGCCAAGGATGCGAAGGACGCACACCCACCTGCGAAGAAGTACAAGATGACTGAGGCGATGAAAGGCCTGATATGGAACCTGGTGTGCCTTTCCAACGAGTGTTGTCGTATCGAGAACGAGAAGAAGTAGGTGGTCTTCGGACCGTGATTGTGAACGCCTGCTGACCACTACTCGCTTGTACAGCACTCTGGAAGGCTCGACGTCACAAGTAAGCGAGCAGGGTCTGCGCAAGACCCTTTATCAGAAGATCGTCGCCGCGTTTCCGGAGAGCTGGATGTCTTCTGGACAGGTGTCGCGTGAAGGTGAGCGAAACATGTGGCGTACTTTGGCAATGAATGACTCGAACTGTGGCAGTGAGCGTGATGAAAAAGAAATTCGAAAAGGAAGCGATGGAGAGCGAGAGCTAGCCCGTGTCGTCATTCTCTCCACTCTAGCACCGTTTCTCTGCTCCCATTTTTTTTGGCACAATAAATTATAATTGTTTTGTTTGTGTTCCGAACGCGGAGCGAGCTTGCGTCAGAGGGTGGTCAAGAGGGACGGCTATCATCCCGAAACGGGCAAGTGTGTTCATCTCGGTTCGTAAGACCCTTTATTAGCCTTAGCTCCTCCTCTCTTCCTCTCTCCGTCCATCCCCCACCTCCTCCCTATCTTCTCAATGGCTAGCTATTCCTACCATCTCGGCCCCAACGAGTCTTGGGGAAAGGGCTCAGTCGACATTGGCCCTTCCGCGAATACGGGCGAGTCCCGCATTCGCCGTCTCGAGAAAACCAAAGACAGACTCGTCACGGCCCCCATTGAGGGAATTCACACCGTCCACGACGTCCTCCTCTATGCCGCACGCACCCATGGCACGCGTAACGCATATGGCTACCGTGACGTGATCAAAATCATCGAGGAGCAGAAGGAGGTCACCAAGACGGTCGGTGGCCAAGAGGTCAAGGAGACCAAGACATGGAAGTACTTCCAGCTGTCGGACTACAAGTACATCAGCTACTTCGGGCTCAAGGAAATTGTATCGGAAGTCGCGCGCGGTCTCCTCAAGCTCGGCGTACAGAAGAACGACGTGTTCAACATTTATGCGCAGACCGGGTGAGTCGTCTGACTTTATTAATCTCTGTCCTCGACTTCGTCTTCCTCCCTATCTCTTTCCCTCGCTCGTTGTCCTCCTTTCTTTGTGTGTGACGGGCCTCTTTCGTGCTACGTAGCCCCATGGCTACCCCCTCTTCATTATGGCATGAGGGGCGTGGCCTTAGAAGGGGCTAGACTCTCCGGGCAAAGAAACGTTATTTTTCCCCCCCGAGGTCCGGCCACGCCGCCGTTTCTCTCCCCGTTCCCGTGACCCGCGTCAATTTTGTTCGCAGGTGTTTGTGGTGCCTGGCGTGGCGTGAGGTGGCACCGCAGCACACCTTTCCGCACGTCGACGCAGTAGGCGGTCTGAATTTTTCGCTGGCAAGGCTTCGTCGGCAGCGTACGGCTCGGCGAGATAACGGATAACGGCGGCCGCGGGGTGTGGATGCTTCTCAGACTTCGATTTGCTTCACGGCTTACAGTATTGACGCCCTTACTAACGCCGGTTCCCTTCTCAGCCCAAGTTGGCAATACCTCTCGTATGGCTGTGCAAGCATCTCAGCGATCGTTGCTACTGCGTACGACACTCTTGGCGAGTCTGGTCTCCAACACTCGCTCAATGAGCCCGAGTGTGTGGGCCTCTTCACCAACGCCGAGCTATTGCCCGTCGTCGCCAAGGTTCTCAAGAACGTCCCGTCCATCCGGATCGTGGTCTACGACGGTCAACCCCCAGAAGACGTTATTTCTAAGATTACTGGCACCCGCGAAGGTGTGACGGTTCTCTCTCTCGATGCCCTTCGGGAGATGGGTCGTACCGAACCACTCGAAGGCGCGGATAGCCGCACACCGTCAAGCGACGATGTGGCATGTATCATGTACACCTCCGGAACCACGGGCGCACCCAAGGGTGTCGTCCTCAAGCACTCCCACCTTATCGCTTCTATTGGGTCCGTCGTGACCCTCGTAGGCCACCACCTCAACCCGGATGACTGTTATCTCGCTTTCCTCCCACTCGCGCATATTCTCGAATATGTCGTCGAGCTCTCGTTCCTCTTCGTCGGCATGTGCAGCGGTTTCGCCCGCGTCAAGACGCTCACGGACCAATCTGTGCGCAACTGCCAGGGCGATATCAAGGCGTTCCGTCCCACCATCATGGTCGGTGTTCCCGCCGTCTGGGAACTCATCCGGAAGGGCATCATCGCGCAGGTCAACAAGAGTGGCACTATCCGCAAGAGCATGTTCAACGGCGCTATGGCGGTCAAGAAAGCCAACGTGCCCGGACTCAAGAGCGTCGTCGACTCTGTCGTGTTCTCGAAGATCAGGGAAGGGACCGGCGGTCGTCTGCGCGTGGCATTGTCCGGTGGCGCCGCGCTCTCTCGCGAGACGCAGGAGTTCCTGACCACCGCTTTAGTCACTGTCGTTCAAGGTGCGCCGGCATCATGGCTGGGTTCTGCGATGTCTTGGGAACTGACCGATGATGCGCACGCAGGTTACGGCATGACGGAAACGTGCGGCATGTGCAGCATCCTCCCACCGGACATGATGCGATATAGCTGCGTGGGTCTTCCATCGCCCTCGATCGAGATCAAGTTCCTCGACGTGCCCGACGCCGGATACCTCGCGACGAACAACCCGCCTCAGGGCGAGATTCTCCTCCGCGGCCCTTCCGTCACTGGCGGCTATTACAAGCGCGATGACCTGAATAATAGCGAGGACACCTTTACGAAGGACGGCTGGTTGCGCACGGGCGACGTTGGCCAGTGGAACAAGGACGGCACGCTGACGATAATTGACCGGTAAGGTTGCCCGTCGTGACTGCACGTCCGTCCCGAACTGAGCGTCTTTTTTTACAGTATCAAGAACCTTGTAAAACTGCAGGGCGGCGAGTACATCGCGCTCGAGCGGCTCGAGTCGACGTACAAGTCGTGCAACTACGTGTCAAACATCTGCGTGCACGCGATCCCAGACGCGACGCAGCCGATCGCGATCATCGTGCCGCACGAGGGACACCTGCGCGCGGCGCTGCCGGAGGAGGACCCGCACGCGTCGCTGGCGAACCTGTGCGCGAGCGCGAAGGTCAAGGCGCTCGTGCTGAAGGAGTGCAACGCGGCGGGGAAGAAGAGCGGGTTCAAGGGCATCGAGATGCTCCAGGCGGTCGTGCTCACGGCAGACGAGTGGACGCCGGAGAGCGGGCTCGTCACGGCGGCGCAGAAGGTACAGCGGAGGAAGGTCGCGGAGAGGTTCGATGTGGAGATCAAGGTGCGTTTTCGTTTCGCGTATGCGCGTGTTGATGGATGACTGACTTTGCACGCAGGAGGCATTCGGTTTGCGGAAATAAAACGCGGAAGACCGGATAATAACTCATACCGCACGGTCCTTGCTTTTCGCTTGTATTCATTTTAATCTCTCGTCTGTACTTACTACCATATTAAACCACACAGACACATGACAGTTTTCATTCTCCACGTACACTCTCAGCGCCTCGTCTTGTTTAGTCTAGTTTTGTCTTTTCTTCAATATAACAGAATGAGTCTAACAAAAACAAAAAGAGGAGAGGTGCTCTACTGCCGGCGAACGCGGGAAGAACGACCTTTCCTCTTCTTTTCTTCTTTACCCCTCTTCCTCCGTCGTCTCAGATGATTATATCTGTTGAGTTTTGAGTTTGTCGATCCACTTCCCCCCGTGTGTGCATCGAATTTGGTGAGATCCTACAGTAATGATATTCTTCTTGACCCGGTCCGAGTCCGCCAGAATTAAAGTGAGGGAATCCGCCAAGTTCGAGATCCTTTTTTTTCACGAACACCCGACGGTTTGCGTTCCATATAACTTTTCTAGAAAGTAACGTACTGTACCGTGAAGGCCGCATGAGACCGGTTGGTAAATAATTTATAGCACCTCTTATCTTATTCTTATAACGTCCTCAAAAGTGGTTAGGGTTATTTCAGCGTGAAAAAACCACTCCAGAATTTGGTGACGGTCCTGCAATGATCTATATCACTGCACTGACACGACGTATATCAATTGAATGATCGAATACTGCGGAATATTGAGGGCGTCCTGCTGCCCTTCAATCATACACACACGATGTAAATGCGTGCTCGCGGTCTAGGCCTCTCACATCGTATCATAATCCCAAAGAGAAACGGTAAATCGTACAGATCTCATTTATCTAACTTCACCATCATCTGGTCCCGCGGTCCTTCGTTCTTCGTCCGGCGAGTTCGTACCGAACTGCCCATACTAGGGTCGCATTTTACAATCGGTTGGGTCGGGCGGACCAATCTTTGCCGTCGTTTTTCATCACCTGGGTACGTAGTGCGCGCTTTCCATCAAAAGGAACCAACCCCCATCGTCGTGTCACTTCAATTGATGGCGATGGCGATAGGCACGGGCGACCCTGTTCAAGACTGCTTGTAAGCTCAGGAACGGGAACGGGGGGGGGGTGCGATTAGGCTTTCCCAAGATGGTGATAAAGCAAAGAAGGACGGCGGTGGTGACGAGTCCCATCGGCAGTAACTTAACTGAGACGACGACCAGGATGCAACAAAGAGTTTTACCAAGCGCAGCGAGCGAAATTCCAAAAATGGAAAAAAAAAAACACACACACACGGCGACACACGGCAATGACGGGAACAAAAACAAGAGGTGCTTCTTGCTTAGTCGGGACGAAGATCCGAGAGTGAGTTGGCTGACCCACGATCAGATTTGATTGATTTGGTGACGGGGCGACGCCATGGCACAGACACAGACTCTGTAGTTGAGTCCGGGTGCTGCGCTACAAGAAGCAAGCAACGATGCGGAGTTCGTGGACGACGCGACGCGATAAGCGCGGCAGCTGGCGGAACGCCCTTGTCTGTCTGTCTGTCTGTCTGTCTGTCTGTCTGTCTGCCAGTGTGCGCCCTGCCACGCATCGCGAGCGTATATGGCGTCATGGGCCTGGTGTATGAGAAATGAAAGACTCGGATTCGAGCGAGGTGTGTACTCTTCGGACCGGTACCGAACACCGAGGGAAAACGAGGTAACGTAAAAAGATCCGTCAAGTGCTTGAGAACCGTGCCTGTCAGATCAGCCGCCATTTGTTGGTCGCAAGCTCTGTACACTGTAGGACCGCGTCATCATTGTCGTTCATTTCGGTTAGTAAAGTGCTGTCAAACACTTTCGTTATCATCAATCGACCTTTTGTTCCGTTCTTGTTTCGTGGTCCTCTCGGTCGACGTGCGTGAGTAGCATTTTCCCCAATTCGGCACGTAATGCACAAAAATGACAAACAGGCCCTGGTCAGCGGAATAGAAGAGACGAGAAGAGAAGCAAAGAAAAAGTAAGGACGTGATAACGGGGTCGTAAGACGTACAGTAGTAACTCAGTGAAGACAAAGACAGACGTGAGGGTAAGTGAAAAAAAAAAAAATACATGCAGCAGGTCCCACATAAAATAACTATTACCCTTGCAACGTAGCGTAACATGGGTCATCAGTACTAGACAAGATATAACGACGTGGCGTGGCATGCTGCTCAGTGAACAGGATAAGCAGGAGCAGGAGCGGGTATCGGGGGCTCAGGGGCAGCTTTTTGCAAAGCGTTCTCCAGGAATACAGCATAAGAGTACGGCACGTGCGAGTCATCGACGGCAGCAGCGTGCAACTTCTTTACGACGGCTTCACATGCGTCGATGACTCGTGCGCGCTGCTGCGTAGTCAGTGTCGGGGCAATGTGGGGGCTCAGCAGCTGACAACCCCACGTCAGAACTACGACAAAGGGGTGAGAACAACGCCGTACCTCAAGCAGAAATGCCCCCGCAAAGCCAGTTCCGACAAAGAAAAAGTCTGGAGCGTAACGCACGTGTCCAGTGGAGTGCATATAATCCAACCACAGTTCGAGCAGGGCAAAGGCGGCTTCCATACACTAGGAGCACATGATCCTATCAGAACGGAAATACGTAATGACCACATAACAGGGATACGCACCGTGTCGACATAAACGCTGCGCTTCGTCTGAGGAGCTGTATCATTCGCTTCTGCTTTGTGACCAAACGAATGGACGATGACGCGACAGTACTGGTACAAGCTAGCAACGTAATCAGCGAGTCTGTCGTGGAGAGAGGGGGGAAAAGCCCCTAAGAACGTACAAGAGCACCATCCCTAACCGATGTTTCCCAGCCAGATCTGTGATTTTCACATGGTATACTTGGCAATGAGGATGAATTCGTGACCTACCTCGGCCAGCACGCCGCTCGTTTGCCTTGACAGTCGTGTTCGCGATTGAGGTTCGCAAATCCCGGTCAAAACTACTGATCAAACGATCCAACGCACGGCTCTTTTTCTAATCAAAGGGGCAGGCACGCTTCAGTTCGACATCCCATGTTTTTGACATGCTGGCAACCCACCTCAAATCCAACGCGCTTCATGCAGTCTGTGAACCGATGCATGATGCTAAGAAGCTCAATGATTGCTGGGAGATCCGCATCGAAGGCGTGCTGGAACTTGGACGCCGAGCACCACCGAGACGCATTGGATGTGAGCTGGGTGCTGCAGTATCAGCCTGATTGGAGCGTGAATAACGAGAATCGATAAACCTCATCGTCCTTTCCCACTCCTGGGGCCTTGCCTGTTTCGAGCGACGTGCTTCCATCCATGATTGAACAGATCATCCATGTTCGGCGACGATTTAGTAATTCACGTTCATGTCGCTCGTCAAGCGGCTGCACTGTGGAGTCACGGTTCAGGCCAAGCTCTATTGCAAGCCTAGAGCACGCCCGTGAGATAACCCAGATGGGATGTGCGAAAAACAATTATACCTGGTGGCAACGCCAGAGTAAAAGCCGCTCCGACTGTCCTCGAAGCGCTGAGTAGGAGCGGCATATGCCGTGAGCATCAAGTAGGCTTGGCACATCTCCACACACTTCCATCCATCGATGAAAGCAGAGGCCGCTCCAGCCTTTGCAAAATGAATTGCAAGCTTGTATAACCCAGGCCGCTTTGTGTAATACCGAGAGGATATCGCGCAAACTACGCTCAAAATTGAGTCAGAATGCAACGTCCCCCGATGATTTGCTCAAGACGTACCGACAGTAAAAAGGAAGGGACACCGCCTCATTACCGACGCGGCGCTGTGTATTGCCTCATCGAGCAAGCTCAGGTAGGGCTGTTGACCCCCAGGTGTCAGTGCACGTGAAAGAGTGAAGGTGCGCAAGAACCCACGTTGATGTGGTCGAAAAATCTGGGGAACAATCAGTGATGTGAACGAGCCGCTGGGCGATAAGAGAAGCTCACAAATCAAAGAGTTCCCGTGCCTCTTGTGGGGAGATCAGACCTGAGATGAGAATTTCTGGAACCATCTCCCGCTCGATAACAATTCGCCGAAGGTTCAAATCGGTATAGGGGCCTGGATGCGTTAAGACGCCGGTGCGAAAAAAAAGTGATCATCATGACTCACTAGGTTGGAAGTAGCGCTTGTTCGCAATGCCAAAAACGTCTGTTCCAAGGGGACTTGGAGACCTTACACTTGAGTTGTTCCAGTGCGAAGAGAACGAGGCGAGAAACCCAAGCGGCGCGGCATCCTCAGGCAGCGCAGCAACGGGTGGGACACGCGACCCTATTGCAGAGCGCACTACGGCCTTCTCAGAACCATCTTCATCGTTCTCGTCGTCGTCCTCAGAGGACGAGTACATGTCGTCGTCTTCCAATTGTGAGGTATCATATGCCACACATGCTTTTTCCGATGCCTGAGCGCTGACAGCGTGGCGTCTCTCCATCCACGAAAGTACCTCGCCGTGCGATTCGCGTTCAGTGGGTTTCAATGAAAGGCGTGCGGCATTGATAGAGATGGGGGTCGCGATGGACGTCTTCCGCAATTGATGGAGCAGAATAGATATAGTTTCATTCTTCTCGCGAATTTGCCTCAATAAATTCTCGCGTTGACTAGCATACAAGACGGGTAAGAAGAGCGTAAGACGAATGCGCAAGAGCAACTCACCCGGGAGTCCTCGCCTTCCTACCTTCGACGATACATTGATGAGAACCAGCGGCACACCTTATGCAAGATCGTGGGTCAGCGCCAAAAGCACATCGCATCTACCGGATTGGATGTTATCTCTGGGTCAAAGACTCATAGATAAGAGCGTACCTTGAGCTTTTTGCAACGCGAACAAGCTCCGGGCCGACGGCCGGCACTGTGAGTGTTCCGAGTAGCAGGGGGGCTTTGAGGAGTAGGTTCGGCGTCTTCGGGGTTATCTTGGTGACCACGGGCGTCTATCGTGGTACGGTTTCTCGGCAGGGGTTCTATGGGCGTAGGGGGTGAAAGTACGGGGGTGACATAGTGTGTAAGCGATGATGGGGGGGAGTTGGTCGCAGGGGTAGTATCTGAGCTCGGGGACGGATGAACCCAAGGGGGGGATGGTGCGGGTACGGGATAATATGGGTTCGCCTGTGCCAGGCTACTCTGAGACAATGCGACCGAAGGATCGAAATTCACTTTTATTTGGGTTCGGTTGTGACTAGGGGTAAGGCAAAGCGAATGATGGGAACGCTCACCTTCGTTCCGAGGACCCCAAGGCTCCGCCGAACCGACCGGTGCATGCATAGAAGTGATATCAAAAATGCCAAGTCGACTCGGGGCAGTAAAACTATCAAGCTCTTGGGAACTGGGCTCGTAGACAAAAGGACCAGGGGCCACGGGGGCTGGTTGAGGATCGCATTGAGAGGAAACGTATCGCGGATACTGAGGATGCTGGGTGGGGTAGGAGTATGGCCAAAATTGAGGGTCATCCGAAGAGAATGCAGTGGGATAGGGATGCCGATAGTCCGGATGATCGGGGTGATGTTCGCGGTAGTTGAGCTTCGGAAGATAGCTAGAATCCATGAGGGGTCGTTGAAGGAGGAGGAGTGGACGAAAGAAGAGCTGAGAGAGCTGTTTTCGACTGCGTGGACGGAGAGGGGGGGAAAGGTGCTCGCTCGACAGTGCTATTATATGTGTCACGGTAATGCTTTGAACTCCCCCAATCCTGAATAAGAAATCAAGCGCCACTGCATTTAAGCCACCACCAGCTCTAACCATCACACCCGACTCATCTCTTTTCCCCCGTTACCCCGTCTGGTTGATTTAAGGTCGACTCAGCAGCCCTCTTTTCACAGCAACGCCTCATGGTCCGTGGGAACGCCTCTATGCATGCAAAGATGGTCCCAGCGATTGGATTCAATTTCTTTATCAACTCACCTACTGTAACATCATTCATCACATAACCCAAAGAAAAATATATATTTAAAAATTACAGTAAATGGCCTCGATTGGTGGTTATTTACGCTTGGTACTCGGGAAACTGCCGAGCGATCCTCGATTGAAGGTCAACACTTTACCGTTCATGGCCCTCTCAGTCCGGAATTTTTTTGGTCCCAAAACTCAAACGACGTTGGTCCCGGCGTCCGAAGCCACGCGCACAATGCATGTAGTCCCACGGACGCTTCGATGCACTAGAGGTACAATGGTACATAACCCCCCGATTAACTCGAACGCGTCAAAAGAACACTCTCGTCCTTTTAACTTAATGTGTATCTCCAGCGCAGGATGAAGGCCAGCAAAAACTGTTCGGAACGGAGTGTCCCGAACACGACGATGGGAAGCAGAGCCAGTTGACAGAACCACGGGGGTGCATCGAACTCGCGATCAAAATGAATCCAGAAGAAGTCCGCAAGACAGGAGGGGGGCGTCAAGACGTAATGTGCTACCGTTCAATACGAAGCGTACGTACTAACCAGTCCAAAGACGACCATGCCCCAGCCAAGACAAGGCTTTGGAGACCCGCAATACCAGGAATGGGGCACAAGCGTGATTTGTCAGATCAGCCATCCATCTATCAAGGAGCAGGTCCACTGAGGTATTCCTTAACGAGCTGATACTGCCGAGCACTTGAGATAGATAGACCAGCGTGCTGGCAGTGGGCGGTGCGCAAAGAAGCCACATCAGGTCCCAAAGTGGCCGCAATAATTGAACGCTAATTAGGCGCACTGGTCTGCATCCTCGAGGAAGTCTGCCCTCAGCCCACCGACCGAGGACTTTCATATACTCGAGCTCCTTCTTTCCTTCCTTCCTAGAACCCCTCACGCCACAACAGACGTAACACCCGCCGCGCGACGGTGCCCGCAGCCTGCGCGGCGACTTTACGTCGGCCTTTTGTGGCGGTGTGGACGGCCGTTCCCCAGGGAGAATGCGCGGGGCATAGTTTTCCCGGCAGCCGTGCGCGCACGTGCGCTATACATTGGCTTACGCCTAGGCGGGGAATTCTAGCGAGATCGCTGCTTTATCATATGGGGAAGAGAAAGGTATTTTCGGCGCTCCTGCGTGCGTACCCATTGCTCATCGAGGGGGGGCCGCAGCAACCCGCATAACCACGCGTGAGCCCGTGCACCTGCCGAACAATCAAATAAGCAAAACGGGGAGGGCCGCCCGAGGAATCGAATGTGGGGTTCTGTCGACTGGCGGCAAGTCCCGGTCGCTGGCACGGCACAACAGACGGATCTATGCCCCCTACCGATTTATACATGTTCAAAGCCCCTTTGACAGTTCGTTGAACGTCTCTTGCATCCGTTTTTTTTTTTTTACATCGGCGACTTCAAGTTCGCACGTGCGCGCGGGCAGAAAAGGGAAGATCCCCAGCCAAAAAGGTATTCCAGTCGCCGTGCTTACCCTCCTCCGTCACATTATTCTTTACTTATCGGGAGCGGGAGAGAGTAACAGACGGGTTTCCCCCCCGCCCCCCCGGTCTCTCGCGTCACATCCACGCCCACCGCCGAGCGCGTAAACTGTCACCCCTTCGTTTCGAGCCTGGACCGTCGCTGCCAGTGGCCCCGGGGACGATGCTCCCTGTGGCGTCAAGTTTTGCAAACCCAGTACGTACATGAGTACGTACATCTCCTAGACCTCGCTGACGCTCCTCCGTCGGTCATGGCCCTGGACCGAATGTCGAGGCTACCAAATGCGGGGGCGGGGAGCGTTCCTGGCCCCCTCAGATGTGCAGAGGGTGCCTGGATCGTCACGGTCGTGGCACAATTCCCCTCCCCCCCCCTCCACATCGGCGGAACATGTATAACGCAATATTGTCGCCATGTGAAGAAAGAATGAAGACGGCTGCTGTCCACACTGTATGCCGACATGACTTCCTGACGCTGAGCATGAGGGTGGTGGATCACGGGTACCTTTTTAGGCGCCATACACTCTTCTCACGTCAGATGTGCGCGGCATTTACCTTTCGCCTTTTTATTCATTTGCTGCTCTTCGGCGTGGCTGTCAATTCTGACCCATAATCAGGCTCGCGACCAGCCTGTATATGAGATCCGCAGGTTTACCTTCATATACAGACGGTCGCCGGTCTTACCCATAATCACGGTGCTCAGATCGCAGTGCTCCGAAGGGCGAGTCTCGGGTCACGTGGCCAGTCGTAAGTCGCAAAAGGGCCGAACAATACAATACGCTCGATAACTGCTCCGCCCTTCTTCGAACCGAACCTGCGTCGTCGAACCTGATATTTGGATGACGGCATGGCGAGCTGCCAGCTGCTCAGCGTTCATTGGCCCCTGGCAGGTGGATGCGCACCAATTGAATTGGATTTTCCCTATTGTTTTTTTGTTAGATCACGGTCGAACTGGTGGATGGAAAAAGGACGGGCCACGAACCTCGAGCATCCGTCTCCGCCAAAGTTGATAACGAAAGGCGCTAGGTCATGGTTCTCACCCAGACCCACCGTGCGAGGACGGCGAAGGGGAATTTTGATGAGGAAATTCCATTGCGAGACTCGTCTCCGCGTATCCACTTTGTTCACGCAACGCAACTACCAGTTGTGTGTTGCTAGGTGCCAACCTTAATTTTGGTGCGTTTCCAGAGAGCGGCGCCTGGGCATTTCATCTGGCGCGCTGTGGACAAATGGTCAATATTATATGGGGGGCCAAGTGGGGGGGAACTGTCGTACGATTTCTCGCCGCGAGAGACGTGCTTGCTCTTGTGTTTGACATGTGATATGATCAATATACGCCCAAGTGCGGGTGCAGCGGTGTTATTCCGCCGACGCGCTGTGTGGATGCGTGTAGAAAGTTTGGTCTGTGAGATAAGGGGCGCCATTTACATCCGGGGGATATATCCCCGCAAGCGCTTCGGGAACTTCCATATGCGCACCGCTCCACGCGACCCTGGAAAGCGCCAGGAGGAAGCGCCGGTCCCTCAGGAAGCCCAACGTGCGCAACCTTATGTGGGAAATGGAGAGCCGCAATCCGTATGTGTTGTTCTATATTGCATTACAACAATGATTTGTCTACGTGCTTAATTGTCACTTCTATGATTCTCTATGTGGTTGTAGTAAGAAACGTTCGCTAACTGTTGCAATATGTGAAAAAAAAAAAAATACACCACGCGAACAATCTGCTTGCAAAGATACACTCGTAGTTCTTCAGACCAGTCCTACACTTCCAACACATGGACCCGGAATGAGGGCGAGTTCAACGCCTAGCCGCATGGGCCGCTCAATCCCAAGACCAGCGAGTGGTGGGTACAGGAGGGGGGTCGGAGTCATGTTGAGAGGCTCTGCGATGGGACTCCATTGAGTGTTGAACCCAATGGCTTGCTCTGGGGGGCTAAAGACCACGCCTCCCACTGGGCTCGCCTGCTCCCAGCCACAGGCGTCAATGAGGGCTGCGCTGTCCTCGGACACCGGGTCAGAGCTGCCGCTCGACACAGAGTACTCGATGCCGTCCAAGGCGTCTACCTCCTCCGGCACGCTGGACTCGAGCGGACCGAGCTGCGCTGTCGACCCAATGATATCGGCAACCGTCTCCCACGCCGACTCGAGCGCGCCTGCGATCCACGTATGGTGGTGCGAGAGGTGCTCGCCCGCAAAGTATACGTTTCTCTCTGGCTGGCGCGCGGCCTCGAAGCGGGAGAGGAACTGGCCGGGGAGGAACATGGCGTCGCCTGTGGAGTTACGCGCAGACCAGACGGCGTCCGAGGTCGCCATGATGAGGTCGTAGACGTTGATCACGCTCCCGTCCTTCGCGTCGACCAGCCCGTTGTAGATCTCCGCCAGGTTCGCGAGCGCGAGGCTCTTCCGCTCCTCCGTCGTCAGCGGCAACCACGCATCCGCGTCCGTCATCCACGAATACACGAGCAGCACGCCCGGCCCGTCCTCGCCGATGCCGTTAGAGGGATAGACGATCCAGCGGATCGGCAGGTCCGTGGTGGACTGTCCGCCGTGGCAGGGGATCTCGCCGACGCGCTCCCAGAAACGGGTCTTGAAGCGCAGACCCATTTTGAAGAGCGACTCGAAGTGGATCGAGCGGATCGCGAGCTCCTTCTTCTCGGACCACGCTGGTCGGTCAGCGATCATCCTCAGTGCGGGGGGAGGAATGGCCATGATTACTCTGTCGAAGGTAGCCTCGACGGCGCCCTTGCAGCTAAGCACTGAGACGGTGACCCTCCCGTCGCTCTCGTGCCGAATCCCAGAGACGCGGGAATTCAATGAGATGTTCCTGTACCCAACGAGGTGTGCCATGGCCAGTGGAAGACGGCTCATCCCATGCGCGATGGTTGACCACTCCTTAGTGCTGAAGTCAATGTATTCCATCATGATCTCCGTCACGCTGAGAGAGAACTGATTCGTCTGCGACGTGACCGTCTCGACGAAGTCTATCACGTCGTTTGGCCAGCGAAGGACGAAGTTGAGGTAAAAGCGGAAAGAGAAGTTGTCGAACTCTTGGCAGATCTCGTTGAACCCTCCGACGAAGTTGCCTTCCAGCTTCTGTAGGAGTGGGCCCACAGCCTCCAGCATGAGCTCGCCTGCAGAACGATCCTGGAACTCCTCCTTCCGGTCCGCTGGGAGTGGCCAGCCCAATGACCTCGGTGTTACCGAAGATGCGTCCAGGTCGTCGGGCCTGCAGCGATTGATGTAGACGAAATTGCCAGGGGAAGTGATGCGGTAGGGAATGAGGTCAACCCGCTTATCGGAGGGGAGCTGGAAGGACTGAACGTGTTTGATGAGGTCGAAGAGGATGCCCTGGAAGGGGGAATGGGGTATGCGCATGGCGCCTGCCTCGAAGTATTGGTTCTCTTCTTCAGAAAAGTAGTGCGTGTGGACACGTCCCCCGATGCGGTCAGCGCCCTCGAAGATGTGGACCTGGTGGCCCGCGCGTCGGAGAAGGAGGGCGGCATAAAGACCTGCCATTCCCGCTCCGACAATTCCAATAGAGAGAGGTGTTGGTGTCATTCTGCGATAAAAAATACGGATGGCGTTGAGAAACGTGGTGCCGGAATGGGTAGATGCGATGACGCTGGAGGGAAATACTGAGGAAGAAAGCATGAGAAATCAGAAAGACATTTCGGGAAAGTACAAGGATTGAAACTCACAGTAAGTGCACGAGAAGGGTGCGATGCCTGTGAAGAGAATGGCGGAACCGGGCACGCGTAGATATACTCGCGCTGAGAGTCTATGCTCCCAGGTATGAGGCAACATTGGTCTGGGCAGTCCGTTCCGAGCACCGCCAAAGTGAGAAAGGGCTGAGCAACCGGTATCGGGACCAGAGTACATCGAGACATAGACAACGAGGGCAACGAGCCCCACAATTGGAAGCGGTTTTCGGTAGTCTCGCGGAAAAGCATAGCATTAAGCCAGTCGATTGAGCAAGAGGTGAGGGTGGCCATAGAGAATTACTCGATTTGGAAGCGAGGAGGAGCGGTGTTAGCCTCAACAACCTGACATGTCCCACATTACAGTTTGGGCAGGGGTGGGCGTAACGCACTGGGCCTCGTGCGCACTAACGTGCACCGCAGTATGTACAGTTAGAGTACCCGAACCCGAAAACAAGAGATGAAGTCAAAACTGGCCGTAGCGCTGAGGGGTAAAATTTCGGCAAAGTGCACGAGGGAGCTGAATAAGGGACAGTTTTTTGGGGGGCAAGACAGTGGCCAGGGAGTAAGGCCCAATGAGGAACTCGGATCGAGGATACGGAGATAGCAGCGACCGGGTCCCAGCGGCTGTCGTATTAATTGTAAATGCTGCTGAGACTCGATAAGGGCATCGTCACAGTGTCGTCGTTGCGTGTCAAGCAAGATTAACTCACGGAACTGAAAACGGATTCTTATCAACGTTACAAATGAGGAAAAAGCGCCGTTACGTCCTTGTCACTTCCGGCGGCTTTTTTTCAACTGGATGAAACCAGGCCTCTTCCTACAGTTCGATGTTACCCGCAACGTCGTCGATCATACATTCTTCAAGGGAGGAGGCCATATCGTATGTGTTGTGCTTCCTATCGAGCTGTTTTTGGTTTGTCTCTACTCGTGTTTCGAATTCTGTTGCTAATGTGTGCGGTGCTGCGGCGACTCGCACCAGCCTCGCGTTAACAATGTGCATCTTCCTAGTAGCTCCACAGATACTGTATAAACTGCGCCTGCTGTGTCACCTCTCTATCTCTCTCTCTCTCCGCGTGAAAGTACCGAGAAATGGGAAGACCATGTAAACCTAGAGGACTCTGGCGCATCAATATTGTCAGCAGGGCAACACACCCAGAACACGAAATCGTGAGGAAATCCCGGGCTACTCTGGCCTTAGCGGTGCGCTCTGATCTTACGCTCGTTCCTCTGGCATCGGATTAGCCCTTGTAGATGGATTTCGTCACGGTCCTGCAAACACGGTGATCATCAACCACGTGTTCAATAGCATTGCTATCCTGAGCCACCATCAGGCTGTGGCTGTGCCAACAAAACGTAGTTTCTCTACAGTGGAGTATCAGGTGTCGTTCGATCTATGTATGTCCTATCTTCCATCGTATTGGAGTGTCCAGCGCAACCGGGTGCGAAATATGGATTACACTACCGACATACTAGCTTTACTTCGGTAACTATGTCCGGACTCCATCGAACAATTCATGGCTTTCCGCACGTGGCTAATTGTTCTTTCCGGCCCCACTCCTTCTTTCGAGCCAACCCGGCGAGCATGAGTAAAATACCCGGTGCGCACACCCTCGTCACAGCGTTAGAAGGTTGCGCAACCCGCGGACAAGTCCGAGTTGTAGCGCGGACGGAAACTCGATACCGTCGCGTATCGCTTCACAATCCAGGGCAAGCTTTGGATGAGGGCTGGCTGCGATGTTGGAGATGCCATGGTCGGTGCAGTAAATTTGAAACGAATGACCACGTACTTCGTTCAATACAAGTCTGCGCTGGTACCCGACGCCAAATACGGGCACGTGAGCCTTTCTATCGTCGCCACATGCATCAACCGGCGTCAATCAAGGGACGGGCTCACACCACTACGGTTATGAACCACCCGATATCCGGGTCGGCTTCAGAGTTAGCCGGCACGTATTCGTTCGATTCTTGGTAATCCGAATTTTTGTCACTGTCGACCTGCTCGTTGAGTGTTCTATCGTCTCGAGGTTTGCGCTTCGACCGTCACGCGAGTTTAAGGCACTAGAACATTCCAAATATTATGGGTTTTTGTCTGTGAGCGAAAGTAAATGTCAAGTAGACACTACTGTGACACACGACATCTAACCTCCAGGTGTGGAGGTACGCTATTGACTTGCCCTTACCATCTTGTGCACAGGTACCACTGCGAACCCAGCCCCCAATGCACATACACACACAAGAAACTTAATGCCATTCAATCCTGTGAGAGGCGTCGTACAGATGGGACTCTTGGGAACCGGCTAAGTTACTGAGAGTACCCAGAGTTCTGTCAAATGTCGGGGGGTTATGCGGGTGAGAGCGGCGGTTGATTCGCGCCGACATACACAGAAACCAGGGCACTAAACGGGCACGAAGTCGCCCAAGATGTTTCAAGAGAGTGCTTGAGTCTCCAAAAAGGTCCAGATCTGCCCTGACAAATTGCACGTGGAAGCGGCGTTTAAAGCAGCTGACATACAGAGGTGTCCTGCACAGATTACGCTAAGTAGCGTTTAAGTAGGCTTTAGAGATGTCATTTCAATTGTGTGCGTGGGCCGGGACGCGGGACGGATCATTGTCAAATTAGCCACACACTTCGGCACCGCACAAGCTTTAGGTTTTGGGAAAGGCAGTGACAAGCACAGTGGTTGGGTCGATGGCGGCACTGGGCAAAAAAAATAGAAATAGTTAGGTCTAGGGAGTCAACTGCGACCCTATGACATAGCTCAACAATTCTTGAAGGAGGCTGAGTCCGTGCTTCATACGGCTCATTCGTGGAACACAAAACACTAGCACTATGAACATACGCCAGGCGGTGTGGTGGTGCCATGGAATGAGGCGTTTTTTTTAGCTCGAAACAAGCTGTGTTGCTTCTGAAGTCCTGCAAGAGGAGCTTGGCGTGGTTAGGAATAACTGGGAGTGAGGCCACCCGGAACAGACACGAGTCATTTCTCCGCCAAGCAGCAACGTGGCCCGGAGGTACAAACACCGTACCCCTAGACCCATCGAGGAGTAAGAAGCGTCATGGTGGGTGGAGGTCAACTTGGATACAGCCGAGTTAGCCGGTAGTGATCAGGTTCACCCTCAGCGCCTACCATCGCTACGCACTGAGCTCAGTCTCGCGGCCCGTGTCTACCCACCCTTTTACCATCCTCTCACCTTCCCTATGTACTGTATCTTGCACCAGAATCATCATGGTTTTCGAATTCGTCGTTTCACAGATTTGCGCGGTCTCAGATAACGCCAGTCAACAATCCGGATCACAGAGGAGTAACCCAGTAAGTTACCCCAAGTTCGAATCAAAGCCTCGAGAGGTTCAATGCCTCTTCTGCGTTATCGTGTCTCCCGCCCCCTCATATTGGCCCCTTTGCGCTCCACCGATTCTCAATTTACCCATTTATGGGACCTTCCTGCCGGCAGACGAGAGTTCTCTGATGACGGCTGCCGTGCGGCGTTCGTTGTTTATGGAACGATGATCTGTGCGAAGCAGCAGCTTTGCTGACTCCTCGGGACGCGCACGCTGATGGTGCGGGGTTAGCGAAGGTGTGGGTGGTCATATATATTCAAAGGGGGGCAAGTTCGCAATGCCACGAGTGGTCATAGAAGAGGTTATCTTCATCTGTCTGATACACCCATTTATTTCAGATGACTTATGCCCTCGTACTGGTCGAGTTAACTCGTGCACGCCTCGCGATAAATCCAGAAAAGAGCCCTTTACTTGTGCCACTGCGCGGCTGTCATACGAATATATTCAATATATCACTTATCCGGCACACCCGCCGCCATTACATTATCATCTCAGTAGCCCTCGACACTCCCTGACATGTATTGTGTCTGACTAGTCATCGCCCGAGAAGAAGCTGATTCCACCACTCACCACGGGGGATGACCAGCCCTCATCAGCCCTGTCACCGTTCCCATCATCCTCGCTCTCGGTAGCTGTGGCGTATATGTCGTCAGGCAAGGGCACGAATAACGGCATGGGCTCTTGGTGACCCACATGAGACGAGCATTCCCAAGGCACCGCTCGCGCCACCCGGCATCTGTATATGCCTGACGCACTTCGTTGGGTTGGTCCTCTCTGCCCAGCGGCTTCCGAGCGTCCACTGGGTGTTACACATCCAGTGCTAGTTGCGACACATTCAATCCCACCTGTGCGTGTTGATGCGCATATCTCCATGGGTACGGAGGAGGCATCTGCAGGCTTGGTCGTAAGTTGCATGATGTCCGAAAGAATTGTTTGGGTCTACGACCGACAGGCAGGTGCCAAACTCGGACTCCGACGAAATCGACGTTCTCAGTGGGCCCTGACAGCAAGCTACAGTATAGCCTTAGACTGGATGCTGACTCCAGAATCCCCAACCCCAACTCCGAGGAGGAAAATCGTCTAACCCAGCCCTGAATCAGAGCTCGGCCGCTGGGGGCCTGACCCCCGATTCACGACCATACCTCGAGATATGCCTTTTGTTTCTTGCTCCGGGAGGGGAGGGGGCTCAGTGCATGTCTAAAACTCCAATTTTCGCGTCCCTATGTCGTGCATTTACGCTGGGTGAAGTGAAGTGGTTGGGTATGGTTCGTGTGTCCTACATGTTGACCGCTCCCCTGCTGAGTTGTGTGTTATCTGACATTTAGTCCATCTCAAAGCACCGATGCCTAGCCACCGGACCATAGATCAGTACATTCCTTCTGCATCACAGAACGGCCTCAACGATCAGAGCAGCTCAAAATTGGCCTCGAACCCCCGGGACCTCAACTGAGCTCTGTGAGTCCGGACTAGGATCTAGCATTATAGCGTGCTCTCATGTATCCCACGACGCCGTTGACTAGTCGATGAGTTGAGCCAAGGATACGGTGACTCGAAAATTCTCTCAATAACGTTCGTGTATTTCGTCGGTGAGTTGCTGTTTCTGCGTTAACCTCACGGATTTTTCTACTGTTCACGACAATGGTCCAGCCGCAAGGCTACCAGGTTTCTCGTGCCCCTTGAAAGAAAATAAACCCTGCTAGAGAAGAAAGTTTCGCCTATATCTCACCCCAGCAGGATGGAATATACTCGCGCAGTCGGTGCGAAGGTCTTCACAATTGGCAGACCTGCAACTCGCCCAGCTGCTGAGCCCAATATGTTTCTATTTGGGTGCGTTGTGGACCCGGAATGGCGACCAAAGTTGTCTCTATGAGATATGAGGCGCTTATGACACTGACAAGGGCACCTTAATTTTTGACAAGAGCTTTCAAGGAGCTGCGCGCCCCTCCTTCCCCTCCCCGGTCCCCTCATCTCTATTCATCGCTCCAGCGTCACGTCATTCGATTATAGGCCGGCAACGCAAGTGCAATAGCAGCCGAACGTAGCGCTCCGCGAAGCGGCCCGGGGACCAAACCCCACGGAGGTAATTACCGCTTGAATTCCGAGTCGTGCCATCCGCTCCCCGCTCCCACTGACATACTCCATTATGCGTTTTGAAAAAAAAAAAAAAATGCAGGCCAAGACGCATACAGTAGCAGCAGAGAGCCCGGACAGGCTACGATGGCTTGCTATTAACAGACAATCTAGACTGGGACTCAACAATGAGTTCCGTCTATCCGAGGACGTAAAAAGATGCCCCATCCTATTTTTCGACAATCATCTGCGACGAAGATTTAGAAAGACGGGAAGAAGTCGTCCCAAAATACCTTGTGGCATGAGAAACGAAAATTTGGTCATTTTTTCCTCGTAGGTGATGTGACGCTTCTAGCCAAAGGGGGGTTGCATGGAAACGGGGCACAGCATCCTTTCTTGGAATTTTGGAAAGATTCCGTACCTCAATCTCGGTGTCGTATTGTGTCCGTCGTCACGTACATACGACCTGACGGCATGTATCAAATCCCTAATGGCTTCTTCGAACCTATTGGGGACGAAAGTGTCTCATCCTGAAGCCAAACCTGCTACTATCTCCTGTGGGTGTATCGGATCGAGAGCTAACTGGATGGGTGGAACACGCCGTAACGCGGCTTTCCACGTCAACAGGAGTGCATCCTCGTCCCGTGGTGCCGTTGCACGGGCCATCAATGTGCGGAGGAGACGAGTCACCATGGGAATCGCATGGCACCTGCAATGGAACGGCGCGCATATTGCGACTTTCGACGACAATCAAAGGTCGACGACCTTCTTCAACCACAAGGAAGGTATTCACAAGTGCGGCAAGAGAGCCCGCGCCTCGATAGCCAGAGGTGGCAATCCCAAGACGGTCGACGGTGTTCAGAGAAGATGCCTTCCCCTTTGCTCCCACGCATCTCGTGCGCCCCCGACGAGAGAAATAGGGCTTCTAGGAAGCAATACAAGGCGCAATGACCACGCAATTTCGGCCACGGGGCGCATCTACTGAGAAGCAGATCACTATCACCATCCAAGTTTTATCATGAACACTGGTGGGCACAGCGGCGGAGGGTACGAACCAACGAGACACGTCCATCACCCAAGAATGGAGAAACAGCCTCTGTGACTACTCCAAAGTGACGTTAAGTGTCTCCCAACATCCATTCAGTGTCCATATGTTCATTCGCGTGTTCTGATGGGGTATGGCCTCGCTAATCATGCAAAGAAGTTGGGGTTCCTCAAAAAAAAAAACCCATTCAACATTTGCCCTGACGTAGTTGCATCAAGGTTTAGCCCAGGCTCGCTCCAGGTGCGCTCGGCTTATTTCACATCAACGCCTCGTCCGTGTCTCCCTTCAGGTTCTACGGCTCCGCACCTTGGCACCAACACTATCTCATCCGAGCACCGGAAGCTACGCTTCTTACAGGACCTACGTCCTGTTGTCCTGTACAGCGCCAATCTAGCCTTCGTGCAAGGATTGCACCCCGTCAAACTGCTACTCTATCCTGTGATATGGCTGTGGCAATGCTCTCACTTTCGGGGCAGAAGGAATAGAGATTCTTGCGCCCTCTCTCGTACCGGCAATCCACGGTCTTGCCACATGTTCGGTCTTTATACGACTGCGTGAGTCACCATCCCCCGCGCACCAAGAACCCCGGCAAGAATATCAAGTATGCCCTAAGGTACGCCCATACCACGGTACTCGGAGTGCTATCCCTTTCACATCCCCTTTACATTGTGCTTTGGCACTTCTGGGCACAATCGACATACAGTACTTTCGCGTCTTCGAGGGCTGCCAGACACAGAGCTGTGCAGCGGGTCCTCAATACCTTGACATTCAACTCCGGCACAGTAAATGATCCACACCAACGTATCACTAGTCTAGCGCACAAGTTGCGAGCTACCATTGCAGAACGATTAATTTTTTGATACATTTCCGTGGGCGTTGGGGTTCAGAACTCTAGGTAGCACTTCACTATCTATAGCTTGTGTGTCTTGCAGATCCCTTGCGTCCCAGCATAAAATCCTCTTCCCTCCCATCTATAACCTCCCAAGGGGGGTGTCTAACTTTGACCATATCCTCCCACGCTGAGCTATCATTTCCAAATTAGGAAAGTCAGGATTTCGGTCTTCGGCAGAGCGGAATTCCTTTCTGAGACATGAAACCGTCCGTCGCTCCGGTGAGCTTCCACAAGAAGACGCCGAAAGAATCCTAAGCAGGGGCAGAAATGGGGGCGTACTTGTCGCGCGGACGAGAATTGGATGCAGAATACAGCGCAGACTGCCAGACGATGTTCGCGAGACGAAAGATTCGCTATAGTTCCAACAACACACGTAACAGGCATCCATAAGCGCATGAGTCACACCTTGCGTTTGTGGGCAGCATACACCCGCTTCATCGTTCGGGTGAGGTAGTGAAGTACTTGGCGTGATGGATGAGCACGCGAAGCCAATGTCACGAGAAGATCACAGATGACGCAGAAGCCAGTAAGAATAAGGTCGAGAACTGAGAAAGGTCGCACGTTTGCAGTATATGAGTGATAGCAAACATACCTGAGGGTAGAAGGACAGACATCAAGTCCATAAATGTTTCCAAAAGGGCTTTCTCTAGGAACGGGTTGAGTGCCTACAAGGGCAAGATATGCCAGCTATCTGGAGCAAGAGAAGGGGGTCCTTCGCGACGACAGTGGTGTAGAAACGAAAGGTTAACACTATTGATCACAGTGACATGACCACCGAGGCCACCAGACGTAACACGAGCGGTATCTGAGTAGGAAACAGTTCAGCGCACTCTCGTTGACGGGGAGAGTTACTGAAGATGATGAACATGTTCTTTCCCACAAGCTGGTCGGTTTGGTCAGATGGGAAAGACTATGAATGTGGTTGAGGACGAACGTAATAGCAGCGTCGGATCATCAAAGCTTGAACGGGAACGATATAAGCAAGCTCTGTGGCGGGATTAAGAACTATGAAACAAGGGAGATATTCCCCACGCACTGGTATCGGGATGAACGTAATTTTCCCAGCTGAAGTGCGACTCAAGCGTTAAGACGCGTGTCACTGATGCAACAAGCAAGAGAAAAGCGAGACATACAGTACGAACATCCCGAATTGCTGCACATAGTTACACCATGTAGATGCAGGGCATATCCCGAACTGCACACTTCATGAATGGAACTAAATAATGAAGCCGTACAGTTAAGAGAGCCCGGAAGAAGCATACAGCCCAACTATGCTCACAAATATGACGACGGTAGATAAAACGGAGCTCTCGCTGTGCTGAGGTATGGAGAACCACTGAGAGAATTGGGCGAGGACGAGCCAAGTTTCTATCCCCTGGACGCCTGCAATGCCTGGACCGAGCACGGAGGCTTGACTCTGCTCAAGACCCGGGGGTGATGGTGGTGGGAGCTGCGTTGGTGGAACCAAACTGGACATAATGCTTTCCCCGTGCCGCCCGCGAACCAGCTGGTCCGATGCAGAGATGGTAAGAGGGAGGAAACGAAGGTGCGGGGGTACAGTAGAGGTCCAAATAACTTATTGCGGTGCGGGAACATGAACATGCAGCCAGCTAATTTACTGTAGGGCAAACGTAACTAACCAACTGGGCAAAGAAGGTGTTCGTGTCAAGAACTCACTACTCCTTACACGTCATGGCGCAGGAGATGGGGTGTCCACCGCTCCCGTCAATACAGTACGGGATACCTTCCCTAAGGCACCGGTGAAAGTACTAAGTTATGACGTAACGTAGCGTATTGCCATGGAATTTAACTATTTGAAATGCACACAACGGTATGCCACACAATTTACCTTCGCCTTCGCCTTTACACACCACAACTTGAAGTTACACTGGCAGCAATCTATCGTTCCAATGTGTTCCGCACTCACGCGAAATACGAGGAGAAATGCAAATTTTTGTTTTCGCACATCGGAAACGCTGGATTCGTAGTAAGTTATTCCAAGACGTCAGTCCCTTGGTCAGTCCTCCAGCCCAAGCTCAAACCACCAGCGCCCGTAATTTATATTTTGATCTATATATTGATGAAGGATCACATCGAAAGTGCTGTACAGTGAGGTTATCGGCGCTCTATTCGTCTTGAAACCAAGCTTGAAACCCCCAAAAATTTGTCTGTAAAAATTTCAAGGATTCCAAGACAGACGATTGTATAAGGGGCAAGGTACGGGATCTCACCCCTCCCTTCGGAACCTTTCTCTCTTCCATGTTGATCTGATCTGCATCCGTTGCAAAGCTACGTAGTGGGTTTCCAAGCTACTCTTATCACGTCGGGGCCGAGACTGACTCAAGAAAAGGACTCAAGCCTCAAGCTCAAGGCTCGTTAAATCAGAATAGCGGAGGCAACTATGCAATGAGGTGCCAGAAGAAGAAATGTTTGTGCGTCAGCGATTGCCCAAAATATTACACAAAACGCACCAGATTCTCTAGGCACCATCTGGTATGCGGTGTGTGTAGATTCAGGTTAGCCGTTTTCAACGTTTGATCGACGCGGAAGGTTGAGTCCGCGATAGCGCGTCTAACAGCTGACCCTCAGTCTAAATAGTTGGTGCATGTCAGAGTCGTATTGTAGCCCAAACCTGCATTTTCCCTCCCTCTTCCTATCTTTGCTTCGGATCTGCCAGTTTACGGGGATAGAATTATGTCCGGTGTAGCTTCACCAACGCTACCACCGTCACCGCCACCCCCGGGTTTTGCGCAGAGTCAAGCCTCCGTGCTTGGTCCAGGCATTGTAGGCTTATTCATTCAGGGGATAGAATCCGGTCTCGTCATCGCCCAGTTCTCTCAATGGTTTGACCGTAGCGAGAGCTCCGTCTTATCCACCGTCATCATATTTGTGACCGTAGTTGGACTGTACGTGTCTTCCAGACTTTGAATTGCGTGACCTGATTGTCTATGCCATTTACGAAGTGCGCAGTCCGGAATTTGCTTCGCATCTGCTTGGTCTAAGTACGTACAGCAGTTTGGGATGTTCGTACGTGTCGCCTTTATCTCGTTTGCTCCATCAGTGTTACACCTAATACTTAAGTTGCAACTCAGCCGCGCTCGGGCTGGGGCGATTACGTCCAGTTAATCCCAGTGTGTGGACAATCCCTCTCGTCCCATAGCTTCTCATCCGGTTTGTAGACCCTGGCCATATCGGTTCCCGTTCAAGCTTTGATGATCCGACGGTGTTATTACGTCCGTTCTCAACCACATCGCATGGCGCTTCCCAACTGACTAGAGCAGCTAGCTCGTGAGCGAGAACATGATCATCATCGTCAGTGACTCTGCCCATCACCGAGTGTACGCTGAACTTTTTCTTACTCAGACGCCGCTCGTGTTACTTCTACTGGCCTCTGTGGTCGTGTCACTGTGGTCAACAGTTTTAATCTTTCGCGAAGTGGCTTTTGATGTGGCTCTTATCACACCGAGTGACCCTGTTCGCTTGCAGAAACTGGCCGGAGTATCTTGGCCCTGTGAGCACTCAACCCATTCCTAAAGGCACCTCTCTCTGAAACACTTTTAGATCTGATGTCTATCCTTCTCCCCGCGGGTAAGTCTGCTGTCCTTCATAACATACCGCAAACATCTGACCTCTCTCAGTCCTTGATCTCGCTCTAACTGGCATCTGTGCGTCCTTCGTGCTTCTTGTGGCATTGTCTTCAGGTGCTTTAATTTGCCACACGAAGTGCTTTACTACCTCACCCGAACGGCGAAGCGAGTGTATGCCATCCACAATCGCAGGGTGCGTCTCATGTGCTTATTTGGGATGCCCGTTGTGTGTGCTCAGCTTCTGTTGGGAACCATAGCGAATCTTTCGTCTCGCGAACATCGTGTGGCAATCCGCCCTGCCACCGACTCTCTGCGCCATCTGCGTGTCCGCAGTCTATCTCCATTACGCGATCGCACCTGATGTGAGTGCCCCCCCCCCCCCCTTTCGGGATGTCTTCTTTGTTGGAGTTCACTGGAGCGACCGACGCTGACTACTTGCTTTCTGTTTTCAGATAGCAATGGCGATGTGGTTGTCGGTTATACAGGCGATGACCGGGAAGCTCTACGTTCTATCACTGTTTTATATGATGTGCGTCGCTTCGATCTCATCCGCATCTCGGTGGTTCACCACTTTTTCTGACGTCGTGTCTAGCAATACTCAACCTCTAAAGCCAAATGAGCAACCGACGACGGTCATGTCGACGCTCACTGTGCCAATGGAGGTTATGCATGCTCGTACACTGGACACGCGAGGGGGAGATATTGCGCTCAGTGAAATTGTCGTGGAGCGTGAGCCGGTAAGGACCATAGGATTTGCCGTGTAGTCAACGCTGTCCACGGGTTCCGTTTCTCAACCTCCCACCGTTCTTTTTTTTTTTTCGTCTTGCATTAAGACCCGAACCTAGGACGCTTGGTCATACCCTCCGACATGCATTGGTTCCTTCACTCCTTCGCACTGTAAGGACTACGTCCTCGCTGGGATCGGAACGATACATACTATTCGATTACTAAACACACGTATAAAGTCCATGGTTGATCACCGGAAACAGAAATCTCACTTACACTTTCACTTCTGCATTAATGATCTCCGTCTGCGTCCACGTCCACGCGTCTGTGTTTCCGTGTCTCCGTGTTTTCCCATTATCATCTCTCCTACTCTATCTACTCTTTCCCTCGGGTCGACATCTATTACTCGCTACAGCACACACTCCCCTCATGCGTGACCAGAGCTATTATACGATAAGCGCACTTCACCAGACGCCAAGCCGAGTATATCTGCTATCCGGGCCTCCCCCCACATACCAGTAATATTCTCCTCGCGTAGATGTCACGAAGCGGTCCACGATGGTGCATAGTAATGTCGCGTCGTTCGTACTGAAATTACAGTTTGTCCTTGGTTGATAGTTAAAGCTAAAGACACAGGATTGGGAGGCTTGCGGAAGCCAGTGTACCGATTGCGATCCAAACTGGTGACGTCGCAGGCCCAGGGCAAGCGAAAAGAAAAGATGATAGCCAACCCGAAAAGCGACGATACGCGTTCGCAATCGCTAACAGTACCCGTAAAATGACCGTTAGTGACTTGAGCATTTTCTGTAATTGTAGTGGCCTTTTGTCTACGTTTTCTGCCAAGTTTTCTGCGGACGACAAATAGTCACAGTAGTCAGAGAAAGACAGGGGAAGATTGAAGCAAAAAAAAGCACGAGAACTAAACCATTACAGGTTTTCAAGTTGGGTGTGATGATCTTAAGTGAACTTGTTAGGTGTCGTTGAGAGGATGTTGGGGAGGCGTAGAAGACGATGTCGGAAGGGACAAGCTATCGTTTGTCTCACCGGAGGACTTAGAAGGTACACAAAGGAAAGGTCGGGGACTGAGGAAGAGTACTGAATGGCAAGATACCACACACGGATAGAGTAGAGAACATATGGCTCAGAGTAATCGACAGGAGATTATCCGAAGACGAAACAACAGCAACGAAAGTGCTGCGGAAATAACAAACATCGTAAAATAACACACACAAGTCGCTATTCATCGCTGTGTTCTCCAGGGCAACATTTTTTGTTTACTGCCGGCTATACAATAAATGCAAGATGATATACCTCGTGGCCAACTTTTAGCACGCGGTGAGTGATTGGCTCGTGCTTTACGTTGACACCAATTTCCCAGATATTCTCGAATCATCCCAATTGGAGCAAGCAAGTTCAGGAAGCAAGAATTATATCAAACCCAATATGGTACAGTGGCTGGCACCGTGATGCCGACGCAAAACCCATGGGAGTAGAAAGGGGGCGAGGCCGCAGGTCTAGATCATGGACTGCCTCCGTAGCGAAGCGAAGACCAGATGAGGAAGTTGGGTACGAAGGGTACCCGTCCTGTCCTCCTTCCTGACTGCGGACGATAACGGCGTTCCGATGGGTCAAACGTGTGATATGTTCAATTGCGGCTTCCTCTCCGAAAATGGTCGGGTAGGTTCACGTAGGTTCTGACACGCTTCACAGATCCCATCTGCCCTGGCGTACGGCAAGAACTTCGGTAAAAAAATATAAACAGCGGGGAGTGGGTGTGGAACTCTGCGAGTCACGGAGCGTCCCCCTTGCAAGTACGTGAGGCCCGACTCACCTCATGCCATGATGCCTCATTATCGTGGCGGCGTATGTATTATAGTCACTGACTGGAAAGTACCGCACGTCCCCAGAATATTCCGGGGCTTTGTCTTTAGAAATATCCACGTCTTTGTGATGGATTATTAGGATCCAACCGTCTATGTCTTAGATATGCTTCCGAATACTATACATATAAAAAAACTGATCAAAGAGATGCCGCAGGGATTGTGATAGACTTCTTGGTACGCATGTTCACTCACTCGTTCTTTTTAAGGCTATGCGTTCCTAGAAAGTCTCCAAGAAACATGCCTCAAGACAAGTGAAAAAGCCAGCAGCCGAGCCTTGCTGAACAACACCGTGACCTTGACGAGTATGGGATAAGTCCATCGCCTTCAGGTTCACCGCAACAACTTTGTTGATCGTTGACCCCCACACCGCTAGCCAACCCGCGAGCGGTCAACAGCAAGAGCAGAAGGAGCGCACCAGAGCTGGCCAATGCCGATGACGGACGAGGCCTTGGACGAGGGAAGACCCGTTCGGCAGACGGCGGAGAAGACGCGAACCTCGAAACGCGCACCTCGAAACAAAAGGGCGCCGCCCGACGCTAGCATGATGATGATGTTAGCACACTGCTAACACGCATGACTAAGCAAGAGCTCGAGCCTTCTCCAACTCGGATATAGTATAAGGTCACTCCTGCTGCTATTGGGAGGATCGCGGGCAGAGTTGGTGTAACTCTAAAATCGCTTGCCGCAACCTGATGACAGAGACGCATGCATCGGAAGAGCGACGCCACCTTCAGTGAGAAGCGAAATTGGAAGAAGACGCCGCCAAAAAAGAACAGAGCACGGACAACCCAGGCGTATTTTGGGGGTTGAGGTAGTGTCTAAGGACCATTCACAAGTCCAAGTTTTTTCGCGTGTTGGTTGGGAAACGGGGTGCTTCCCTTCAGGGAGACAGGGACAACACAGGACGAAGGAGCGTTTTCGCCAGCAGGACGACACGTGCGCGTGCTGTTCAGTGGTGGCACCCCGAAGCGCCTGTTACTATATGTGATGCTATTTTTTTCACCCTCTTCACCCTTAGACTCCATTTGGGTTCGGGACAGGGCAAAGGGATCGCACGTTCGTCTGTTCTTCATTTCGTTTCAGCGGTTTTTCCCGAGGCCACAAGGGGCAAGCAATGGCTTGCGATCTAATCACAGAAACCGTTTTTTTTTCTAAAAAAAAACCTAGGCTAGTGAGGGGGTCTAATCACTTAGGATGAAAATGAAAATTTTCGACATGATACATTTCAAAATGACTACCGACGACAGAATCAACAAAACTCGCTCATTGGAGCCAGAACGGATGAGGTGCTACATTCAAGTAAGTTTCTGCATGTCAAGTGAGATTGAGGTTCAGAGCAGGTGGTAAAAAGCGACAAGAAAAAAAAAGGAATTTGGTAGTCCAGCTTCCGCAAAGCAAAAGTTTGTGAGAGTGGTGGGTAGTGGAAGCGGCACAACATAAACACGTAAAAAAACAAAAAAAACAAAAAAACAGAACCAAAAATGAGAAACAACGGAAACGTCTTGGGGCTTTTCTTTCTTCCTCCTTTGTTAGATTCTACCAACCCTACTGATCCTCAGCATGAGTGAGTATACTCCCGATGCTCAACCTCTTTCGCGTGCGATCGCGCCCGCTCGCAGTCCCAAGCGAACTCGGTGCGGCGCCTGGACCATGGTGTCCATGTCCATGGCTATGAGCGTGATCATGTCCATGGCCCCACGATTCCCGGTCCTGCTTCCTCCGCTCCCGGTCATCTTTCAGCTCCGCTCGCGTGTCTCGCTCCCGCTCAGGACGATCATCGCGTGATCGCAACGGCGCCAGCTGCAGTCCCGGCCCGACGTTCCCGCCTGTACTGCTGGGGCCCGTGTTCGTGGCACCACCACCAGCAGTGGGAGGTGCCGTCGGTGTGGCCACAGGGCCGTTTTCCCGCGAAGACGCCGGAACACTGCTGTGTCCCGAAGTTGCCGCTCCGCTCTCCCATCCGCCGTTCTGGCTCTGGCCTTGCCCTGGGTACACCGCCGGCGCTGGTGCTGGCGCCGGCGCGTAGCTTGGCGTGCTCCCCCAGTGCTGGTGTGGTGGAGGTGGAGGTGGCGCGTGCTGATACGGCGGGTAATGTCCGGGTGGTGATGCGTGATGGGCCGGTGGCGGCGGAGGATGCTGTTGGTGATAAGACGGATACGCGTTCGGCGGAGGTGGTGGTGGCGTTCCATATCCACGCGGGGCAGGTGTGTTATTCTGATAGTATACACTTGCGGCACCTGGTCCAGGCGGCGGTGCGGGTGCAGTGGGACCTGTGCTCGTACGCCCATTGGCACTGCTGCTCGTTGACGGTGGTGGCGGTGGCGGGGCGTAGTTATTCTCACCACTCGCCGGGGGAGGTGGCTGTGGCGGGTACTGATACGATGGTGTGCGAGACGTATTCCCCGGCGAGGACGTGGCAGGTGGGGGAGGAGGCTGTTGAGGAGGAGGCTGATACTGCCCGTACGCCGGCGGATTCCTGCTGCCTGCTGAGTTCTGGGCCTCCGGCCCAGGCGGCGGAGGCGGAGGGGCATATTGACCATATTCTCCGGGCCTGCCATACTGCGGGTAATAACCAGTGGCGCCGGGGGCGTAAGCAGGAACACTCTGCTGCTGCTGCGGAGGGGGCGGTGGATACGGATCGTATCCGGTAGAAGCGTACCGAGGAGGCGGCGGATACTGATGGGGGTAGTGCGGTTGATAATGGTCGTATTGGTGTTGAGGTGGGGGTGGGTGCTGATGCTGAGGCCAGGATGACGCATACTGCTGGTGATAAGGTGGAGGCGGAGGTGGATGTGGAGGATGATGAGCAGGATGCACCGATTGGGGCGGGGGTGCTGAATAGTGATGGGGGGTTGGATGTTGAGGCGGATGCGTGGGATGATGCGTAGGTTGTGGAGCGTGATGCTGAGGTGGAGGAGGTGGTTGTTCGTAAGTGTGATGTTGAGCTGGAGGGGGCAGGGGATAGCCAGGGGCAGGTGGTGGTGGCGGAGGGACGCTGGTCGTAGAGCGGGGATGCTCATAAGAGTTGGACGGACCCCCGGGCGCCAGCGCAGGATCGATCCCCCACTCCCCAGTACTCGGAGGCGGGTTGGGAGCAGGGTCAGCCTCATCGCCATCGACCCTCGGACGCTTCGTATCACGTTCACGATCCTTCTCTACTTCACGCTCAGCTCGCTTGCGGTTATTGCTCGGGGGCTTGCTGGTGATATTGGCGAGCGAGTTGTGATTGTTGGTCGTGTCATTGTGATCATCGTGTCGCACTTCACTTTCACGATCGCTGTCCTCTTCCGGGATGGGTATACCGGGTCCCAAGGGCTGGCCGTTCGTAATTGGAAAGTTCGAGGTACGAGGTTTTCTCTGTCGAATGTCCTTGCGGATTCGTATCTTGATGCCTTGGTCAGCAAGAGAACACGAAAGCGCCGTGGACTCTTATGATAGAAAGCAACGCATAAGCGGCATGGCCGAAGAGAAGTAATGTAAAGGGAGGCGAACCTTCCATCCCCGGAAATTTCTTTGCGGTGTACACATAGAAAGGACTTGAGAAGATTGACTTGCAATGATAAACATTTGATCTGGGAACGTGATTAGCCCATTGCTGCCATAAGCCGTCGGAGAGAGGAACGGAAAGGACACGCGACGCGCTAATGGACAAAACCCGCGACTAGAACAGACAAAACGAGCACGAAACTGCACAGGGGGGGCACACGACAGCGCTCGGGAGAGAGAAATGGGTTGTGACGTGGTGTGAAATAGCACCTGAAGCGCGCAAGATAGGGAGCGGGGGAGGGGATGGGTGTGAAGAGACAGCGAGACAGAGAAGACGATTGATAAATGAAACAAAAAAATATGAACACACCCTACAACTTCGAAAAGGGAAAGCTTGAGACGATAGGAACCCTCCTGGCGAACGCTAAGATCCGGAAAAACGAAGAAACCAGCGTCTCGGTTGTCATTCTCCGAGTCCTTGAGGTGATACAGGGACGACACCACAGATCCGGTGGTGCAACGCGTCTTTCCGTCCTAGATAAGCGAGAAGACGAGAAGGACGCGCATATAGAATGTGAAAGAGTGAGTGGGTGAGGCCACAAGGCTGGGACAAGAAGCACGGGAACGCACCTTCATCCAATGCAGTTCCGTATCGTCGTCTGGCTTGGCAAGGCTGGCAAACATAAAGTAATACGGATTCTGGAGGAACGGGCCCGCGCCAAACCCTGCTGGAGTGAGCATGGAGGCGTCCAGAGGACCAGAAGATTCGTGGGTGTGTGCGTGGGGGTGCGATGGCTGTTGGTGATGCTGCTGGGGTGGTGGCGACGGGGAAGGCGATGGCAGATTTTTTCTGGCTTTGTCAATAACGCGCAGCTGGACGATGGGGGGCGGGTCGATTGGACGACGATCAGCTGTGGTTGGATGAGTAAGTGGAAGAGAAAGGAGGAGAGAGGAGGACATACCTCCGACACCGCACATCCTGGCTTGCTTGGGCTGCTGTCTGACACTAAGCTCGTACTCACGGGAACCGTCCATGGCTGAAGGGACGACGAGGTTGGGGACGGGGGAGGGGGAAGGGACCTAACTTCGGGTCTCGGGCGTGGGCTTAAGTATCAGTGAATTATCAATTCCACGGACACGGACACGGCCACATCCATCCACAATTCCGGCTCGGCGCACCACGTGCCCGCCCTCGCTCCCACACAGCCGGAGCGCCGGTCCCAGTCATACCGCCGATTTACTTCCGCTCTGGGATCTCATCAAACACATGAGACACCCCGACCGCCTGGCGGCCCTCTTCATTCCTCGCTTCTAAACTCTTTCTCATTTTTTTGCGATAACAATCCGATTAGCATCGCTTTTCCGGTTTCTCGACCTACCCGTTCCGTTCTTGGGTCATAGGGACTCCCGCGAATCCGTCAAAACGACGACAACAGCAACAACAATGGTAACCGTTTCCAAACAGGGCGTCCCTTTAGCTTTACCCTTTTCGCCATACGTGAGCCCATTTTCATCCCCGAACCGCGCGCTCATGTGCCTCTACCCACGGAACACCTATAATATGGAACCCAGTGAAGGGAGAGAAGTAACGTCAGCCATATACACAACCAACAAACAGATAAAACAAGCAAACGCCGCCTTCCCAGTAGCAGGCGCCCGAGCCCCACTACAGGAATTATTGGCACCCCTTGCCCAATCTTCGCAACTATTTTCAAAATGATGATTCAGACGTACCCAAAATCCGAAAAATCTCCTCCTCCGTTTCTGACGCGATCACGTTCCCTGTCAAAAACCAAAGGTCAGTGGTCGTTGAGAGAAAAGCAACCATGAACAAAAGAACTGGAAAATGGAAACGAAAAATGGAAAAGAAAAAGGGGGGGAAAGCGGTCCCTGTCCGAGTAAGCGCGTAGCGATACCCGGTTCTGATCGCAGTCAAGGTACGGGAAGAAGAGGGCAATAGAAAAGAAAAAGCGAAGACTAGGCGGCCGGAACCCGCTGCGTACGGAAAAAGCCGTCTGGACCCGCCCGCTGGGCGGACGCCACAGAAACGTAAGATCGGATTCGCTCGCACCCTGCAGCCCCACCCCAGCCCCCAGATCTGGCTCGTCGCGACCAAAAGCAGACCAGTCAAAGCAACGGGACCACTTCCCGTCGGCCCCCATCATCTTTTTTTCTACCAGATGCAACAACCAGGAAAGGGCAGCATAAACCGTATTGTCGGCGAGCACCAGGCCAAGGCCGCAAGGGAAGAGTGTTCCCTCCACTCATATAACCGTTTCCATCTGTAGTCGGGTCATGTGGAGATAAACCAGTCCAGTGATGGAAAACAGCACGCTTTTGTGATCACCACCAAAGAGAAAGAAGCTCTCGGTTTCCCTCGAGGTGAATGGAGCCCGCTTCGCCACTGTCCGCCAACGCGCCGGCGTGGGAGCAGAAATTACACCACATATCCGACGCATGAGGTGCAACTATCTGCCGAAAAAGTGACGTGATCTGATAAGATCGGGCGGCGTGGGACGCTGAACAACGCTCTGGCTGTGAAGAAGCCAAGTACCAAAGGGGGGTAAAGTTTCCTTGAGCGCTTGGTCGACGCCGATGACCCACGCGTTTCACGAGTTTCCCGTTCCTCGGGAATACAAAACCAGGAACCTTGCGAACGGCAAAAACTTTACCACTCGCTGTGCAGTATTGATTTTGCCAAAAAGCGGACAAACGTTGATCGCGCGTAGCAACGCAATTCATTGAGATATTTGAAACCCACTCAGAGGAATTATTAGCGCCCGCTTGTGAGCCTGGAATCCGTCTCCTCTCGATCACACAGCTCTAGGCGCATATTTGACATTGACACCGCCATCAATTTTTTAGCAGTGCAGCCACCGGTGGTGCAGCGGATCAGCAGGCCAACTGCAGGTGAGAGCACCTCGCGCGAGCTCTCTCCCAAAGGCAAGAGAAGACGTGGGAGCGGAGAACGAAAAGAAAATGAAGAATGAAGAATGAAGAAGACGCGTTCGAGAGCTCACCTGCATTCGTCTTGATGGCCCGATCCTCGAGAGATCGGACGACGCCTTCGAACAGGCCCCGTTGATTGAGCGAGTATCCCATTTTGTTCGCTTTCAGGCGCAAAGATCGATTGAACTATCACGTGCATGCTTTCAGTAGTGTTTAGAAAGCAAAATCAGCAGGTGCTTACGATGTCGTCGCCCTATAGTCAGCGGGTCGCATGAACAGAGTAACCCCGGATCATGCGCTCGAGGAAACGTACCGTGAAATAAATCAAAGCGGCGCCACGACTTTCCCAAGGAATGGCGAGGATGTCTGCACCAAAACAGATAGATTGTGGATCAAACCTATTGCAATGACCTATCACAAGGGTGGCGCGCCCACCTATCCGGCGTCGGATCTGAGACCGACTCGGGCTTTCTTGGCCCGGCTTGGTAGGGCAGACGCAAAGCCCACGATATGTGACCTCCAGACTGTCAGTGGCGTCTGGGGCCAGTGAGAGGAGATCTTCAGTGATGATACCCGCGGAACGCAATGCAGACAACAACTTTGGAAGAATTCCTAGAAAAAATAGGTGATACCTGGGTTCTGCTCACTAGATGTTACAATGCTTACCAGCGTGCGTCCTTCCATCATCAGGGGGCCGCGTCACCATGATATCGATGTCACCACACGTCGACTTGCCCCTTCCCTGACGTGTAAGCATGCCTCCTGACACGTCAAGGCCATACACGACGGACCTGCGATAGCTGCCCATGATCTCTACGAACAGTTTGGGGTCCAGACAAAGAGCTAGAGGGCACGTCACATAGATCATAGCGCCCGGCCAGCGGGACGACTTACCGATAGACCTGATTTCTTCAAATATCACCCTGGCTTCTTCTCGGGACATCCTCGTGTTGATATCTGTGATATCAGAGATCAGAGCCCCGTTGTCACGTCCCACGTACGAGAGAAAGAGCACCGTCGTAATACTTCAATCCTAATTCTTGGATACTGGTCAGCTTGATGCCCCCCTTTCTTTCCCTGATGTCGTCGAGGGTGCGGCAACCGGCAAAATACCAAGCGTAGGCGATCGATTGTCCTTGGAGGACAGATACGCGCAATGAAGATGGCAGATACGGGGTCTAGTAAAACAGGCATACCGACACCATAAATCCCTTGAAAGAGCTGGACGGCCGCGACGTCTTCCGTCCTTTCGGCGTCGACGCGCCGCAAGGCACCCGTGTCGATTATCTCCATGATCTAAATTTATAGTACGCGGCTGAGCATACACCACGAGCGATGCGGAGACAACACCGCTGTCGTCACCTTTTGCGCGGTTTTATCTCCGACCCCGTTCAGAGATCGAGCCTGCTCCAGAGAGCCTATGCGCTCTTTGCACTTGCGCAGCGCCGCAATCGCTGTACCGAAGCGGGGGTCTTAGCAAGCAAGAGTCACGTAGAAGCGCCGTCAGTAACAGACCTTTGGTGTAGCTGAAGACTCGCCACTTGTCGTCTTGTGTGGGCTTTGCGCGATGGAGCTCCGCAAGTTCGCTGAGCTACGAGTAGCATTTTCGAACTCGGTCACGCCAAACGAACCGAAACGAAACACTCACTTTGTCGACGATATCCTGATTGGCGCAAGATGAAGCATTGGACGCCGCCGTCGCGGCGGGGTCGTCGCAGATAAACCCCTTTTCAACCATACAGCCGTGAGTCTAGATTTCCTAGGTGAATGGCGACGAGCACCGACTTTCAGCTTTTTTCGCGTCTTACCCTCATTCGACGGCGAACGGGATTTACGACGACTGCGCCCAGCGACTTGCTTTCCTTCAGATAAATCCGGCACGGCGTCTCTTCCTCTACGCCGCAGGTCCTGCGGTAAGACACCGGGCTCCTCTGCGCCGATGCTGCGCGAAGACGCGCGTGACGACGAAGTCTCAGCTCGCCCACTTGTATCGCCATCCGATAAGCATACTAATACGACGCTTCACGGAAAATGCAACGTACGCAGCCTCGTCCGGCCCTTGTCGGGGGCCTGTGACGACAGCGTGGTCTGCGTCATCACCCGCCTTCTGCTTCCCTCTGCTCCTGCTACTGTCAGCAAACGAGCGGCCCGCGTCCATGCGGCTCGGGAACGCCGCGTGCATGAACTCATAGTCCATCTGTCGTCTATCCTTCTCCCCGGGTATGGGCTTTCCTGAGTTCACCCAGCTCCATTTGACCGTCGGTATTTCAAGAGGGATGTCGGAGAGATTCTTAAGTCCGAGCGCACGCAGGGTCATCTTCTGGCTTGTTTCGGTGACGACGTGCGTTGCCGTCACAGGGTCGAAAACGGGAAGCACGGCCCCACCATGCCTGTGGATCTATACGCGCGCCAATTGTTCAATTACGGAGAAGAGCGAAAGAGAAGCACGATACGACACACATAACTCATGCAACCTCGCGTCCTCGCGGACGCGTAAGTGAGATCACCCCCGGCGTAGAAGATGACGTAGTCTTTGAGGTATTGGCTGGGGGCCTCCCGACGTGCCTTGGTGTGGCTGCCAGTCTCAGTCTCAGTCTCAGAAGGACCCGCCTGCCGTAATCGTCTTGCGAACTCGGCAGGCGTCACGAGTTCAGGTTTGTCTTTTGTCTTCTTTCCCTTCCCCTTTCCACCCGCGGCGGAATGCTTCGCCATCAGAGTGATAGCCGACGCCTTCGACCGCTTGCCAATGGAAGCATCGAAACGGGCACCAGTGCCTGTTCTCGCCGTATTTCCGGTTGCGGCGGTGACGGCGCTCGTTTCTTTGGACAAGGGTGCATCTTTGGAACTGGAGTCGCGTTTTGCAGCGGCGGAGGAACCAAGTACGTCGATGGGATCCTCGGTGGCAGGTGACATGTCTTGGATAGGAGTGGGGGCAGCCAAGACTACAGAACTGATCGTCACTTTCTTGCGTTTCTCAGAAGATGCTGGCGCTGAGGAGGGGGCTGGGGGCGAGCTTGTTTTGTGCTTCCCCCCTTTCTTCGAAGATAGGGGGTCAGCCCCCTGTTCTGATTCTAGAAACCCCTGGGGCAGCGATGGTTTGCGCTTAGATTTCCTGTAATGGATAAATCGATTGGACGAGAAAATTAATGAGAAGGAATTCTGATCGGCATTAGGAGGCGCATATACATGAACCCAATTTCGTTGGTGGAGGGGGGAGGTAATATTGTGGCCACGGGCAGGGAAACCGAATCGTCGTCGTGAGATAGTGAAGTTGACCCTGAGGTTCTGTTCTGTGATGAGACCTGAGCTAAAATCGAGTCGGGAAACACTACAGTACCGATAACTGGCTTGACGGCGAGAGGAGAATCGACGCCGGTCCTCGTTGTCTGGAAAAGCCATCCTCGCATCCAACTCTTGATAGAAATTTTCCAAACTAGACATGGTTCAAGTTCAAGTTCAAGTTCTTGACTCGGACTTGCCATAATTAATAACCGAGAGAGGACACACGCAAGCCAGGGATTCACATGCACGTGATTCCGTTAATGAATTTCTCTATCAAGATCGACGACCCCTATACAGATGCTCGCTACTAGCACGGTACATTTATAGCCCGAAATTTCCACCGATTACAGAACAGACGTCGTGCGTGTGGCTTAGTGCAAAACCCTATCGGGGTAGGCCTTCACCCAGCTGTCGCGTGCGGTCCACGCGGACCAATAAACCTTGACCTTTTCAGGGATGGGACCGAACCCCTTCTCCAGCACAGCGACGCCCTCGTCCGACTTCTGCGCTCCGAGCAGGAACGCTATGCGCGCGATCCACGCGCCGACGTGATAGTCGTCCACGCCAGGGGTGGCGACGCCGATGAACGGGCCCTCGCTGATGGCGGCGGGGAGCGTCTCGACGGCGAAGACCTTGATCGAGTCCCAGACCGCCGTGGACGCGGAGTAGAAGCCCTGCTTGGCATGAGCGCATCGAGACGGGAGATTTTCGCGATCCCCTTGTCGTAGAAGTCCTTGTGCGGTTCCGCCTCGGGCGCCGCGGCATGCTTCTTCAAATAAGCAAGGCCTGCAAGGGCGATAAGCGCACGCGTCCCGTTGATGAAGTGCTACAGAAAACCTATGCGTTGACATGAAAATGGGGGCGAAGCTGCCCTTCACTTTTGCGAATTCCTCATCGTTTCGCTGGGGAAGTGGGTGGTCGGTCAACGCGCCGCCTATCGGCGGATAAAATCTCACCGACGCGACAAAGGCAAAGTTGGGGTCGATCTTATCCTCATATACCACAATCGTGATGGAGGTCGCAGGTGCAACCTTTTTAGACGAGATGGACACGAGATAATCAATCACGGCGGCGTTGCTGAACGATTTTCCTCCATGGGCAAGAGTGGGCAAGGCGCCATGGGGGCTCTGAAGGAGTGGACCCCTATGAGCGAGGGAAAGCAGTAATCAAAAAATCCCAACTTACGAGCTTCAGGAATTGGGGGTCGAAGTACCCTCGAGAGAGTTGACAATCTTGAGATCGGCGTCGACATCGAGCTCAGCACTGAGTGATACATATACGCGTCAACACATCAGACCGACGTTGGACCCAAAGAACGAAGAACTAACAGAGAAAGCTGTAGGGAAACGGCCCAGACGGACTGAGGGAAGGTGTAGAGGACGGGCTGACGGGCAATGGTGAGCACGCGCTGTTGACCACAGGGAAGATCAGTATCACCTTGGTCATTTCTGCGTGTTAGGTGAGAACGAAAGTAGTTGTTAGTATTGATTGAGCTGGACTGGATGAGTGCCAGAACAGATCACCTCTTTATACGTTCCAATCTCTGGGGAAAGCGCCCTCTTTTGCTCGACCGTACCTGGGCTCGGCACAAGCAGGAGCACACGTACTATGATAACCGTGTTTCCCGACTGCGGATCGGACAAATTTATCACCATCTGCAATGGTTGATTAATCAGTTCCCCACCCCGTGAGCTAGCTAGTAATGAAAGTCATGGAAGCAACATACCTAAGCCGCCGTCGTGGTTATCCAGGGTTTTGATCGGCGTCCAGCGGAGGCGCCATCTCCTCTCCAGCTAGACCGGAGAGTGACTGTTCCCTCTATGAGGTGTCTGCTTCGCAGAACCTCGATAGTCATTAGCGACGCTGATTATGCACGGTCTAATCTCCAGCCCCAAGTGCAACTACGGAGATATGATCAGCGAAAATGGCCTATGACGAATCGGTGGGTCATATTGCGTTTGTAGTTTCACCAACCGGGGCCCGAGGACGGTGGACGTGCGGTGTCGCAAGGCGCATCGCATCGCAAATCCTCTCGTACTTCCCGCACGTGACTCGCGTCACCGTATGTATGGGATGTCGTTTGCTGCATACAGTAATACAACAAACTGTAGAGAGTAGTTGTCCTCCGTGAATGTCCGGACTGAGATGTGGGGATACGGTTCATGTTTTGTGAGAACGTCGATGAACCCAAATCGGGTAGCACGATATGATCGATCCTTTCACTTGGTGCTTGCCGTATGTCCAGCACGACCCCAATCTCGCCACCAGAGGAGGTCCTCAGGTCTGCCGTTCTGTCTCTCAGAAACGAGCACCCCACGCTCGGCGTGGCCAAGCTGCATGCCCTCCTGCTTTCCGAAAATTCAGAGTGGGCCGTCAGCGAAAAGCGTCTTCGACGCATCATGACGGCCGAGGGCCTCACATTGCAGCGAAAGGCCGCTCCTGCAGCCGAGTCCGGGGCGCATGCATATCCATCATCTACACTCATCGAGGGCCTCGACGTCGCCAAGTGGACGGCTGCAGTCGAGGTCAAATACTTCGACAAGCAAAGGGGGAAAGGCCTCATTACGAAGGAGGCTATTTTGGAGGGTCAAGTCGTTTGGAAGGAGGATCCGTTCATCATCGCCCCTGAGTGGTGTGTAAACTAAAGAGTATGTGATCTCCTAACAGGCTGGCCCTTAGGGACATCTACGATCTGCAGGTCGCGTCTCGAGCATGCGGGTACTGCACGACGCCCCTCACAGACTCGTCACTCGTCCTGCGCTGTCCCGCGTCCAATTCGTCCGCACCGTGCCCCGCACGGTTCTGCCACCGACTGTGCCTCAAGCGATCAGAGAAGACGCACCCCCTGCTCTGCCCGGCCCAGAGCCCGGGCAGCGTCCCGCTCCTGGCGTTTGGACGGAAGCACGTGTGGATGGCCCTCCACGCGCTCACGCAGTGTGCCGCGAGGTTGCTCCTCGCGCAGCAGGCAGGCGACGACGTGTTGCGCGACGACTGGCGCGTGTACCGCGCACTTGCGGAGCTCGGGATGGAGGAGCGTGCGCAGGGAGGCTGGTGCGTTTCACGTCTGTCGCCCGAGCTTGCTGCTCAAGCGTGCTCTCTCTTCTTGATCAAAGGCTGCAAGGCGCCGAGCCCGATCGTGCGATGTGGCAGGCGGCACACAGGGCCTTCGTGCAGGCGTTTGTCCTGCCCCCAGACCCCGCTTCCCAGAAGAAGCTGGCAAAGTTGTTGAAGCGGCCGCCCCTGAAGGACGTGGCAGACGCGCTGTTCACGTATGATGGCTTCCTTCACGGGCTCGGACGCATGAGCCTCAGTGCGTGATGGGCGCACCGTCGCACCTCCTATTGCTCACGATCGACGTAGATCTCGAGGCACACGGCGGACTCTACACGCTGCATTCTCACCTGAACCACAGCTGTCGCCCTAACGTCTCCGTTCGGCACCTCGATCAGCGCACTGCGCTTTCCCGTATCACACTTGTCGCGAAACGCGACATTGCAGCCGGTGAAGAGCTCCTTGTCACGTACGTCGATCCGTCACTGGGTGTACGCAAGAGGCGCATGCAGCTAGGCGCATGGGGTTTCGGGGAGTGTGTATGCGAGCGTTGTATTGAGGAGGAGAAGGAGACAAGCAAGCCGTCTTCTGATGTAGATGACTTGGAAAGAGAGCTCAAAGCAGGGTTAGGTGTCATGTGATATCACGATTTTGAACTCAGACTGGTAAATGCCGAAAGAGGGAATCGGAGAAAGACGGTCTCGAGTCGCCAACCAAGCAGTGTCTCACGAAAAAAACAACACAACCCGATGCTCAGAGCGACTCGTCTGGTCACCGCGTCTAAGCGTGGCTTTGCTACCGTCGTAGACGCCTCACCCGGCTTCAAAGTCGCCTCAGTCGACAACGGACAGCCAACATCCAGCGTCACCGTCTTGCTCAAGGCAGGCAGTCGGTATGAGTCCAAGCCTGGCGTAGCCCACATTCTCTCCAGTTTTGCTTTCAAGGTGCGTCTTCGTTTACCACATACCATAGCGAGTTCTTTTGGTGGCCCCCGGAGCGGTGCAATTCGTCTGAACAAGTGTGATGTGGATTCGCGGCTCTACGCGTGGGTCGGTGGCCCTCTAGCGCTAGTGAGGTGGACGTATGCTACGCCCATGCTCTTTGCGGATTGTGCGCGGAGCATTCCAAAGTTTACTTTCCAGCGGCTCTTCGGACACTGCTGGTGACTCATCATCTCTGCCTGCCGTGCTGGTCATCGATTTTCGTCGCACTCACTTATTTGTTGCAGAGCACCGGGAAGAGGTCAGCCCTTGGCACTGTCCGTGAAGCTGAGCTCTACGGCGGTGTCCTCTCTTCATCACGTTGCCGCGAGCACTTAGCGCTCACTGCCGAGTTCCTCCGTGGCGACGAGTGCGTGCTTTAATTCCACATCTCGTCACCCCTCATAATGACGAATGACGACAGGGCCTATTTCGTCGATGTCCTCGCTTCTTTCCTCGCATCGCCCAAGTTCACTCGCCACGAACTCAGTGAATACGTCCTCCCCGCCGTCCACTCGGAATCCAGTGCTGCCGCTCAATCCGCGCCGACCTATGCGCTTGAGCTCGCCCACGCGCTCGCATTCCGCAACGGTCTCGGCCACGCACTCTACGCGGACCCCCACGCCGCCGGGAACATCACGACGGAGGACGTCCGGGATCTACATGCCCGCGCAGTCGGCAGCCCAGTCGCGGTCCTCGGCACGGGCATCTCCACCGAGTCCCTCGCCAAGCTCCTCGAGAGTTCCTTCTCTGCGCACAAAACGGCTTCTGCGACGCCCGCGTCCGGGACCCACGCCGCCCCCGCGACGGCCTACCACGGCGGCGCGAGCCGCGTCGCGTCGGCCCATGGCCCACAGGCCGTCTTTGTCGGCTTTGGCAGCACCGCGTCCGCGTCCGTCCCCGCGCTCCACGCCCTAGCGGCGCACCTGAACCCAGCGCCGGCGCTCAAGTGGGCCACGGGCGCCGCGCCGCTCGCGTCTGCGATCCCCGCAGGCGTGTCCGCGCAGAGCGTGCTGCTGCCGTACTCGGACGCGACGCTCGTCGGCGTGCTGCTCGAGGGCGCGGACGCGGGCGCGCTCACGGAAGGCGCCAAGGCGGTCGTCGGTGCGTTTAAGGATGCCGCGGCGGGCAAGGTCGGCAAGGAGGAGCTCGGGCGGGCGGTGGCGCGCGCGAAGTTCCAGTTGGCGGCGGGCGTCGAAGGTCGCGAGGGATACGTCGGCGCGTTTGGGCCCAAGGTGCTCAGGGGCGAGGCGGCGAACGTGCAGGCGGCGTTGGAGGGCGTGCAGGGTGTCAGCGGAACCAGTCTCGCTCAGGTGCGTCCAAAAAAAAAATTGCGGCGCTTCGTACTGACGTTGATATTCCCCTGTTACAGGTTGCGGCGAATCTCGTCAAGGGCAAGTCTACGTACGTCGCAGTGGGCGATTTGCACACGTTGCCGTATGCGGACGAGATTGGGCTCAGCGCATGATTGTCACAAATCGGAGCGTGGGCCGTGGGGCGGAGAGTCGGTCGGTCGGTCGTAGCCGTCGATTTGTTCTACTCCCTCCCTGCGCATGCTGGATTAATCGCATATAGACTACTGTTATTTCTTTCTGGGTGAAGGAATGTACTGCCTGCTCCGGAAGAGCGAGAGTTAGACGCGAGGCAATACTACTGGACGCCAAGTTTATGACCCCGCTTCAAGGTGCCACACCGCTGGCACCGCGGGCTACACTCAGCTGCGTCGCGCACACGTGGTGAGACGTGGGCACTCTGATTTGGCCATCGGACGGCGACTCGGACGCGGGCGGACGGATCTGGACAGCGTCGCGACGGAGGTTACCTTTTAGTTTAAACACTAAGGCCGTCTACCCTAAACTTTGAGCTTTTTTTTTTTTCAATTTGCAAAGGAAGCTTGTTGTCAAAACCAAAAAAAAACAAAAAACGCTTGATTGGGCAACGCGACGGCAGAAGGAGAGAGAGAGAGAGAGAGATGGATATCTTGTGTATATAACAGGACAGGAGGCAACGAGCAGCAGTAATTACAGCGTAATGAGTGGCCGAAACGAGACATGGGACGGGTGCCAATTGAGGATAAGCTTTAAGATATTGCGGGCAGATGCGGCGGAAAAGGGAAATAGAGAGAAACGAGAAAAAACATTACGTACAGAAGGCTCGCAGAGGAGAGAGAAAATGATTCCTTCCTTGGGGGTAGGGGGGCGAGTTCAATTACAGCACGTCCGCGACGCACACGCACGGTATTGTACGGCACGACGGCGTGGGGCATCATGACGACGGCGTTAGTGCGGGCCGCCGAAAAAAAAAGGGTGGCATGTACGATAAGATAAGGGGGGGAGGGGCAGGGGCGAAGTGCAAGCGACTCGACTCAGCGGCCCGACACGCGGTCGTCCTCGTCCGCCGGCCAGACGGTGATCATGCGGCACCCGCGCAGGGCTGCGACGCGGCGGCGCAGGCGGACGAGCTTCGCGGTGTCCTCGGCATAGTCGTCCGACGAGTCGTCGTACTCGTCGTCCGGCGCGCTGCCGTCCGCGGACGAGGCGGGGAGGAGGGACGAGGCGGAGGACGAGGCGGAGGAGGGTGGGGAGGAGAGGCGCGTGTGCGGTGCGAGGGGGAGGACGAGGCGGAATGCGTCCTTGCCGTTGAGGTAGAAGCGGTGGAGCCGCTTCTCTGGGACGAAGCCGAGGGAGGTGTAGAGCGCGAGCGCGGGCGCATTGTCGAATTCGGTCTCGAGTGCGATCTGTGGGGGAAATTACATTAGTCATGAATGCTTCCGAGAGACGCCGTCAAGAGAAAGAGCAGGATGAATGTAATCGAGGGGTTGGGGGCTCGGTTCTGGAGTGAGCGAGGCAACGTGTGCGAACACGAGGACGATGGGGTTAGGGGCTATGGGGAGGCGTGGGGGCGGCAACTTACCTCCTGTGCCCCACTGGCCTGCATGACACTGATAGAATGGCGGACCAGCGCAGACGCTGTCCGGGTATGGAGCGGTGAGCGGAGAGGGAAGAGAAGGGACGGGGGAACATATTACATACCTATTCCGCGCTTGCGGTAGCCCTTGTCAACGCTGAGCATGGCGATGTACCCCCGAAGGTAGCGGTCGCGGTGGGGCGACTGCTTGCAGACGATAACGCCGACGGGGTGCGGGACGCCATGGGCGTATGCCTGTGTTCGTTCGTCAGTACCTTGCGAGGGAAAGAGTATGTGCTAGCCGTATGTTCTTACGAGGAAGGAAAGGTGGGGCCTGGGGGAGGGGAGAGATGGGTCAGTTGTGGCGCGGGGTGCGGGGGTAAGCGAGAGCGGGACGGACCATTGATGGAGGAAGTAGCGATAGGTGTAGACGACGTAGGGCTCTGAAAGCTCGCTCTGAACGAGGGAGATGATATGGGGAAGCTCATGCTCGCCGCTGTACGCGCGATAGGTGATTGTGTCCATTGGAGAGTTTAGTCGTGTGCCAAAAGTCGAGCTCGGGGTATTTCACTCTCGAAGTGCTATTTAAATGGCAATTCCCTATCTCGGTGACGTTCTCTTCATAATTCGACTGCATGTTCCGAACACGTTGTCGTCTCGATTAAATCAAACTCTATGCCCTCCTAAACACCCCGAGCACGACTGACCGGCCCCTTTCGATCCACACGACACGACCCGTCCACGGTCAACGAAACAACGGGACACTCGCATAGCGGCGCAACCAGCGGCGTCAAACCGGCTACTTTCACGTCCGGCCCGCTTCAAACCGACTTGCCGGCTAGCCACCAGTCCTAGCAGCAGTCGTATATTGTTGCGATAAGCCCGAACAATGCGCCCCAGTTTCACCTCGCTTCCAAGCGTATGTCATTCCGCAACAATCGAAGCGCCGGAAGTACAGTAATGGTGCCACATACATCATCCAACAATGAGCGCTACGCCCCATAGTGCACAAAGTTCACCCAACGCTCAAGCGACACCCCCTTCTTCCTCCTCAGCTTCCGCACAGCGTCCCGCAGCGCCCTCGCCGATCGTTCGCCGAGCGACACGCCCTGTTCCTCCTCCGCAAACACACGCCTATAAAAGTGTTCCGCGAGGTCCCGCCCGTCCGTGTCCGCCATCGCCCACAGCGTGCCCACCGCGCTCCGGAAGCCGCAGTACTGCATCGCGGCGGTGAGGTGCAGCGCCTCGTCTGGCGTGTACGCGTCCGTCCACTCCGCGGCGTGGCACACCGACAGCACGGCGAGTTCCGCCGTGGACAGACGCGAGCGCACGATATCCAGCAGCGAGAGCCGCTCTCCGCCGCGGAGGAGGAACGCGGTGTCGAACGGCCGATCGGGTTCCAGCGTCCCGTGGCACGCGAAATGCACCATGCGGTGGTGCGAGAGCTGCTTCGTCACGCTCTGCTGCGTCGCCCGAGGACCGAGGAGCGTCGTCGCCGACTGGGCCAGTTTCTGGACCACCTCGATCTCCCCCCACACTCCTGGCAGAGACACATCAGGCTGCGCTACGATCAACAACGAGGGCGGGTCGGGCGTGTGCGTGATGTCTTTACGAGACTCGATCAGTGCAGAGAGTGTCGGGGTGTACGAGGAGACATATACGTCTGAGAAATATCGCTTCCTCTTGCCGTCTGATTCGATGGGCCCGGCCGCATGGAGGGGAAGCGAACAAAGCACAGAAGTAGGACACCACCACACCCTCGATTGTTCGGGTATCTCGAGTTCGTGGAGCTTCTCGATGACTGGTCGCCCGACAAGCTCGTACAATTCCTCAAGCACGAAACGTAGCGCATGTTGATACTGGTTCGATTCCAACGCATGCTTGGCGCGAGTGCTCAATAGATGTTCTTTCAGTTTGATTGTCCGGCTGTAGAAGTCTTCTCCCGTGGGTATATGGACTGGAGAAGAACCGTGCAGGACGATGAGAATGTCGCAGCGGTAGCGGCAATGGTTGATGATGACAATCGGTCCGCACGCCGCCGCGGTATGGAGTGCTTCGAACGGCACGGCGCGCAAGAAATCCCCAAAGTCCGGCAGTGCCCTAATCCGTTCGGTGATTTCCGCGCGCTTGCGTTCCAGCTCATGCACCTTCTCCATCATCCGACCGAACGCATCAGATGTGTGGTGATCGGCGTCCCCCGGGCGCTCTACAGAGTCCTCTGGTGCCTCCGCGGACGTAGCGATGTTCTCCAGCTCCTCACTGACAGCCACGAACCGCTCGGCCAGCGCCGCGCCATCGCCGTCGCTCAGCTTGAGCCGGTCCATCGACGTGCGAAGGCCGCGCATCTCCGACCAGAGCAAGCCGCGCCCCTGCTCGAGAGTCTCGACGGCCCGCTCCAGCGCGCCCACCTCGATGTAGTATGACGCGTAGTACAGCGGCACAGCTGCGAGTTCGCCCCATCGCTTCCTGATAAGGCGGTGCTGGATCGGCAGCGTCGGCCCGAGCACGAGCGAGCTGTGCATGAGCGACACGGCCGTCTGGTAGGCGAGCGCTGTGCAGGGGTGCCGCCCAGCGCGCGCGCACGCCGCCCATTGGCTCGCGATCTGGTACTTGGCGTCCGGATTGGCGTACTCCTCGTCGTCCAGCGCGGACAGGAACAGCGCCATAGACTCCTCAAAGTCCCTGGGACGCAGATAAGGAGGGGAAGGAAAGGAAACGCAGGCTCAAAGACAGGGCGAGAGTGTACAGCGGCTCGAAGCGGGACATCTGTCCGCGTGGACACAGCGCGAGCGCATCCCGGCAAGCACCTGATCGACTCATCGAGCGAGCGAGGCTGCTTGTCGTACTGGAACCGCTTCCGGAACGCCTGTGCCGAGGCTGAAGAGCGACAAGCGTCGGACGTAGTGGTCTGGCGGAGACGCAGCGAGCGCCATGCAATGGTGGTCAATCTCGTCTTCGAGGTCTGCCAGCTCATTGAGTGTAGTAGAACTTGCTACCACAGAGGAGCGCAAATGAGCGCAGGGCATCGAGTTGATTTGGATGGTCCAGAGGTATCTTGGCGAGGCGCTGCCGCTGATGTTCCATTTCTTCCATCAACCCTTCTAGGGAGTCGTTTCTCTGAAACCCTCCCAGTACGAACCCAGTTTGATTCGTCGAGGTCGTTCGCCAGGAAGTACGCGCAGGGGCTCTGGCATATCTTGGTTGAGAATGCCATCCATACAGGAGTCCGCCTCCAGCAGAAACTCCACTTTGCCGAAGAACGCGTAGCGCAACCTCAATGATGCAGAGAGGAGTGCGAGGCATCCAGGGCGAAGCGGATGACCAGGAGGCCATAAGTTGAGGACAGTACGAGTGTATGTGATGGACTCTTCGAGAGACCTGAGTTGCTTGTCGTGTGTGAACCGGTGGTGTAAGACGGTCGCGATACATATCAGGGCGAGTGGACGTAGAAGGTGTTCGGAGGGTAGGAGAGTGAGGCTCTTGTTGAGTCGTGCAATTGCTTGGCTGCAGTGGTCATATAGACTCGTCTGCTGGAAGCGCATGCTCAACGCTATCCCGTGGATGACGTAGAAATCTGGGATTCTCTCGGGTTGGCACACTTTCTCCACATCAATTAAGAGCTCAAGCGCCTTGCTCGCATTCCTCTGACGGACCGAATTGGGAAAGCCTAGCTAAGAGAATGATCCCCATACTCTTCGCGATCGACCCGACGTGCTCGCTTGACGGGTCTAGGATAGCCAACCTTTGGAAGATACCAACCACCTCATCGGCATGATCAGGCTGGACCTCTGTCGCCGACTGTACCTTAAAAACAAGTAATTTTGTGAGGTTATCTAGGACTTCCAAAGGATTGAGCTCGACTATGGCCTTGCTCGGGAGGGCCAGAAGATGGCGGTAGTACTTGATTGCGTATTCTAAGTCCTCCGGGCCGCGAGAAAGATCGAATCGGAAAGCCAGGCAACACGCCAGTTTGTAGAATATTTTGGTGATTTGAGAGAAATAGGGGGCTGCTGGGTCGAGAGGAAGGAGGAGTACTTCTGTGAATAGGGGAATGAGAGCATCCAAGTCGTCCCTATGGCGAGAAATTAAATAACGGCAGTACAAAGCCGTACCAAGAGCAGCGATGGCCCTAGGGCGGAGGGGGTGCGGTCGCGGGAACAGAGGGAGGACGGTATAAGCGCGCTCAATATCGGCACTGACGACCGGCAGAATATCGTGCATTTCCTGCCCAGGATATGGGTATGGTGAGTAACTGCAGGTCAGTAGAGAAAAGTACCCGCGACAGACAGAAAGGGCTGATTCTAGGAACTTGTCTCAGGCCAGGCAATCGCTGGATAGGGGCCAGAAAGTTCTGTGCTTGATGCTTGGTCCTTCGTGACTGGTCGGCGCCCTTGCACGAGGCTCTCAAAAATTGTGGTCCTGTGAAAACAGGGGAAAGAATAGTCCCGAGGTTCGATGAGAAGGATAGGAGGCGTAGCGACATCGTGCAGCTGGAGGGCGCTTGCAACGTGTTGGTGGGGCCGGTGCTGCTTGGGCGCTGAATACCTCGATTCGATTACAACCATCTGGAAGCCAATCGCATGTGAACATGCGAACCACTGCGCCACATGGCCAGATTTCTTCGTCGATAGAGAAGTGTGTATTCATCTCGCAAGCGATGCTGCTTGCATGAGGAGGCGACGGCTCGTAGGGAGTGCTTGGCGCTATGATTGAGGGACTCTCAGGGACACAGTCCGGCAAACCGAGGAGGCTAGACCGACATATTAGATAATCGTATTATTATCGCAGCTAAACGTTAAACGGTTATCTGTGAATAATATCTAGGAGACAGGAATATACGCGCTTCTGAGAACCTCCATCATTTTCGCGTTCCCATAATGGGTGACTTCCCATAAGCGTACATCCTACATTTTCCTGTCCTAAACCACTGTTCCTGAAATCGGGGGATTAATCTCGATAATTTGTGCTCCGACCTCAGCAACAAGGATCCTAGACGACTGGTGTTTAGAAAGGGGGGGGGGGGCCTTTCTAAATCCTATACCACGTCGGAGCACAAAATTTATGCCAAATCGAGGCAAAAAATCTCGGAAAGCTGAGCAACAATTTCGCGAAAAATGTGTGAACTCTCGGGCCCTCCGGTTTTGGCCTTGTGCTGCCAGTGGCCATGAATGTGTGGTGGTATATGCGGTATACAGGATACTCTACAACCCAATTTCAAGTAATAGACTTTTCCCTTCAGCTTTTGAACCTCAGAGCTCGGTGTAGCTCGTCCCTCGTGTTCCCCAGCGCGCCGCACTCGCACGCGTCCTTCGCGACTCGAACCCGACGCAACCCCAACCCCGGCGGCCATCTCTGCCAAGTTTCGCGCCGCGCCGAAGCGTGTGCGACTGTTTGCAACCACCCTCATTCCCAGTGGGGCTCTGTGTAGCCTACCATTTCCATTCCCGACCTAGCTGCACTCACGCGCACCCTTAGCCCTTCGACATCAACGCACGCGCGTTTGCCGCGCACCCGCATACGACGTCTCGCGCCCCGCAGAGGCCTGCGCGACTGCTAACAACGCTTCACACCCCCAAAATTCTGCGCGCTCTCAGACTGTTTCCCAGCATTTGGGGGCAGTTTAGGGTGAATAATCACCGTGCGAATTGTGTTGGAATCAGCCAGATAAGCAGAGTTTATGAGCCAGTCTAGGTGGATCAAGATGAGGAGATGTGGTATAACTTTGAGAACATGATTTTTCGTGACATTCGCAGGCGGGATCGAGTAGGCACGTATTATCATGTAAACCTGTTTGACTTATCAAGCTTCTTCACTTTACCTCGAGACCCATGTACGACAGCAAGCATGCTCTTGATCTCAAAGTGTTGACATGTGCTACTTCAAGTTGCCTCTTGATTCTCAAAGAAAGAGCCATCGCGATTTCCGTATCTAGGTGCAGTTGGCGATGATCGCATCGGGAGCCAGGCATGACGTTGGTTCGAGGGTCTTATGGTTAGCACCCAATCCTATCCTAAGCTAAGCGGATCCCAAATAACTCCGAATACATGTAGGATAGGAAAATGTAGGATGTACGCTTATGGGAAGTCACCCAATATCAGTCTCCCGCTGCGCCTAAACTCTATCGTTGTTGTTCTGTATCCTTTTCGGTATTTGAAACGGTGCCAGTGGTCTCGTCTCGTCCGAGTCTCGCTGTCGTCTGTCGCTTGATTGAAACGGGGTGACCCGAGCGAGTCGTACTTCTCGGCTGGACCACTACGCCCACTTACGTCTCAGTCTACTCAATGTCCACTCGTGTGCTTCAATAACTTGTAAAAGCCGCGGACCGCGTCGTCTTCCATTACGCTTCTATCTCCATTCTGGCACTCCCTAGTGCACAATAAAAGCTCGCCTTCCCAGCCAGACTGTTCTTTGCACTCCAGTGCTTCTGTGCCCTTTGGACCTCCCCCGACCTCACAACGCTCTTCCCACCTTGGAAAGACATCCCATCCCATCCGAGTTGAACCGGGAGAACTTCGGTTGCGCTCTCGTTGACACCACGAACGATCTCCACGTTGCGCACGATCCTCACCACGAGCCCGAAAACCCTTTCATTGGACGCGCTCTACGACTCGATGCCTGGGATCACTGACCCCGTAGAGAACGAAGTCAGTGGTCCCAGGTATCGTTCTCTCCAGCACTCCGCACGCGTATGTATGTACGGTACTCACGTGTGCCGTGGCTCCGCTGCAGATATGGCGCACAGAGCAGGTTATCACACTGACACGCTAGAGGTCCTCAACTTACGGATTTAACACCACGCCGCCCCGTCCTCCCCCGTCTCGACGACCCCTAGCGCAGCCCCGCTGGCAGCGACATTCCATCGCCACGCAGGCACTTAAATTCACGATCGTTATGCCTTGCTTGGTACCAGTACTTTTTTTTTTCCACCCCGCATCGTTCAGCTGACAGCCAACGTTCAGGTGTCGGCTGGCATAATCCGTTGCTGTACGCACGGCGTGGGGGGCCCAATGACATTACATCTGGCTTTAACCTGAGCTCAAACGTTGATGGACTCCGGCCATCGCTGGGTGGTACTCTGTCTCTTTATTTTCGATGTTGGTTGACTTTGGACACCGTAGGTCCCTGGTCCCGGGAAATTTGGGGACATACTTTATCAATAGTCTAGTAGTTTGCGGCCCACGAGACATCGGAAGCAGGCAGCAGAATTTAGGAGGCGGATCGATAATCGATGTGGTGTATAAATGTATGCTACATTAGCCCCCAACTTGAAATACAACAAACTGCGGTGACTGAACTCCTACAAATCACACACTACCGACGTCCAACATTAACACGGTAAGTCAGTATCCTCAATCTGATTGGTTACATACTTACTGCTTGCAGATGCTACTTCAAGCGCTCTTATACCTCATCCAGGCGGCGTGGGGCCGCGTTGAAAGAGCTCTTTCAACGCGGCCCCACGCCGCCTGGACAGCGTTGTCATGACCCGGGTCTGACCCAGTCATTTTCCGACCCGCGACTATATTTTAGTCATCTAGTCAGACCTAGTCAAAGGGAGACAGGGAGACAGGAGACACATGGCGTTTTAATTGCAAACTTCATACACACCGGTCCGTTCTCCCGACGGCCGCAGATCATGCAATCATGGGTGAGGCAAGTTTTCGAAAATCCCTTCCAACCATGGCGTTTCGTCTTCCCCTGCGGCCAAGTCGTGCCGGTACCTGAAAGGGAGACGGCGTAGGGACACACATACAACCAAACTGTGTTTTTAGAGGGAAAAAAAAAAACAAAAACAAAAACAAAAAACAATTTCTTGCTGTGTGAACAATGAGTTCAATGCGATCCTTGTACTCGGAATGAAGTTCAGATGCCTCTTCATAGCTTCATCACGCATCTCGAGGGACAGTTTGTCGACAGGCTTATACTAGGCTAAGAAACGCGCGGTTATACCACCACCGATGCTTCACACGAGTACCGCCTTGACCAGTCCGAGTAAGCGTCTTGACAAGCCTCTCGTAGCTTGCCTGGAACATGTTCATTCTCGTGGTCAGGTAATAGCATCCCCGTTCCAAGCCTTCCTCTACTAGTACTGTAATTGCCGGACGGCAGAAAGAGCGGAGTTTGATGACAGCATCTCTCTCGTGCTTTTCTTGACCTCCATCCCCCCTTGCTTCGTTGTCCGTAGCAGATTTGGAGACAAGAGCAGACTTGGCTCACACATGGTGGCGAAGTCGAACAAGACCGCCCTACATCATGGCGAGAACTCCTGGTCCAGGTGAATTGAGGGCTCTCATCAACGCCTTGGTTGTTTGCTTCTACCAAGAGTCTTTGTAGAAGTTAATTCAACAAACCCAAGGCATGATCAACACTTCTCAGATGATCATATTCACATACTCCTCCAGGGATCAAGCTTCGATCAAGCTCGATAGTGCGTAGTCGATAGCAAAGAGCGGGACAGTCGGCACGTCATCTAGGAACAGAGGCGGGCTGGTGTCAGGCATACTACATGGGCTCAGAGGGCATATGGAACACCGAGCTTATTTCGTGAAGGCAGATACGTCGTTCTCACATGCCTGAGCCAGGTGGACACATCCAGAGCTAAGGCTCGTGAACCTTATCAGAAGATGCAAGGTGGAGCCTGCTCTCAGAGCACATACGAAATCCTCGTCCCACCATCGGAGACAGGTCTGTCAACTCAGAAGTCGGGTTACTCGGTCGAGAGCGTAAATCCCCACACGCTTTTGTGCGAGACGACGCGCACTGATGTGTTTGTATTTTTGAGACTCAGGGAATCAACACCCAAACATCGGAACCACCAAATACGATTGTACCTCTAACTCTGGCGAGGCAACCTCAGGTAAGAATCCCGCGTTCTCATTCACGGCCGAGCGATTCGGACGTTGTGCCGCAAACGTCTATTTGGGCATGTGCGATGGTGGATATCGCTTTTGCACACCACCAAAGGGGTTCACGTCGAGTGAAATCGCTCCAAGTTGACCTATCTGACGCAATTTTGCCTCAGCAAGGACGACACTCTGTCATCCTTACTGAGGCAAAATTGTCCGGAGTCGTGAAGATGTGGGTGATTTGCTACCGGTGCGTCGGAAACGAGCTGAACTGGATTCGCGATCAACCTCTAGGGTCTCTTGGCCAATGAGACCTGCTCCTTGCAAAGTTGTCTCCACGCTCTGACTGACTGACTGAATTCTATGCGTATGGAAGGAACACAATGATGGCGTAGAGCATGGATTAGAGGAGCAACGATAGCAACAGATTCATCACGAGACGAACGCATACTTCAACTACGGCAAGAAAGGCGGAAAAACCTCTCAAGGTTGTAACTCACCAGGTCGGAGGGTTGACCTCACGAGTACATGCGAGGGTCCCAAAAAAAAAAAGGGGGGGTGGAACTCCAGCGACGGTTTCTACAGGGTGCAGGAATCTCGGCTGGGGACAATCAATCACTCACAGCTCCTGCGCCCTGCCCCTCACCCACTCGACCACCACCCCCAAGCTAGTGCTCACAAGGAAGCTCCAATCAAACACAGACCCAAACGTCTCGTAAGCGGGCAGCGCCGCGAATAGCCCTGCGCCCGCGCCGTCCGCCGCAGGCGGGAACGACGTGCGCAGTTGCACGAGCGTCGACAGGAGGTATATGCCCTGTGTCGCCATTCGTTGTCAGCGCCGCGAAATCGAGCACCAACGAACGCGCGACGTACCATCAACTGCGCGAACACGAGCAAGACGAGCGACGCGACGCGATTCCGCGATGCCGGCGTGGCGCGGAGGGCCCGAGCGGCACCGCGCAGAACGCGCCGTATCGAACCGATTATGATGGCGCCGATGAGCACGAGATTCGCCTGGCGCGTCCCGTATATTATATTCGCTTCTGTGGTGGGCGACGGATGCGGGACGAGCAGGAGGAGGGTAGACGCGAGGAGATCGTGCCCTGGACGGGGGTCAGACGGTGTGGTTGGGTGTGGGGCAGGGAGGAAGACGTTTGAGAGGGACTGGCGGAAGGGAAACTGTGAGAAGCACGTGTGGGGCGGTTGGTGCTTGAACGAGAACGCACGACAAGACTGCGGAATATGCAGTAAAACCCGGTAGCATGACGCATGAGAACGAATAGGCGGCCCTGCCACGTTCTGTCGAAGGTCGCTTCGGCGTACCGCTGTTGCAGGTATCTCAGCTCTGAGGCCATGTTCTCTTCGAGCGAGGTCAGAGCAGAGAGCTCGGTCTCTGCGTTCGAAAGTTCTGGGACATATCAAGCCAAGAGCGAGATGTGGTGAGGACGAAACGGACCGTTGTCACCGCGGAAATTAGGTGTAACGCGGCTCAACCAGGATGTCGATTTCTGAGCGCCCTGAAACCGAGGTCAGGAGACGCGTCGCATTCACTCTCTGAGTACGCGACCTCAGCTTGGGAGGCTTCTCGCCCCTTCAATAGGGTCAACTCTTTCCTCTTACTTGCCAGATCTATGCGGATCCGAATAAGACTCTGTTCCACACGGTCGACTTCCGCCTGCGTTGGAGTCTTCCTAGACTTTCGCGGAGTTATCGAAGTGAATAACTCAGGAGGGATTGACGTGCCTGTTCTTGCCACAGCTGAGGGGAAAATAACCCCACGCGGTTGTGACAGACCCAAAGCCGGAAAGACTGCCCAAAATAACGGTCCCAAGGACGTTATAACGTGCCGTAACAAGTGTGAATGTGCGGTTTTCTTCGGAGAGAAGGACACCTGGAAGCGGGACGTAGGACAGTAGAAGAAAGTAGACAAAGAGAGGCGCCAGAACGACGAGCATGCGACGACGGGAGAAGGAGAGAGAAGCTGTAGGTTGCAAGGTACGTGAGGGACGCCTGATACGATGTGCGTATGTGACTCACCCGAATTCAATGGGGCGGTGGAGACCACACATAATGACACAGGTATAAGCATAATGATATTGAGCAAGAGCGTGTAGAGAGATATTTGAAAATTGAGTAGACGCGTGCTGGGTGCATTCGAGGATGAAGGGCAAAGCGGGGGAAAGTGAACAAATGAGCTCACCGCGTATTGAATACATCTAGTGCTTGGCACATCAACAAGAGGAAGAGGGTGCAACTCTCGGAAAAGCATAAGGAGAAAAGAGTTTTTGACAAGAGTGAATTAAAGGAGTTGCCAGACGTCGTTCGTCCAGATGCCTGCGTAGCAGTTGGCTGCGGCAATGTGTCAAGCTCTACTGGAACGTCGGCTGGGGAGCTTTGAGATATCTGTTTGAGCTCATCATAGAGGCTCCGGTCGATGAATCTACGGCATGTTGCGAAGAGCGCTAGTCTTTTGAACACATTAGACGGTGTACACCTGCACAAAGACGGGAGATACCTGATCAGTACGAGTAGAGAAGTACTCAAGACAACTGGTTGGTCCATGACAAGGTGGTCGACATCACGTGAACAAATATAGCCCTGATGGCCGAGATGGCCGACACTGCCTCACCCGTTGCTGTCGCCTCACCGCAGTGCTCCTTGCATCTCCACCTCGACATTCCCCTCGTGCCCGCCGTTCTCTCAATGGCTGGCGTCCTCTCACCAAAGTCTGATCAGACCCCATCCTCCGTTAACCTTGCAACGGCCGTCGCCTCCGACTTGTCAGCCCCGCTACCTCTTCATAGGACACCCCCAAACGAGGCGGTACGTCCTCGGCCGATCGTCGTAGTATTTCCTCCGCTGATGAATACTGTCCACAGTCAAATATATTTGTAGCCGCCCAGCGTGGCGACCTTAATCTTATCCGGGAACTCATAGAGTCGGGGCGCGCACGAGCGACGGACCGCGATGAGCAAAATATCACACCTCTTCATTGGGCGGCTATCAATGCTCAAGTCCCTGCATGTCGCTATCTGCTAGAACAAGGAGCAGAGGTCGATGCTCTTGGTGGCGACCTCGTCGCCACTCCAATGCAATGGGCCGCCCGCAATGGCTACCTCTATGTCATCCAGTTGCTCATAGCCCATGGCGCCGATCCGAATATCAAAGACACACAGGGCTATAATACTCTCCACCTCGTCACCCACTCCTCTTCTATCATGCCCCTCCTATACCTCCTCCACCAGCCTCTCTCTGTCGACGACCGCGACTCTGCGGGACACACCTCCCTCATGTGGGCTGCATATCAGGGTGATGCGCTCTCCGTCGATCTGCTCCTCAAGCACGGCGCAAATCCCAACTCGCGGGACGATTCCGGTCTTACGCCTCTGCATTGGGCCGTCGTACGTGGGAACAAGGTCTGCATTCGCCGGCTGTTCGAGAAAGGTGCCGAGATCCACGCGAAAGATAACGAGGGCCGCACGGCTCGTGACATGGCTGTAGAGCTCAAAAGCCTTGGTGCGTGGAAACGTGCGCTCGAAGAAGGGGGTTTCAAAGAGGACGGTTCGAAGCGGAAGAAACCACTCAGCGATGTAGGTGCTTTTACAGAATGGGGCCTACGTGGCGCTAACGTGATAGCGTTCCCAGCGGAATACTAAGCTAGCTGTGTTTATCATGCCCACGATTTTCCTTTACATGATCTTTATGACCCTTACTATCCTCCCGTGGTATACGGGCATGATCCTTGCTATGGCAGAGTTCTTCGGGATGCATCACGTAAGGCGCTTCCCTGGCTTGCGCTTTGCGTGTCTCATTTCGTTTCAGATCGTCACTCGCGTTCTGCTAAACAAGCCGACGTACACTGAGAGTGTCACTGCGAGCCCCTACTTCTCCGGTATTATATTCGGGTCCATGGTCTGGGTGGCGTTTGCTTGGGTATCCCGACTGTTGCAACGTGAGTTTACCCTTTATTGCGGCAGCTGTACGTCTAAAATCCTGCGTTTAGAAACCGAATCCCACGCATTTGCCCATCTCATCTTCGCCCTTTCGTTCGGTCTATGTGCATATAACTTCTTCCGCGCGATGACTCTCGATCCTGGTTCTTGCCCTACTCCGACAAGCGACGCAGAGCTCAAGTCGGTGCGTGATTTCACTCTCAGGGTGATTGTCGTATCATATTTTGTGTTCGTTTAGATCATTGAGGATCTGGCGTCTGAAGGGCGACTCAATGGACAGACGTTCTGCATCCAGTGTATGGTGAGTCCTGACATGCGCTGCTTTTTGATCCTGTGTCGCTAATTTCCCTTCCAGGCAAGAAAATCTCTGCGGTCAAAGCACTGCCGTATATGCGACAAATGCATCGCGCGTTCGGACCAGTGAGCTATATTTTCTCGCAGTCTGTATGCTATGCTTAATCGTATGTTCTAGTCATTGTCCGTGGGTTTGGAATTGCGGTGGGTTCATGCGTTTAGTTGCTAGAGCCAGGACTTACACCTTTCCTAGTTGGTGTCAACAATCACCGGCAGTTTATCCTCTTTGTAACTACTCTCGTCATTGGCATAATCCTTTTCGACTACCTCACCTGGGCCTGTAAGTATCTCTTTGACTATTCGCTGCCCATTTCACGACCCGTTTCTTAGACTTCTCCTCGATCGAAAGTTCCCTGGCACCAGCTTCTTCCTGCCTCTTGCCTGCTTCCGTATGCAACCTTACCACCACCGACATGTTCCTATTCTCGGTTGCCGCCTGGTCGACGCTCCAACTCGTCTGGACCATCGTCCTACTCATTTCGCAGTTCCTCCAGATCGCGCGTCAGATGACGACACTCGAGGTGTCCAACCTCGGCAGGTATGGCTTTATGGGTAGTCGCGGGGGCTCACTCGCAACGCAAATGGGCCACCGTCACATGCCCCCACCCCCCGGAGACTCGGACGACGCGCTCTCAGGGGAAAGCACGCCAGTTGGAGGCCACGCGCACGCACACGCGCACCGACACGCGTCCGGGTGCAACACGGGCTTCCTAATGCAGCTGGTCGGTTTTGACCGCTTCACGTCAGGCAAAGCCGCGAACGGGCTCGCGCGTGCTGGACATGCCACGAACCCGTTCAACGTCGGCGTCGTCGGGAACTGCCGCGACTTTTGGACGCGCGGGCGCGAGCTCGGCGTCGAGTACGACCGGCTGTACGAGATCCCAGCCGAAGGATTCCGCGAGGCGCGAAGGAGGCGCGAGCGCGAGGAGGCGGAGGAATCTGGCGTTGGGAGGAAGGGCCATGGGTTGCGCCAGAAGCTGCTGCTTGGTCTGGGGATTGGCGGTGCGAGTGCGCGCGCGGCGCGCGGTGGGTACGAGCCCGTGAGCCAGGTGTAGGAGCGCCGTGCTTGGCGCGACGTGACGTGTAAGTATGACCAGTCGGGTAGGCCCCCGGTTTCTGCATACCTATTTGGAGTATTCATAGTATCGAAGTGTAAAAGTTGAGCGGATATTCTAAACATACAGTAACTTTCGCCTCGGGGACGGTGGGAACCACGAGCTCCAGATGGTGTTACTTAAATCAAGCGGGTGACCGATTCAGGGACCATCCCGTCGGGCTCCACACCCCTTCGTATAGCTTGATGGCTTGGTTCTTTGATACTGAAGGTAAAAGATTGATACTCTGTACAGGAATTTGTCGGGAATTTGCTGTACGGGGTACTATCACTTGATCTGGTATGCAAAATGGGGGAGAGAAGCAAAACACACTTTTTTAAGAGATCGGAAAACCTTCACCATTGATCTTTCTGTGATATGATAGGTAGGTACTAATATTTGACGAATCACACAAGAAAAGGGGAAAATCGTACATCTTTGCCTTGCGATTTCACGAGCATTGTGCAAAAAAAAGTGAGAACACCAAGAAAAGTCACACTAACTCACACAAATCCACTGATGTGCTCATATCTTCATTGCGGGTACACTGGGTGACACGAAATTTCAGAAGGTGGTCGAATAGTATATATACATCATGTGCTGAAGTTTCCGAACTATGGGGTGCAATAGCAGGTTCAGCCGAGATGACATATTGTCGCTTGACATGTACCAAAATTGGAAGCGGAGAACGAATCGGCTGTACCACCTTTCGTGACAAAAGAGTGACTGGTGACCAATCGTTTGCAACTCCCGTATTTTGGGGTGGTCCTCTCCGGCTTTCCTCCAACTCATTTCTGTCCCACTTTTTCCTCACATTGGAACCAGGGTCATATAGGTGAGCAATTATCGTACCCATTCCAAAAATATTTTTTAATAAAGGTGAAGCCGATCACTTGCTATTCGCAATTTCCCTCAAAATTTGCAACACCAGTGACACTGCGTGCAAAGCAGAGTTTTCCAACCAATAAAACCCTTAGAAAACCCTAAAAAAACCCTTGATAAGTGGTTATGTTTAACACTCCATAGGGTTTTCTATGGGTTTTATTGGTCTGAAAACTGTGCTTTGCACACAGTGTGAAGCGATAGTATCTACAATAAAACTTTGGCTCGGACTTGACTCGAAATAACTCAAGGAATACTGTTACTCTGATAGTTCGGCTTCTAGTAACGTAAAGTTTACGCGAGATTTATGTATGTGCCCTCCGTTCGTTGCACCAGCACGTCGAGCTTGTGTTAAGATTCAAATTACGTCATTATCATACGTAGTAAGCCCATCTCAGTCGTTTCTCCCAAACACTGAGGTTAGTATACAGTACCACTTTACTCTTCGTATCTTTCATTTAGTCGCGCATTCCCACGCTCCCACTGGCTCGGGCAAGGCCGCCCGAGCCTGGGTTCACGGCAGACGATCGATTATTTGCAACAGTTTACCAAAGTCGGGCGTCCCGAGACCCGTGACCTATGGAACTTGGAGTCAGCTAATGTCGAGAACGAAGAGAAGGGACGCACAGGATCCCATCCGACGATAGCGTTGAATCCCGCGGTATTGCAGCCTGGGTTCGACCCCATTATGATGTCATTCAGGCCGCCTATGGCCCCGTTTTCGTCGTCGCTGTACAGCCAGGGGTTCAGCCAACCAAGGACGTGCTTGCCCTTCGAGAGCCGATAATCATTCAGTAACGAGATCACCCCAGCCACCGTCTGTATATTGACGATCAGCTCGGTGCTCAAGAGTGATGAACCAGGGGGTATTGTGGGTCGAAAGACGCACTGGCACCGAGCAACTTGTGCCCTGCGTGAGGTAGAGTTCACCTTTGAAGATGAATGGGTAGTTATATGCTTGCGCGGCGAGGTCGGGGAAGCCGCGGCTCGTTGCGCTATACATATTTAGAGTAGGAAGAAGTCGGATTAGTCCACCGCGGCGGACGTACTTGTACAAACCGTTATATCGGTTTCCGAGGTTCTGAAGAAAAGGGAGCACAGCCCTGTCCTGAAAGTCTGGGCGCTTGAAGTAGTTCGAGAAGCCGCCCGAAGATAAGGGAGCCCCGACCTCGGGGCCGTCGCTAATCGTGCCGCCAACAGCAGTGACAAAGGGACCTATTAGGGTGTGCAAACGTGGTGAGCGACTTATGGTCCGTAATTGCGTACTGTTTATAGCAGAGAAAAAACATTACACGTACAGGATGCGGGGAACATCGGGAGGAACTGGACCCTGCCGGTACCATCATTGACGATGCATGGTCTACGGCCGACGCCATCATTGCCGCTCCCGTAGAGGACACTGGCGCCGCGCGCGCCGAGCATTGCGAACAACCGACACACCTCTATTGCATAGGCTTCGTTGAAATCCTGCTCGTCGCCGCCGTACGACGTACTGATCGTTTGTGGGATGTCCTGCTGGGCGAGCACGTAGTTGGCCCACACGAGGTAACTCTCCTCGCCGTTAGGAGTGCTGTAGAAGGTCTGCGGGGTCGGGTACGTGAGGGCCGCTGTGTACTGGATGTTTGAGCTCGCCTCGTGGTTGGGTTCGTTTGGGAGAGCCTCGTCGCCGACCTGAATTAGAGAGAATGTCGCTGTCGCTCCGTCGCTGCGATAGTTTTCCATGAAGGTCGTCAGGTCTTCCTGCCTCGGGTAATCACCGAAATATCCTGCGACCCCAAGCGTGTTCTGGAGCGTCGCCGCGGGCACGTACTCCATCATGTTGTACAGATGGCGCAGGTACGACGGCGTTGAGAGTATCATGCGGCTCGACAGCGACTTCACGACCTCCCCCGACGCTGACTCCGCCAGGGCCGCTGCTGCCCTACTGGCATGATTGCGTGGTGTCTGCTGCGGCGTGCGTGGCGAGCCGAAGTACGTCGTCGGCGCGACCGTTCGCACGTGCCCGTGAAGAACCGCAGGAAGCGCGTAGCCGACAGTGCGGAGAATACGATCCTTCGTCTCGGCGTGCTGGTAGACCCGGTACGACGCACCGAGAAGGTCGTTGGCTTGGATTACGGGTATGCCAGTGAGCGTCAGCCAACTGCCGCCGTGTGTCATTGAGACGGAAGAGGAGGGAACACCGTGGTGTTCCAGCCAGGAATAAACGAGCTCAAGGGTGTCCGAGTGAGGCGCGACAAGCTCGGCGACCTGGTCCTTGGACAGGTGTAAGCCATATCTGCAACGGAGCAGCAGCACAAATGAGTACATAGGTGCGCAGAAGGTGGCAGAGAGGACGTGCTTTGGATGCCTCGGGTCGCTGACCTCGTAAAGTGCATCGATCAAGGCGTCCTCACGGTGTGGCTTGAGCGCAAGGTAGAGGTTGATGGTGGTGCCTACGGGCGGGTGACCGAGGATCTCCCAATTCGCGGGGACGGTATGCCATGCGTGTTTCACCTTCATGTCGTCCCAAAGTGGTGAGAGAGGCGTCGCGAGGATGAAGAGCGACCCAGTGAGAACAGAGAGGACAGAGAGCCAGTTGTAGTGCATGATAACGGGAAGTCAGCGAGGTGCCAAGTTTGCAAGCAAATTATAAGTACATCGTACAGTTGATGTTCAAACTCGGCACAGTGCCCTAACTATAACTGGAACAATCCGAACCCGCGGGCCAAGAGTCGTGACCAGCCGTTCATCCAAGATAGATCATGCAATGACCAGCCGTTTTCCGAAGAGGGATCGCAAGCGACTGGAGCCTCGGTTCCGACTGTGCCCGTGACCGGTAATGTCGTGAGACACCGTACGTGGGCGTGAAATAGTCGTGGTGACGTCACCGCTGGGTGTGTACGGTGTGAACGTTTCGGATAGATTGGGTCATTGGCCCCCAATCCGTCTCGCTGTACCGTGTCAATAGACTTGAAAGAGTCAAAACATCAATACACTGATATCCTGAACCATCCCTGATCGCTAGGGAACGTGTCTAAGATGCGCAGGATTTTTGGGGCGTGAAGCGGCGCTAGTGAGCGTGCCGGTCTCCGCGGGGTGCGAGGCGTTGCAAGTAGGTCCGTGACGGTGGCGGTCGCATCTGTGTCGAATAGCTAAGGCTGCGCGCAAGCAGTCGGGAAAGGGATCGGTGGGCTACACTGAGCCCTGCTGGGTCTGTGCACGCTTCCGCGGCCGTGACTGCGCTACTCCTCTACGGCAGTTGCCGCACTTGACCGGGGGGCCGGTCAAGCGGGCGGCGTGACCACTGGCAGTGACCAGACGCTGCTTCACTAGCTTCACTGCCTGAGCGCCGGAAGGTGGCCTCCAAATGTCGGCGGCCCTAAATGTTTGACCGAATGAATCGTGCTTTGTCCTAGATGCAGGTAGCTTACCAAGGTCTACGCGTTCACATATGAGGCCACGACTTACTGTCCGTCCAGTAGAGGCTTTAGGTCAATGCGTTGGCATCCAGTGCCGTGACAGTGCGAACATGACTCAGAATGAGGACTCATTTCGAGATTCGTTTAGTCGAGGCAAATCTATCTCTCATTGAAGTACCCGTCACAACCTCTCGGAAATTTTGCCCTCAACTGCCAGTGGTGAGTAACGCTGGCGCTGACACTCCCTCACATACTATGTGAAAACATCACGACAGCAAGACTGAAACTGACGCAAACGGAGCACGCGCAGGGTATCCATATTCGCCAACTGAACACTATCTCTTAACCATGGTATATACACTCCCCCCACGCGAAAGGCTCACTAAAAGTAGGAACCCGGAAGAAGTTGTGTCCGCCGAATTGCATACGCAACGTTGTCCACCAACTCGACATGATCACCCGAAGATCCACGCGCCTGAAAGCACGTTCCCTGAAAACGTAACCTGCGTGCCCTCGATCCTGGCACCCCCATCTACCACCAAACGAGGGTTTTGCAGGGATAACCCTTTGAATTGCGTGGCGGAGAGCACGTCGTCGAGCGCGATGCTGACGGGGAAGTAGTTCAAGTTCGCGGCCATGATTAGCGCCTTACCCCCCGAGGAAACCCACACGCCGAAGTCCAACCGATTGGGCGTGACGACGCGTGCAAACTGGACGGGCGGTGACGACAATGGCGAAGACAGCAGGAAGGGTGTGAGCTCGGGGAGGGCGCTGGCAAACTGAGATGCAGCAGCCTTGACGCCCGCCGTGGTTGGGTCGGTCCAGGCGATGGACCGCCGCGCGCCAGCGTTGACCGAGACGATCATCTCCACCAGGAACTCGGTGTATGACGGCGTGCGCGACCAGAACCTAAGAAGGGGTCGATCAGTATCGTCGGAAGATCCGTTATCTACATCGATTGCTGCCGCGGAACCAGCAACAAGGAGAGCCGTGAACGAATCAACAATCGACGTACTGTTCAGATCCAAAGCCCTGTGGTATAGCCCAAACACTTTTGGATCGCTCCCAGCCGAGCACCTCGAGCCTCATGGCGAAATCGTCCATGCGGTTTCGGATGTCCTCAAAATCGCCAACGCAATTGTCGCACCCGCAGCACCCCTGTTCAGTCGAGCAAGGCGTGTTGTACATGACGCTGTAGTTCGGATTGATGCCGATAGGATACGTGTCTTGCATCAGAATAGGTGTTCCAGCAGCGTAGTGATTGAACAAATAGTCCTGGCAGTTGAGACAGAGTGACGACGGTCGGTAAGGATCGAGCGAATTAATCAGCCAGGCAGCATCCGCAGCCGCCCAAGGAGGGTCTTCAGAACCATCAGGTTCATCTGCTGTATAATACAGTAGAAGGTTCGCCCGGTTCATGAGCGAGTTGACCTGCTCCGTGACTGATGTCGAATTCATGTAGTCCCTAGAGAGTAAATCTAAGAGTCTGGGCGAGCAGTACAGAGGAAGACTGACCAGCGCATATCATACATCAGCCATAAGCCAAGCTCCTCCATCTTGTCGGCCATGCGATTGAACGCCGCCAAATCGTCAAACGGAGGAATAGGATGCACCTGTGCATACCGACGCTTTAAAAGGTTGATGCAGTTGCTTAAGCACACTCACCGTGTTGATTCTGAAGTGAAATCATCAATTGTTAGTCGATTCCTGAAAGTTGGGAACGGCACGCACCCTTGGCCCTTGAGCGCTTCAAGTACACCATCGTTTTCTAGATAGCCTCCGAATGTTGTAAAGAAGCCAACAGGGAAGATTGGTTCATATGGGTCCTGCGACCGCGCCCGTTTTGCAAGGAGACCACCTGTTCGTTGGTCGAGTTTCGTGATGGAGCCTATGGAATCAGGAGGCGACGGGAGATAAGCCAGGTTTGTGGCAGCAGATTTGAAACTCTGTTTCGGTGACGACAGCGTCGCGGTGCAAGTCAGGGAATACGGCTTTGAGCGAGGCGATATCGCAGATAAAGAGAACGGAATGGTAGCCGATCCATTCAAGGAGACTTTTCCAGAAGTTAAAGCTATTCCATCAACGAACACGTTCACAGATAATTCATCATCTGGAGAGGAGGGCATGACCAGAGGCTGAGCCCCCGCGATTTCCTGGTACCGCACAAGGGCGTCGACAATGATCTGGCTAGTAGAATTGTTCGCGAGGTCGTCGGGGAGGAAAGGCATTAGGGCAGCGTTGCATCTTAGGGCCAATTGAGGCGTTGGGGTAGCCGTCGGGAGGGGAAATTGGCCATAAGGGGGGGGTGACAGGCTGGCCAGCTCTGAACTGTTTGCCACACCTAGTAACTCCATGAGCCTCGATCCTGTCATAGAGTAAATCCTCGCACCATTTCCCGGCGAAAACTGAGTGAGCAAGAAGCAGGGACAAAAGTACCCACATCATGCTGACTAGAGGACTAGTGATACAGGACGGGGGTGTCAGGTCAATGGGACCCTATATAGTGACGGGGATAAAGGCGTTCATACGGCCTCGGACATTGGTAGCCAAGACGATTCACATGTTCAATATTGCAGGCACCAGTGGCTCGCGTAGAGATCCTTGTCGCCCACGAGCACTGTTGACACAGACTCCCGAAATCGCATAAGCTTTCCCGCTCGAGAGCACCTAGTCAAAGTCGACTATGATGTTCAAGGATTATAGCAATGCTTCGAAGAACGCAAATTATAGCGCAGAAGCACGGACTCTTGTGTGGTTGAGGAGTTTAGTCGGGGATCTCCTAAAATTTCCATGGCCAGAAGCGAACCGTTCAAGCGAGATTGTCATAAAAATGAACGGGATGTGGAAGCATGTACCCGTGTCGAGGCGATGACTCTCAACACGGTAGGTGATGTGGGGTTGAGTGCAAGTATGAGTGTGTGTCGACCCAAGGGTCGGTTCGGAGATAGAGCGCGGGAACGTTGAGCTGGGATCGGCGCGAGTGCGATGTGCAGATCGACGTTCACACTAGATATCAAGCGAAGGGCTTCGAAAATAGCAGGCGAGGTGAGACTAAAAGGTGAATGGACTTTTGATGGATGCTTCTAAGACACGAGAGCCGAAGTTATATACATGGGAGATGAGCCACAGGACACAGAGTAAGACAATAATACAGTAGTACAGGGAGAATACTGTGGACGCAGACACAAGCGGAATACAATAGACGAACGCAAACACACAGCCGATGTGGCCGAGTCGTCGTGGGCGTACGAACGCGCCGAGCGTGGCCGTTTGGCGATATTGCGCACGCAACTACGCAACGCATGTATGGACCTTACAGTGACCAGGCTGCAGCTGCCGCCTCACACCCAAGCTCACACCCACGACCAAGCTCGCGACGTGGACTGAAACGCGTTACAATCACAACGGCTGACAAGCGCTGACTCATCGAGACACGGCCAGTGCTACCTAAGCTAACTGACTCACAGAACTCAGATGCCGGAAACAGGTATCCGTCAAGTTGTATACGTGACATTGTCCACTAACTCGTCAACGAAGATCCACGCGCCTGATTGCACGCTCCCAAACGTAATATGCGTGCTATTGATCCTGGCACCCCCATCCAATATCATACGGAGGTTTTCTATGGCCAAACGTTTAAATTCTGGGGCAGAGAGCAGCTCGTCGAGCTTGATATCGATGACAAAGTAGTTCAAATTGGCGGCAACGACCAGCGTCATGCCCTCCGCAGCCCACACGCCGATGTCCAACCGATTGGACGTGATGACGTGGAAGAAGTGGACGGGCGGCTGAGACAAAGACGAAGACAGCAGGAAGGGTGTAAGCTCGGGGAGCGCGCTGGCAAACGCAGATGCAGCGGCCTTGATGTCCGCCGTGGTCGGGTCAGTCCAGGAGACCGAACCCTGCGCGCCCGCGTTGACTGCGACGATCATCTGCACTAGGAACTCGGCGCCGGTCGGCGTGCGCGACCAGTACCTAAGAGCACAATGATCACGCATCGTCAGAAGAGCCGAAATCCGCATCGATTATCACCACGGAACCGGTAACAAGGAAGCTGCGAATGAATAGACGGACAACGTACTCTGAAGATCCAAACCCTTGTGGCACAGTCCAAATGCTTTTGGATCGCTCCCAGCCGAGCACCTCGAGCCGCATGGCGAAATCGTCCATGCGGTTACGGATGTCCTCGAAATCACCGACGCAATTGTCGCACCCGCAGTCGCCCTGTATACGCGTGCAAGGAGTGTGCCACCGGACACTGTAGGTCGCGTTGATGCCGATAGGGTACGTGTCTTGCATCAGAATGGGTGTCCCAGCAGCATATTCAGAGAAGAAGTAATCCTGGCAGTTGAGAACAAGGGACGACGGTCGGTATAGATCAAGCGAGTTGATGAGCGTGGCAGCAGTCGCAGGCGCCGCAAGAGGGTCTTCAGAACCATCAGGTTCGTCTGCCGTATAATACAGTAGAAGGTTCGTCCGGTTCCTGAGCGAGGTGACCTGTTCCGTGACTGATGTCGAATTCATGTAGTCCCTAGAGACCAAGTTTAAGAGCCTGGACGAACAGCACAGAGGAAGGGCTGACCAGCGCATATCATACATCAGCCATAAACCGAGCTCCTCCATCTTGTCGACCATGATGTTGAACGCTGTCAAGTTATCAAATGTAGGAATGGGATGCACCTGTGTATACCGACGCGTTATAAGGTGGATGCAGTTGCTTTGGCACGCTCACCATGTTGATACTGAAAACGTAAGATTATTAACTGCCATCTGATACGTAAAGGTTGGGCACTATACCCCTGACTCTTAAGCACTTCTAGTACAGTATCGTTTCCTTCTAGGTAACCCCCAAATTGGGTGTAGAAACCGACAGGGAAAACCGGTTCATATGACTCTTGCGAATCCGCTCGCTTTGCAAGGAGACCGCCTGTTCGTAGGTCGAATTTTGTGATAGAACCTATGAATGCGGGCGGCGACGGGAGGTAAGTCAGGTTTGTGGGAGCGGATGTGAAACTCTGTTCCGGTGATGACAGCGTCGCGATGCAAGTCAGGGAATATGGCTTCGAGCGAGGCGATATTGCGGATAGAGAGAATGAAATGGAAGTTGATCCATTCAAGGGGACTGTTCCGGAAGTTAGAACCACCCTGTCAACAAACACGTTCACAGATAATTCAGCATCTGGAGATGAGGGCATGACCAGAGGCTGGGTTCCCGCAATTTCCTGGTACCGCACAAGAGCATCAACGAGGATCAGACTAGAAGAATTGTCCGCGAGGTCATCGGGGAGGAAAGGAATTAGTGCAGGGTTGCATCTTAAAGCCAATTGAGGCGTTGCGGTCGTCACCGGGAGGGGGAATTGGCCTCCAGGGGGGTCAATAGCTTGGCCAGCTTCGTACACTTTGCCACACCTAGTAATCCCAATGAGTTCAGCCCTTTCGGAGTAAATTCTCGCACCATTTCGCCGCAAAAACTGGGTGGGTGAGGATCAGGAACAAAGGCAACCGCATGGCGATGACTAGAGGATCAGTGAAGCTGGAATGCAGGGCCGTCGGGTGGGGCCCTATATAGTGGATTAGGACAACGGCGTCTATACACAGATAGTCAAAACGATCCATGCAAAACGTATGGGACGCACGAGACGGCACGCACCAGTGGCAATAGTCATGCGTAAAGATCCTCTTCTCTCGGAATTATGGTATTCTTGGAACTGCATTGAGTTCCCACTACCGGGAAGGCCCATTTAAGGTCTAAGAAGCGTGGGCACCACATGGTATTCGAGGACTTCCCGGACTTCCACAGCCAGAAATGAAAGCAACCGAGATCTCGTAGTATGGGCTTTCAACCATAGCGTGTACTCATGTCAAAGCGATGACTCTCGACAGGGAAAAGGTGGGCAGATTAACCAGCCTGGCTTGAACGAGTCTGAGTTGACAGTGCGCTAATCCTGAAATATGAGTCCGCCAACCAAAGATTCTCGCATCCTCGGTGGAAAACAACAGCCCGAGACGGACACTCGATCTCGACTCTGACGGGCACAACTATTGGCTGTCGTGTTTGGCGGCTACAAACATAGGAGGCTAGCTAGGAAGTCAAGCGAGGGAAAAGACAGCCAAGACGGCTTGTACGTAACGTCCTCATGCAACTTGAATGTTCAAAATGCTTGAAAGCTAACGAGAAGAGGTCCCGACTGGAGTACTGTATTTGCCACTGACTCGGACACGCACTGGCACTGGCACTGGCACCGTGACTGTAGCACATGCGTGGCAGCGGCATCACGGTCACGTGAGAATTGCACACTTGGGCGAGGCAAGGTCAACACAAAGCTATCATTCGTCATCCATCCAAAAAGCTAGGCAAGCTGAGAACAACGCTTGTCAAGCCAAGTTGCTTCAAATTCATATCTGGTGTTGGGCTACGGGAAACGCTTATGCTACTTTTACGAGCCCTCAGGCCGATGCACTCTTCTCTCCAGACATCGCGATCGTCTCTCCGAATTGCCTTACAGTATTAAGTTCGGTGACCGCTCGCTCTATGGGGGTGCCGGCTGCGCCAAGGACTGCAGTGCTACGCAAGTTACTAACTTACAGAACTTAGTGATAGGATGTCGGAAAAAGTACCCGTCAAGTTGTATACGTGACATTGTCCACCAACTCGACAATTTCACCCGAAGATCCACGCACCTGATTGCACGCTCCCAAACGTAATATGCGTGCTATTGATCCTGGCACCCCCATCCAACATCATACGAGGGTTTACCAGGGCTAAACTTTTGAATTCCGTGGTAGAGAGCACCTCGTCGAGCATAATATCGACAGCAAAGTAGTTCAAATTGGCGGCAATTACCAGTGTCGTGCCCTCCGCAGAAGCCCACACGCCGATGTCCAACCGATTGGACGTGATGACGCGGGAAAAGTGGACGGGCGGCTGAGACAAAGACGAAGACAGCAGGAAGGGTGTGAGCTCGGGGAGCGCGCTGGCAAACGCAGATGCAGCGGCCTTGATGTCCGCCGTGGTCGGGTCAGTCCAGGAGACCGAACCCCGCGCGCCCGCATTGACTGCAACGATCATCTGCACTAGGAACTCGGCGCCGGTCGGCGTGCGCGACCAGTACCTAAGAGCACAATGATCACGCATCATCAGAAGAGCCGAAATCCGCATCGATTATCGCCACGGAACCGGTAACAAGGAAGCTGCGAATGAATAGACGGACAACGTACTCTGAAGATCCAAACCCTTGTGGCACTGTCCAAACGCTTTTGGATCGCTCCCAGCCGAGCACCTCGAGCCGCATGGCGAAATCGTCCATGCGGTTGCGGATGTCCTCGAAATCACCAACGCAATTATCACACCCGCAGTCACCCTGTATACGCGTGCAAGGAGTGTGCCACCGGACACTGTAGGTCGCGTTGATGCCGATAGGGTACGTGTCTTGCATCAGAATGGGTGTCCCAGCAGCATAGTCAGAGAAGAAGTAATCCTGGCAGTTGAGAACAAGGGACGACGGTCGATATGGATCAAGCAAGTTAATGAGCGTGGCAGCAGTTGCAGGCGCCGCAAGGGGGTCTTCAGAACCATCAGGTTCGTCTGCCGTATAATACAGTAGAAGGTTCGTCCGGTTCCTGAGCGAGGTGACCTGTTCTGTGACTGATGTCGAATTCATGTAGTCCCTGAGACTAAATTTAAGAGTCTGGACGAGCATCACAGAGGAAGGATTGACCAACGCATATCATACATCAGCCATAAACCGAGCTCCTCCATCTTGTCGACCATGATGTTGAACGCCGTCAAATTGTCAAACGTGGGAATGGGATGCACCTGTGTGTACCGACGCTTTATAAGGTTAGTGCAGTTGCTTTGGCACACTCACCACGTTGATACTGAAAACGTGAGATTATTAACTGCCATTTGGTACGTAAAAGTTGGGCACTATACCCCTGACTCTTAAGCACTTCTAGTACAGTATCGTTTCCTTCTAGGTAACCCCCAAATTGGGTATAGAAACCGACAGGGAAAACTGGTTCATATGACTCTTGCGTATCCGCTCGCTTTGCAAGGAGACCGCCTGTTCGTAGGTCGAATTTTGTGATAGAACCTATGAATGCGGGCGGCGACGGGAGGTAAGTCAGGTTTGTGGGAGCGGATGTGAAACTCTGTTTGGGTGATGACAGAGCCCCGGTGCAAGTCAGGGAATATGGGTTCGAGCGAGGTGATAGTGCGGATAGAGAAAATGGGATGGAAGTCGATCCATTCAAGGAGACTGTTCCAGAAGTTAGAGGCATTCCATCAATGGATACATTCACAAATAATTCAGTATCTGGAGAGGAGGGCATGACCAGTGGCTGGGCTCCCGCAATTTCCTTGTATCGCACAAGAGCGTCGACGAGGATCAGGCTAGAAGAATTGTCCGCGAGGTCATCAGGGAGGAAAGGAATTAGTGCGGGGTTGCATCTTAAAGCCAATTGAGGCGTTGCGGTCGTCACCGGGAGGGGGAATTGGCCTCCAGGGGTGTCAATAGCTTGGCCAGCTTTGTATACTTTGCCACACCTAGTAATCCCATGAGCACCGATCCTTTTAGAGTAAATTCTCGCACCATTTCGCCGCAAAAACTGAGGGAGCGAGGATCAGAGACAAAAGCGGCCGCATTACGCTGACTTGAGGACCAGTGAAGCTGCGATGCAGGACCGGGGCGTCGGGTGGATGGGGCCCTATATAATAAATTAGGACAATGGCTTCCATATGATCCCAGACATTGATAGTCGAGACGATCCATACGGGACGCGTAAGACGGCACACCAGTGGCCACGGTTCATGCGTAACATCTGTCGGGATTATGGCATTCTTGGGGTCGCACCAGGTATCCCACTACCTAGAAGGCCTATTAAAGGCCTAAGAAGCATGGGCCCCACATGGCTGAGGTATTCGACGACTTCCCGAGCTTCCGCCGCCAGAAATGAATAACTCATGGGTAATTGAACACAACTGAACAAGATATCGTAGCAGGGGCTTTCACCCATAGCGTGTACCCATGTCAAAGCGATAACTCTCGACAGGGAAAAGATGGTAGCATGGCTCCAACTTGAACGAGCCTGAGTTGATAGTGCGCTAATCCTGGAATGTGAGTCCGTCAACCAAAGAAATCCCGTATCCTCGGTGGGAAACAATAGTCCGAGACGGACATTCGATCCCGAAAATGTCGGGCACAACTAGCGGCCATCGTATTGGCGGCTACACACAAACACAAGAGACTAGTACAGTAAGCGAGGAAGGGGCTTGAAAGTTAAGCGAAAAGAGGCCCCGAATGCCAGTGGTCGAACTCCGAGTCAGGTCACGTGAAAATTGCACCCCAGTCTTCATTGCATCTACCAGTGGAGGCACTAGGCCTGGCAGAGGTCAACACAAAGCTATCAAGCCTAGGCAAACGGAGAACAACGCTTGTCAAGCCAAGCTTCAAATTCAAATCTGGTGTCGGGCTACGGAAAATGCTTATGTGTTTACTTTTACTAACCTCCTGACGCACACACTTCATCGTAGTTGCCTCTTATCACGCGCTCCGAATTGCCGTACAGTAAGTTTAGTATTTCTGCACCCTTGATTCTCATGCCGAACGTGGTCGCTCTGGAGGATCGCGTGCTCTACCATGAAGTTGCTTCGGCTAACTCGAAACCGGCATGTGGGTCCGTCTCGTAAGTTACAGTAATTCGAAAAGAAATCCAATTCTACTTGTTCTTCCTCCTCTTTCTAGAAATCGTGTCGATATGGCGTCCGGGTCGTGTTGACAGTTTTGATTATGACCGAGGGCTCTTTCTGTCCCTAACGTACAGCTTACCAAACGATGACGTAGAGTGACCTCGACCAGGATAAATTCCCTAAGAAGTGCCTGTAATTCCTTCGCGTTCTCACCGCTTAAGGGAGAGGTATGTTCAAAGGTATTTGGGGCTCAAGCACCATCAATACTGATTCGATGTGAATTTCAAATCAGGAGTCCAGATGCCTTTTAGCGTCAGCGCCAAGCAGTTTCGTGTAGCTGTGGGATATGGCATGCACATTCCCAGACGAAGTTCCCATCGAAAATACCCTCGGATCTTACTTCTTGCCCATTCCCTTTGCAGAAGATACAAAACCAGTGACGTCTTGCTGTCTAATTGCCTTCCTCATGAGACGACCGGAAAGTTGAGGCTGGAAAGCCCGAGTCTCCACACTTTTCAATTCGCTAACGAGACTGGTACCTCGATGCAGACCCCTCCCCCCCAAATTCCTCGGCATCATACCTTATGCGGTTCGTCGTCACATACCTTTTGTCTTACCTGACTCGGGTAAGGGTTGAAATGACCCGGACCGACACTCTCGCTTCTTATCGGCATGGAGCACTCAAACCAAAGCATCTATGGGATCTCGGAATTCTTCGAGGGGTGATTTACGCCCTGCATCGGCTCCTATCCTCAACGTTTCATGATCCCTGGTGCTACCAGTCAAGTGATATCCTTTGCCAATGCTTCGCCCGCACCCATCAGTCGTGTGGGGGCTAGCCTAGATCAGGTGATTCCTATTGCCCTCAACCATTCGTCGAGGCACGCTCGGCTGGCGCTTGGTACCAAAAGCAATATGGTCAGACTGTCTGAAATTTGGAAGTCGCCACATTTTCACATATTCCGATGCCACAGGGTCCCTGCATTTCTGGCTCATAGCATCTCGCCTCATATTCCGGCCGTAAAGCCTTCCTCTTGGACAACTCCCATGGTGAGAATCTTTGACGTACGTAGGCTCATTGTCGACTGGGACCGCCCCCAAAATATTTCACGGCTCAGAATACACTCTTATGTCCTCTACCCTTTCCAGTGATTGGTGCTTCTCATTCTGACAGCGCTTGTAAGGTCCGAAAGAGTTGTGCACAATCTAGGGACAGCAAACCGAAGTGTATACATTGTACAGCGCGTTGATCTAGAAAGCATACTTTGACGTGAGACAGACCGAGGTGGCGTTGCGCGAGTCGAGACAAGTAGCAGCAACTCACATTACGCCCAACAGGGATAACACGATTCGATCAGAATTAGGCAGTGATTGGCGCCAGTACCCATCCCCGTTTAGGTGCCAATGCAGATGCAGATCTCACTGAAGCGCCCCCCGCAGCGCTCGCAGTGATTCGCTGGAGCAAGTGGTGGGCGACGTCGATTGATATGGGTTGCGTCGAGGCTTGGGGCCGCTAAAATGGGAACCAACCATGCCAATTGACACAGAAGGACGGTGACGCGCGCTGCGGCCGCCAGGCGAGGAACGCCGTGCGCGAGGCGCGTGCATGTCTCATGATTTTGCGCCGGAACAGTTCCTGACGCCAGCCAAAGAGGCACTCCCATTTCTTTTTTTTCTGCCACGCACGGTGAGCTGCTGTAACGTCGAAGTGTCCACACGACACATGGCGGCCCTTCGATAGCGGAAGGTGTTGGTCTGCTGACGACTCTACCATCCGGGCCAAGATGAACGGCCCGGGTCAGGTGATTCCTAGTACCTTCATTTCCCTTAGCGTTGCTGCGTCCAGCCGTCTGATCTCGCCGCCGTACGGCGTGTTGTGGCACATCTCGCCTGTAAGGCGTGTCCTATCATACAACTGAAGTAGTACGCGCTTCAAGTTCAATTGAATGATCCACCTACCTCCCCGCTTCCCACACTTCCCCACATAATGTATGCCATGCGAAGAGCTTATTCGATAGACAGACGAACCTTGCAGCACCCTCGCTGCTTTTCACAATTCGCCCTGTTTCGTCTATGGTGCAGGGACGACAGCGGTTGTATGTGCGCACAGACGCCGAACAAGAGGAGTCTGGCCCGGCATTATGGCTCACGGACCTCGTGCCGTTCCTTGTGCGTGAGTTGTCGCGCCAATTCGCTATACCATTTCCACCAGGTGGTACTGCGTCGCGCTTCTATTCCATTCATTCCTATTCGGTGAGCCTGTCTCTTTGCGCTGCCAGTGAGACCCTTCTCTCTCGCCCACATCCCTCTTGCATGCCTGAAGGCGCATTTTTCACTTCTCTTTGTATTGAACACATCAAGTGTGCAGGCGGGTCCGTCGAACTCTATTACTGCTTGGCTCCAGGGGCGCGCGGACCACCTTGGCGGTCCCGCCCTACCATGTCCTCCCCTGTTCCAATCTCTTCTCCCTCCCTCCCGGCCCGCGTTCATTCGTGCGGCTGTCGGACAATGGAAGCGGGTCATACCCTGGTGAATAGTGGGGACTGGAAGGAGGAAGGCCGAATGGACAAGAATCGTCCGCGGTTCACGAATCGCAGTTTCACCGGGTGGGTTCTTTACTCTATCGCAAACACACCTATTCGAGGAAATGCAACTACGAAGCGAAGACGTGGAATGGGCGAAGCAGGGAGAAGGGTCGAGGCCCTTCCTTGTACAAATATATGCAGCGCATGGTCACCTCTGGCGATACTGCTCCAAATACCGATGTCAAGAAACTACGACATTGCGTCGATGATTCTCCGCCGTCTCCACCTTTAACCACGACGTAAACCCGAAGCGAGAGCGAAGTGGCTAGCAACCGGCAATCGTCTCCCCTGAGGTGCGGCTTGGAGAACTGAGGTCTATTCGCCCCTAGGTCAGTGGTCCGCATGGGCAGGTGGAAAACCCACGACACAAACATTCAATGGTCGTTGCTGATCAACTGGCGCAATGCAGTGGTGACAGCGCATCAACCTGACGCACGTTCCATATATGCACCCCATAACCCCATATACTTATTCGAGTCGTGAAATTGAAGTACCCCCTCCCGGTTGAGGTCGAACAATTAAAGCAAATCTTGCACAAGCGTAGGAGCCGTTTAGTGGCGCCCCCCTGCTTTCCCCAAAGCGGCAACCCAAGTTCCTTTGTACGGTAAATGACAGTGGACCGCGACAAAAGAGTGATCTGTATGGTTCCCAAAGTCCCACAGTGAGTCCTCCCATCAGCGGCGGCGGCCGAGACTGGCCGCCGTATGCCGGGGGTTAGTACAAAGTTGGTATGAGCGGTGGAAGTGGTGTACGTACATACTGACAAGTATACAGCTCCCATCTCTACTCCTACACTGACACCATGGCCCCGGGAACACACTTTCCTTGGTTCGGTTCAATGCAAGGCTTGGGGGACGTAGATGTGCGCTGGCCTTCGCTGCGTGGCCGTCCCCGAGTCACGATGCATTGCGGCATTCCATTCCCCGATGCCCGATCAAATATTCGCTCTCGAGCTCCGGTGCCATTACAGCCAACCACCCAAAATCAAATCTACGAACTCTTGTCGTTATCACGAGTAAACTCAGCTCACCTGTTATGGATCCATTTTAACACTGCCGTGCCGAAACCCGAGCAAACTTTGAACCCCGCAGAAACCACGCACGTTTGAAATGCACACACACTCTTTGCGCCCATTGTCTACGGTGACGAAACGGCAGTACGTTTCTGCCAGTGACTGACTACCTAGTTTGGCGAATGCGATCACCCGCCCGTCAATTTGTCCATTGCTTGATCCCCGCCTGTGCCACGCCAGCTGTGCGTGGTACTCGCGAGCTGTCTGCGTGCGTGCGTGCGTTGCGTATTTTTTGCCGTCTACAGTACACCCACGAACAACGTCAAGTCCGCCAGGGCGAGCCACGGCCTCAAGGCTAGCTTCGCGGCAACCCGATACGGCAAGGACAAACATGGTCACGGTGCATCTGCGATGGATTTCGCGGACAGCGCCGCGCCACACATGTTGTGCGTGAGCTCGGAGCGGGGGCGGAGGAGATATGGGCTCTCTTGGAGAACGAACAGGGACACAAAACGTGGGCGTGTGTGCGTGCATTACGTGCATGCGAGTTGCACGCTGGGTCTTGATCACAAGAAGCTGGCAACAGCAAAGCGGCGAGGCGGTCTTCCAGGTGTGAAAAAGACACGGCGATCACGTGCGCCTGTGCGAGGTTCATTGCTCTTTTGTTTTTCGTTCACTAGACGAACGTATCGGGACATTCTGCAGTTCAGCTCATCTTGTGCATCTCCTGATTAGGCGTGGGCGTACAGTGGCGCCTCTTCGACAAGGTCTGAACAGAACAGAAGGCCAAGAAGAGAGGGTACCACGGTGCCGACTCCAGTACGTTGCCACGCCCGGAGGCCACGCCCACGGCCTTGGCCCCTGGCCATAGCATCGGTGTAGACCGCCGCAGAACCTGCCCTGCCAGCGTTGCGATAGTTCTCCAAGTTCAAATCTAAGTCTGAGTCCGTGGCCGAGGGCGACTCGCTTTTTTTTTTTTGGTTTTGCGTGGTTGAGTTCTAGAAAGCTAAATGGCTGCGGCTAACACTCACCACCATTATTACCGTGGACTACAGTACCGCAAAATCTGCAATCCGCTGCTGGTGCGTTTCGCTGATCGGGTAGAGGACGGCATCTCCCACCTCAACTCATAGATGCGAAACACCGAAGCGCAAATCGCCAGCGATGCACACCCACGACGTGACCCCGGTATTGTAGTAGAAAAACGACGATAGTGCGCATACCTTGCTGCCAGCACTACAAAATCTTGAAACAGCACATGGACTGGGGTTCAAGTGAGACGGGAACGGCAGGATCGGAGTTGGGTCTGGTTGGTCAGCCACCATCGATAGCCCCAAATACGGTATTGTCTTATCGATGGAACAATTCTGCTCGTTGTGGATAGGGCTGGGCAAACCAGGGCAGGAGGTTTTTTTTTACATTCAGCAACTAAAGGTAATTGCCAACCCCTCTTAACTCCTTCACCCTTCTCGCCATCTCGGACAAGGGTCGTCGGGTGTACCTTTGCCCTCTCAATCGGAAGGACGATAGTCCAATGATAAGGCAGAACCACTGAACAATGCACACTCGTGGCCGGTAAGGCCATGCTATCTCCTGTGAATTGATTCATCTTATTTGTTTCGTTCGAATTAGTGTGGTACGTGCATGTGTGCGGGGTTATAAGCGCGTGCTTGTTGCCTCAAGGCTGAAAACACATGCACAGAGTAAGGAAGGTGCGCCACAGTTAGCTAGTTTAGATCAGGAGGTTAGATCAGGAGGTTTGGTAGTGGGTACAGTACAGGTAGGGGCGAGGCACCCAAGCGCAGGGGTAACAGAAATGTGTTCTTTCTGGAGCAGGCACACAGGCGCTTGGTCACTTACTTTACTATGTGAGGACGGAATGGATCACCTCTCGAAATGAAAGAGGGCGCCTGGTCCCGGTTCTCAGCGCGCAGGTTGGCGCGAGTACAAAGTAGTAGTAGAATATCCGCATGGACACAAGAGTGATATTCTTGGCGGGAGCGGCAGGTGAAGGAGCCGGTGCGAGTGCGTGGTGCGCCGTGCCTTGTCTGCAACGTGCTTGCGCAGTCGTTCACATAATTCTCAAACAGAGGCAAGGACCATTCGATGGCTGTCAAAAGTACCGCTGGCCGAAGTGATGACACCCATGGAGTTGCAAAGCGAAAGCCACCGAGACGGGGCCGATTAATAGTGAGGTGCTGGCAGATCGACCGGTATTGGGTAGAGTAAGAACCCGGGAGGATGGCGAGTGTGCGAGGGAGCGCAGAGGTGAGAAGCGCATGACCGAATAAGGGAGTAATTATTTTTCACCTTGAAGAGATCTCAGCGACTCGGATCTCACCTCGAGGCCGAGGAGGAGCCCTCGTGACGGAGTGCATTGGGAGCCGAGGCGAGTGGCTTCTTCTCAGGTGTCTGTCTTGAGCCGCAAAGAAGGGCCTACAGGAACGAGAGGACATTCATAGGGTCAAGGGTTGTGCGGAAGCAGGGGAGGCGGGAAATAGGCGTGTGAGATCAGAATCGTGGCGGGCCTTCTGGATTGGAAGTGAGCGGCTAAGCGAGATGGAGTACTGTACTCCTTACACTAGGATATGTTCAACGGGATCGTAAGTGCGCGAGGCGCAAGAAGAAAGACGTCGTTTGACGCCGTATGGACAGGGAGGCGTGGGGCGGTTATGAGGGTTCGAAATGGAGGATTGACGTAGAAGAAGGAGGGGGTGAGGAGGGTGCGAAGGGTGAATTTGATATGTCAAGAGGCGAAATGTATATGTTTAACCCAAGGGAGAGTGGCATGATGAGTGGCAGGGACGGGCAGTCCGCGGAAAGAAGCCCGAAGTAGATTTTGGAATAATTATTAATAGTATTTGATAGTAAAGAGTAGTTTTAGTGGAGCTGAGACCGAGAAAGAAGATGAGAAGGTGGACCAGACGCAGATGACCGGCCTCGAGGAGTGAGGAAGTCGCGTCACCACGACACGGACGGCGGTCTCGGCGGAGGGGGGCCGGGTGTGCCATATATGGAAATATATTGGGAGAAAGATAATAGTTTTATTGGATGACATTGGTTAATAGAAACGCGCTGCTCTCCCCTCCTCTCATATTCTCTCTCCGTCCCTTGCTCAATATCACTCGCCTCGTCCTGCCCAATCCCGCCTTTCCCTCTCCTCCCCTCCTCTCCCACCCTCGCCTCTCCTCCCTTCCTTTTAAATGCCTTCCATCTTAAATCTCAAGTTCAAAGTGTGTTCCCACTTTCCCCATGCTTGATATCCAATCCTTCCTTTCCCTAATGTCTCATCCCTACCAGGGCAACAAATCTTTCATCGCCTTTTCCAACCTTGGTGATGTCGACGCTCTCACGAAGACGTGGAAGGTTCGTCTTATCATATCTCGCTCGTCTTACATTCCCCGCATCCTCATCACGTCACTCAGGTCTGTACCAAAGTCGCTAGCTTCCTTGAGCAAGGACAACGTCTCGAGAACCTTAGCTGGCGTCTGTGGCACCTCCAAAATCTCATGGTCGACGTCGACAGCGCCAAGTCGAAGCGAGAGTTCAAGAGACTAAGCAAGTGTATGAGCGACAAGCTCGACAAGGAGAAAGGCCGGTCCGTTGTCTCCGTTCAGCCCCTCCCGTTAAACCCTGCGCCCTGACGACTTTGCTGCCGCTCATCTCTCTTGCTCCCATGCCCGATCCGAAAAATTTCCTTCAAATTTTTTTATTATATCCAGGAGCATCGAGGAGTTGGAAGCCCCTGGTTTCAGGCGCAACCATTCCACCGACATTATCCGACAACGCGCGGCAGAAAAAGAACGTTCCCGCGAGGCCAATATCAATGGTCGTCCCGGCACCATCAAGCGCATGCAATTCACTTTCTCTGTAGACCAGCCCACTCCTGCTGCTTCTGCGGGCCCCGTCCAGAAACCGGACCTTAAACCTTCAGCCGAGTTCAAGGACAACGTCACTCGCCGAAGTCGTCCCGTTACCCGATCCACCGCCACCCAAGAAGACACCCTCCCCGAATCCGCGTCTGCTCCTTCCGACCATCACAATGACAAGGACACCAACCGTGCCCTTAGGGACACAGATGCCACATCCCTTACCATTTCTACGAACCATCAAGAAGCCTTTCTCCGTTTCCCTTCCCTCTTCTCTAGTGACTTTGGCCCCTCTGCTCTCCTCTATCCTACTCCCACCGTCACGAATCCGATGAACTACGGTGAAGGAGTCCGTCACTCAATTCCTTCCACCGATTCGTTCGACATCGTCCGCCCGACAATCGAACTTCCTCTCGATGAGCTCCTCATGGAGTCCGGTGACTCTGAGGCGTGGTCCGTACCCGTCTTCGCTTCTACCTCAAGTACCGACTCGCAATCCCAATCGCGCCAGCTGGATCTGGTTACGGAGCCCGAGATCGGCATGAAGAGCGAAGCTTTTGAACACCACCACCCTGCCTTCTCTCAGGCTCACTTTGCTAGACGAGCCTCGCAGCAGGAGCAGACGGTTTCCCCCGCAAAACTCGGTCATCGCAGCGACACGCCAACTGGTTCCAACCCCACTCGTCCCACCCTGAGCGTACGTACTCAGGGTGCCACCACGCGCTCCTCTGGTCCCGGTGCAACCGCTACCAACCCCGTAACGAGTCTCCCGCCGACGGGGGCAAGTGGCAGTAATGCACCTGGAGGCGTCAAGGCCGAGTGCTCAAATTGTGGTGCAACGCACACGCCACTGTGGCGTCGCGGTTTGAATGATGAGCTCAACTGCAATGCATGTGGGCTTTACTGCAAGTTGGTACGCGCCACTCGTGCGAGCCCTTTTTGTTTATTTTCTCTGAGTGTGCGTGCCTAGCACAAGCGTCCACGCCCGAAGAGCATGCGGAATAACCACGGTGAAGGACGCTCGCAAGCAGCGCCCCGCCAAGAGTCCTCGGAAATTATTGGTGCGCCTCTCATGGTTAACTGTTTCGATCTAGTGTAACTGACGCACTTGTAGCGCAATGTTACAATTGCCACACAACTGCGACACCACTCTGGCGCAAAGATGACGAAGGCAAGACCGTGTGCAACGCGTGAGCATCACTCGGTGTCGTCTATTCTAACCACACTCATGTCTTCTCGATTGCCCTCTGGAACGCTTGCAGCTGCGGACTTTAGTAAGTTTCAAAGTTGTCAGCTTCGACGCTTCCAGCTGATCCGTAAAATTTTCACCAGTTTCAAATTACATGGTTCTGCCCGACCAATCTCCATGAAATCCGATGTAATTCGCAAACGCTCCCGGCACGACTCCCGCCGCGGTAGCACCAGCGGCAACGCTACTGGCAACACATCCGAGACTCCGTCGGCGAGCCCAGGCGCATCTCGTCGAACATCTCCCAATATGGATGCCGATGGTGATGTTTCCCCCACGCTCGCAGCAGACTCCAACGCGGCCGCGTTTGATGATCCCGATCTCGATCCTTCCAGCAGCCACAGCGCTGGCAGCAACAACGGAGGCTTTGGTTACATCCCACCGACGCAGAGCGAGTTAGTTGGCGCCCTCGGCACGAGCAATACGTACAGCTACCCCACCCTCAACTTGTCCAACTTTCCGGGTCCGTATCATCCAGATCTGCTCTCGCAACTGTACTCCACGGATTACACCACCAGTAGCGGGGACAATTCCGAAGGAGAGAGCGGTATCGAGATGCGCGGGGCAAAGCGTAGACGGATGAGCAATGACTCCGCAACGGAACCACCGAGCTCGGCTGTCTCGTTCTCATCTTTCGGTCGAGACAGCAGCAGCTTTTCAAACAGTAGCGCGACATCTTGCTCAAGCTCAGCACGCAACTCGATGGACTTCTCGTTTTCGGGTTCCGGGAATTCTCCGAACGGCGCCGGTAACTGCAGCCCGAACCTTGGTGGTGGTAACGGTAACACCTCCAATGGTAATAATGGCTCTGCACCAGGCTCGTACTACAGCGCGTATTGGCACCCTCCGATGCTACCCCAACCACATGGGTCGCCCTTCATCCATCCTCCCATGCTACCCCCGTCGTCTACGAACGATGCCGATGTACAAATGGATTTTTTACATGGTTCTGCAGGAATGGGGGAAGGTGGTCACTTCCTGGACTCGTACATCCATCCTCCTATGTTGCTTCCCGAACCTCACCCGCCCATGCTCCCTAGTGACTGGACGGGTTATCCGACCGACGTCGGCGCTGGTGCCAACGGGTTTTAGGCTCCATCAATCTGCCAGCCATCCACTTCATTCTCGGTTTCCGTTTCTCCGTCTGCTTTCTCTTCATTGTCTCCAATATCATCTCATTTCTTTTCTGTCTACTCATGGGCTTGTCGTTCCGCTCACAGCAATCTACCTCATCGTTCGTGTATAGAAAATTGCTCCATCACGACCATGGTCACGCTCCCAATTCTCACCTCTGTTTCCATTGTTTGCTCCCATCCTCATACGCCGGATCTCATACATCTTCTCCTATCTCTACCTCTCCTTTCTGCGCTTGTGTTATTCCTTTTTCTTATTCTTTTCTCTCTTATCTCACCCATACCTGTGGCAATCGCCCCGCCGCCCAGCCTCTGCCCACTTATATCGATATCGTGTCCGAGGTTTTGTACGACGAGAAGCAGCAGCATTAGCTACAGTAGCAAGTAGTATCAAGTACAAGGAAGAAGGTTGTCGATGTTGTTCTACGCGAAGGGCTTCGCGATTCAAGCCCCATCAATCAAACAATATTGATCAATACCTATCATTTTGAACAACGTCGTCTTGTTTTTCATTTCATTCTTGCACGTGTCCTTACACCTCTTAATTTCTGCGCAGGTGGGTAACCAGGAACAAAGTACACGGTACCGATAAAAATGTCATGGATCGTAATGATCCCTTTCATCTCCGCGTCCGTCATCCTTGTCTCCCCGAATACCCCCAATCAAGTCAAGCGAGAGTCAGGGTATTCAGCCAAGCATCTCCTCATATTCGGTGCCTAGGACAGTATCATACAGTACGTACGGGGCCAGGCAGTAATAGTGCCACGGACGTCATATGGCACGACAATACGCGCAAAAGGAAAAGAACCAGTACGATATTTTCGTGCACCTGACACTTGCGCGCTCCGAGTCCTACATTCACCATCCTACGTCATATAATAATTACATGCGATAAACAACTCGATAATTTGCTCTTTTTCTGATTTTTCTCTCCACTCGTCGGCTATACACCACTGGTCGATATTAAGGCCCAAGTTGCCGTCACAAACGACAACGTCTACAACATCTACAGCCAGGCCTGTCTGTGAGCGTGAGTCAGATATGACGGTGCTGGTTGAGATACCGGGGTGATCGTGCGCCTGACTCGAGGTGAGTCCGATCCGCAAGCGTCTCACGCGCCTGGAAAAAAAAATTGACGCACCACCAACCAGCCCCGGTGTGAATCCCGAGCCGCGTCGACCTCGGCTAAAAAGCACTCGAAAAAAGCCCGCCCCGTCCATGTTTTCCCGGGCGACCGTGCACGTTCAAAGCCAAAGCCAGGTCGGTGGAGTGGAGTCATTTGGTGACCTTTCCGATCGGGGGAGCGTGCCTGACCATGATGGACTCTCGAAGTCCCAAATTGCGCGATCGGGCCAGGGACAACGGGGCGTCGGCATTGCGGCCAGGCTGCTCGTGATGTGTTTGTGAACATCGGACACCGACGGCGCAAGGAGAACAAAGAACGTTCCCTTGGACTAGGCAACCGAAAAGCGAGCTGCGTGCTCAGATGGAGCACGAGAACTATATATTATGCCAGCATCGGCGTCCGGGTAATGTTTTCACCACCGCCGTTTTCTCCAATTTCATCGCCATTTCACTAATGTGTCCGAATGCCAGCGGACCGCAAATCGCTGTTGGTGCGGGAGGGAAGCGCAAAGCCACTTGGCACCGACACAGCGGTACTTGTACGCGGACGCGGATTCATGTTTTCAAAGAAGCAAAACACAGTTTTGCCCGCGAAGCAAGTCTCTCCGTCGGAGCGCGTGAGGGGTGAAGGAAACATTACGGACGATTCCGCACAGCAGAACGTCTGGACCCAAGTCCAAACCTGCGGCCTGAGATCTGACACAAAGGACCCCAAACGCGGAGCGCGGACGACTACTGAATTCTGCTCTCCCTACTGAATTATCTCTGCTAAGACCTGCTTGTATTGTACGTATGATGGCAGCTGTCTGCTAGACGGCGGCCGCGCTGTAAGCCGTTCTCTGAATGGCGCGGCCATGCTACCGTGCCGTACGTTAACGTCCTTGAGGGCGTAAGAATGAACGCGTAGTTCATATCGCATAACTGTGGGATTTCCAGAGGTGGTACGTCGGGCCCAGGCGGTCGGAACCTTCTTCCCCGCTTCCCACCGTGGTGTTGACACTGTATGTCTGCGCGCAAGTGCAGCGCAGCGGCGGTGGGAAGAAAAGGCACAAGAAGAAACGTCATGGGTTACCAGATCGTCATTGATGCCGCAGGGTACCTGCCTTTTTCGTCCCGCTTGTTGGTACTCGGTGGGGCACGCAGAACTCGGCATGACATGAACGACATTTGCGTCCCCCTCGACTTGAATTTGAACGTGCTGCAACGGCAAGGGAGGGGAGTCAGTTTCCGGTGTTCTGTGAAATACGGGATGGGAATCTGGGTAGCGTCACGGGGGCCTCTGACTTCGACGCCGCTGGAGCTGGTACGTCCTCCGTGGTGATCAGCACCACCTCGACCTTCTCCTCCGGCCTCAATATCTCCCGCCTTTCGCCCACAATCGAATGAGCCATGTAAACGAAGTCCTTTAAGCGCCAAGACGCCAAAGAGCTTGGCTCGGCAGTGTCCTGAAAGCAATGTGACATTTTGTGATCTTTTCGAACTAGAACGATTTTGATCGAGCGCAATGCGTCCAATGGTGGAAATTCGGTGTCGCTATTACTTATGCAATGGCTTGGATTGTCCCCACCCCTACGCCCGAAAATCGTTGTGTGGTTTACGTACCTTCCATCTGGTGGTCGAGAAAGCCACTCTGGGCCCGCAGCTCACAGCGGTTTGTCGGTCCGTCCGACTTCTCTTTCCCAACAGCATAACTTCGGAGCTGTGCATGATTTCCGAGACACAATATCTGAATTCGTTATTCCTCCGTTTCCACAAGGCGTTTGAGAGACGGGGAAAAGGGGAGGAGGGGTCTTTGAGCACTAGTACCGGGCGAGAGAAAATAGAATCGTGGTAGGAGATCTCAGTGACAAGTGCGAGACGCTGGCTCGCCTCGAAGCAAATAAATTTCACTGGCACATTCAGGGTGTTCGGAACACAGGAGGAGAAAGATATCCAGTGGGCATGTGGTCAGTGCTAATTTGCAACCGTGTGCAGGAGGTCAGGTGAACGCTTGGGCGAACCCGAAATGGCAACCCAATACAACAACTCGAAGATCGCCGTTCCCACCACGCACTTTGGTTTTTCTCACCAAACGGACCACATGCGAATATTTTGCCTCACTTGGCTTTTGTTTTTTGAAATTTCGATAGCGAATACCCTCTCCATCTAGCCGTTCCTTGCGTCACCAACACTTAGAGAGTGTCATGAGCACCCTTGCTGCGCGTGCCCCTCGGGAAAACGGTGAACGTCAACCACTGACGTCGCAGCCATTTATCAATCCCGATCAGCATACAGTGCAAAAGAAGCGTTATGCCGTCAATTTTGCCATGGCAGATGAATGAGTCCGCCATGAGCCTGAGATCCGAGACGTGAGGTACTTTTGAGGTCGTTGCATATTTCGACTCAACTCGAGCCGTCTGGATGGAAGGAGTTGAGGGCGAATTGACAAGCTTTGAGTTGTTTTGCAATTTCTCGCTTGACGCTTCCCTCGATCTTGATCCGACTGCCTTTTCTCTGAGAGCTGACCCCCAGATCCCCAGAACCTCACCAATCGAAAAGTCCAAGCATACGTACTACCAGTAACATGGAAGAGTCCCTCGGGGTTCACACGAGGTCCCTTGCTGCCACCCCTATTCGCAGGCGTCACCGTCTCTTTAGCTCCGTGCACTACATGCACGACCTGCAAGTCGAGACTTGACATAAATGTCGGTCTTGGTCGGCTATGTCTTTTGTCGCAATTGGGCCGGACAAGGTTTGGGACCTTGATTTTCTTGCTCAAGTTCAAGTTGCTCAACAGGGGTACAGTTGTATGCACCATGACGGCATCTCGCTGTTGGGATCGACCTCGGTTCAACCCATAGTCGCCGGCCTCATGGGGTCGTTGCGTCGTTTGGCATGAGCACGGTGCCACCATAAGCCATACTCATTGTACGGTGAGCCTCGTCGTTTATCGTGGTTCGCCGTCGCCAGGCGGGGGTGATAGTCGCTTCGAGTTGACATGATGAGCGCGGTTCGTTTTCTTTTGTACGCTGCGCCTCTAGGAATGCTCTCCCTCGGAGCACTTGTCTCGGGGAAGCTGTAGTCTCACACTCGGAGACTATCGCTGTGCTTTGTCATGTAGATAGATCTTAGCCTCGGTCAAGCCACTTCCGCTCAGCTGCTCAGCCCGCCCGACATTTTTGCGGTTGAGCGCATCCTCACAGAGCTCTTGCCGATCTCCGTCCTCGGGGAGAACACATACCAACGCGAGACCTCATTCGAGTAATTCCTGACCGGAAGAGTGTGGCTCTGGAATTCTAGACTCACACAGTGCTATAATGTTGAGAAGGTTTCATATGTTGTCTGTCACAGTTAACCGAGAGGTAGGATGGTACCGGCCGTCTTTGTGGCCCCTTTACTAGACATTAACCACTTATGTCTGTTCTAAAATTCCGAGTTCTTGTGTGCACGTTGATGCGTTTCTCTATCAACTATGCACTCCCACAAGGTGCTCTACAAGTCGGGCCAATATGCGGTGCAAGTCTAAACTAGAACCGTCCACCCCAGAAGTAATATGGCGCACGAACCGCCGAGGCAACCGCGGGTCAGGGAATAGAGTCCCACGGGCGAATCGCCGTACGAGCATAACGGTTAACTTAAGGACAATAAGAGCTGCACCCGCAGCACTGATAGGGAAAGAGCGAGCCGTATGATAACTTCAGGGTTGGCGTCGAGCCCAAGCGACTAGGCAGAAGATACGGATCAGCCATCAAGAGCAGGGTTCTTCATTTTGCGCAACCTATGTTAGGCGCTCCTATCAAGCGATAGACGATCGCAGTTTGAGTGGGAACTCCAGCGTATTCACGCCTATTACCCGCAGCAAAGAAACCAAGCGTCCGTGGAGAGTAGCCTTGAGGGCGGCGCCCGCCCATACAGTCCGTAAGGAGATTCCGCGGCGAGTCGTTTTCCGATCAATCATGCTGTGCATCGCAGCATCGAGTACGACGATCGGGGCCCATGATAACTCAAGGAAGTGCGCCGGAAGGTAACCCAAGTGGAACAGACGAGACATTGGCGGAAGAACCGTCCTTCTTTTTGGCTTGCGCGCGCGGCAGCGCGGTCCTGACCTCGGTTACCGTGCCACTGCTCAGGTCCGCTATTAACACTTGGAATGGAAGGTCATTATGGTGCGCTGGCTGACGCTTTCGGTCTCGGATGTCTATCGGACTGGGTGTAGCTACCGCCGAATGAATGTTCCGACGATGTGGTGTCGAGAACTTACTGGGGTTGTCCGTGCGAGTATCAGGCTATTTAGCCCGGACCGAGCCAATAGCCGAGGCTACTCACCATACTAACAGCGACATCTGCGAGGGTCATACCAGAGGCTCGCTCCGCCCTGGCTCATGCAGAACAACCCGAACCGCCCGCGGATGAGGTCTAGTGCTAGAGATTCTGGGCAAGGACTTCCATCTGTGGAAGCCTGCCTTCAGAACGAGAAAATATTCAACAGAACTCTGAGGCCTTTTGGATGATGATGGCCCAAAGAAATCGTCTATTGATACGGAAATCAGCCCAGTCAGGTGATGGCGACAGTGACGCTAGTGACGTCACGCGCTGTGGTGAAAGAAAGAGCCTGAGACCGCGCAAGTACGAAGAAAACGCTATGCCGGACGACTTCGTTTATTGGTCGACCTTTACGACACAGTGGCTGATCTATAGAGGATGCACACTCAAACGAGTGTGGGGACATGGACCCTGATTGGGAACCTAGCGTCAGTTGAAATTGATGGTTGTTGGATCACTCTGCTGTGTTGTCCGCTGCCACGTACGACTCCTGAGTAAACGATGTCATCTCGCAACAAACGCAGTGCAGAGTCAGAGGAGGTTTCTCATAAGAAAAAGCGAGTCTACACTCCTTGCTAGTGCGTGCGGGTATTAATGTAGTTCTAAACAGACCCCGCAAGGACGACGACGACGACGAGTTCGACGAAGACGATTCGGCTAGCGACGTGGACAACGGTAAGCAATGTTCCGCAAGGTGCACAGTTCATACGAGTCTAAGTGCGCACATCCAGACGAATTGGAGGCACTCGATCCAACAAATGTCATCGAGACTGGGAGGAGGACGCGCGGAATACGGCTCGACTACACGAAGGTCCCAGATATACAGGACCAAGAAGACGATAGCGGGTCTGAAACTGAGGCTAAAGGACCAAAAAAGAAGGGGCAAGAGAAGGGGCAAGCTGCTACCGACTCCCGTACCAGGTCTCCAGAAAGGAAGCCAGTGACGGTCATCGAAGAAGAAAAGGGGGACGACGGTGAGGAAGATGGACAAGATGATGACCTGGGAGATGAGGACGACGACGACGACGATGGTGACGATGACGACGACGATGACGACGAAGTATAATCAGTCGACGCGAATCAAAATCTGTTGCAAAACAAATAGCGATATGGACATATTATTTACTCTTATCTTGCTCGTGTCCATGTACAGTACTGTTCCCGCCTTCGTCGTCAAGTTGTCCCCTATACTGCTTACCTAAGCTCTACTCCAACGCTTGCGAGTGCCAAATACGGAAAGTGACCGTTCGCTGGCATGTCCACAGAGCACGCTCGCCCACGCTCGGACTATATCACCGTCCTCGCCCTTGCCCGCAGTCATGCAGAAAATCAGAGCGGTTCGCATCCTCATACCAAACATGACGTGCCGCAGCGCCCGAAACCCCTCATGATCATCCCCGACCTCCGCTTCGAGCCGACATACCTCGCCAAGCTTGCGACCGCAGGACCCGGTTGGCAATCCGTCGTCTGGGTCACAATACGAGATCAGGTCATAAGTCCGTTGTTGCAGGGGGTTCTTTGGTACGTTCGTCGATTGCAACCTACTATCCACATGACCGGACCTGTCATTGCAGGGGCACCGCGACCTGTATTCATACAGCCTTTGATACGCTCCGTGATGGGGCTTTTCTCTCGACGCGATACACCACAGCCTTCAAAAGAAGGTAGTGCCGCGGGCTGGTTACGACACTGGGCCCGCTCGCTCTTTTTTCCCGATGCAAGGGCGGGAAATTCGTCAGCGGGGAGTCGATGACGCTGTGACGTAGATGATACCGAGGCGTTCGCAGGTTTCCTTGGCTATTTCATTCTATCATCTGACCGTGAGTCCCGCATCCAGCGAACACTGTCGCCCCAGTCGCCATTCTTCGTCTATTTCTCTGTAGGCTCTCCCCTGGGGCACCTGCCCTATTCCTCCCCGAGATGTGCGGGCAGAGCTATCATCCATGTATCCATTACCTAGGCCCTGTAGAGCATCTCAAACACGAATTTGGCACTACCGTGGTTTTCACTGGCAGGGACGTCAAACGGGTGTATTTTCTTGTCGACAGACGCGTGGAAACTGTTGAAGTTCCCTGATACGGGGCTACAGGAGACAATTCCAGTGTCTGAACTAGATACTTATGACAGTACGATGACGGCAGCCTGGACTCTAGCTTTGTCTGTCAGAGCTGAGGGACCTGCGTCCAAGCTGAGCACTTTGTGATAGTTGTCTCGCAACGGCTCGGTCTCCGAACTGGCCTTCAAATTTTGGGGGCCTTTGTGTTTTGTCTGACAGCGCGTGCGCTTGAGCCTTTGTCACTGTTATGTGCGTCGATTGCACTGATTCAAACGCTCGCCAGGTCTGAAGGCCTTATATATACAGTAGCGCCCGCTACGAGAACTGCATAGTCATGACGGTTTCGGCAAGGTCCGGTTCCTCCCTCCCATTCCTCGCGTCCAGTACTGTGTGGTGTCTTTTTCTCCGCTCGCGAGCAGGTACACAAGCGTAGGGACAAGTCGCGCATGATCACCACGTTGCCGTGCTTTAATAGGTCCCTGGGTCGCTAGCGTCGACGGCACCATCTACGACAGCCCCGAAGTCGCGGCGCCTTCCCCCTCGAGCGGCTTCTCGAACTACTTCGAGCGCCCAGACTACCAGGACAACGTTGTGCTCGCTTTTCTCCAGGTCGTCGGAAACCAATGTCGTGGTCTCTACAAGTGGGTTTTCGTTGCCATGGTCCGATCCGCCTTGTTCCTACTGTAGTAGAGCAGGTCGAGCCGCGGCATCCCGACATCGCCGCGTAGGCAGACGACTTCATGCGTATTCCCCAAGGTGGAACTCGTACCTTTTGGGTCACAGCACGAGCTGCTCGGCGCCCGTGCGTTTTTCCACCCTCCGTACCCTATGTTTCGTCATGCTCTTTGACTGATCGTCAATGTACAGGACTGTGGCCGGGGTGGTCTCGTTGCTGAATGATTAACGGATCTTGAGAGGCGGCCGCCCGTTTGGCTGGCTCGACCCTTTGCTGTACAGCGACGGCCTGGCGGATCTCAATGACATCATCTTTGGGTATAACCCAGGCTGCGATAGTACCGATATACTCCCCGCAATCGCTGGATAGGATCCTGTACGTCCTGCCAGACTGGTCTCTTTGTTTTCGACATTATGGGTGACTCTGATCTCCATAAGTTATGAGTCTCGGTCCTCCCAACTTCGGTAAACTAGAGAGCATAATTGATGGTGTGGAGTAGAGCTTCCTGACATTCCTCTATCTATCGTTCCTCTGTTATGTTCGCTTCCCACTATCTCTTTCTTATAGACATCATGATGGGATTTTTCTATACCCTGCTTGACCGACACAATGTTCCAGGCTGCACTAGAAGAGCACCGGGATGTGTCAAGGGGAATTGTATACAATAGCAAGAGAAAAAGAAAGAAGGATTGGAAACACACCGGAGACAGCCTGAGGTGGAGGTGGAGGAACAGACACAGACGGAAGTTGTTAATGCAGGAACAAAGGTTTTCACAAGTTAGGAATATGCCCAATAAATACTTGGTCAACTGCTATGTAAATTTTGAAGTCCGTACTTCGAGGCGTACCTGGAACTAGAGAAAATGTCCATCGCATAGGCTACGGGCAGTGGGGCACTGCATAATAGTCAACAGTCAAGACAATAGTAGTGCCACACAGAAGTTTCTATACATAACCCAGGGTTTCGCCAATAGTAGGGACCTGTAAAATACTGTAAAAACTTTACTGATTTCTCCACAATTCTCAGATTTTTGTGGAAGAGAAATCGAGGCGGTGAGAACCAAGGTGAGAACTCAGTGAGAACTTGGGTGTCTTACTTACATAAGCGGACCCGGTCTGCTAGGACTGCTTTCCCCATAGTGTCCCATTGACCCGGCGCCCCCGTCCTGCGTTCTATTAGAATCAGGTCCTCTAGCCAGCATTATGCGGATACCTTTGTTACTGCTCCTCGCTCACTCAGTTTTCGCGGGGGAATGGAAACGGAAATGGTGCGAGTATTTACTTTGTGACGGGATCGGGGCTCATGGGGTTACTAGGTGTGGCAAAGAATACAGAGCTGGCCAGCCTATCAGTCCCCCTGGAGGTCATTTTCCCTTCCCGGTGACGACCACAACACCTCAATTGGTTCTAAGATGCAACGCTGCACTAATGCCCTTCCTCCCCGATGACCTCGTGGACAATTCCTCTAGCCTGATCCTCGTTGACGCCCTTGTGCGGTACAAGGAAATTGCGGGAGCACAACCTCTGATCATACCCTCCTCTCCAGACGTTGAATTATTTGTGAACGTGTCCGTTGATGGGATGCCTCTAACTTCTGGAACAGTCTCCTTGAATGGATCGGCTGCCATTCCATTTTCTCTATCTGCGATATCGCCTCGCTCGGTGCCGTATTCCTTGGGCTGCACCGCAACGTTGTCGTCATCCGAACAGAATTTCACGTCCACTCCTACAAAATTGGTTTACCTCCCATCGCCTCCTGATTCCATAGGCTCCATCACAAAACTCGACCAACGAACAGGTGGTCTCCTGGCAAAGCGGGCATTTACGCAGGATCCGTATGAACCAATTTTCCCTGTTGGCTTCTATACACAATTCGGAGGTTATCTAGAAGGAAACGACGGCGTATTAGAGGTGCTTAAGCGCCAAGGGTGCGTGTGGGGTTCCCAACTTTCACGAATCGATCAGCAGTTGATAATTTCACTTCAGAATCAACGTGGTGCGTGTGAGTGTGCTCAAGTAGTTGCATCAACCATATAGAGCGTCGGCACGCACAGGTGCATCCCATTCCGCCGTATGACGACTTGACGGCGTTCAATCGCATGGTTGACAAGATGGAGGAGCTTGGCTTATGGCTGATGTATGATATGCGCTGGTCAGTCTTCCTCTGTACTGCTTGTCCGGACTCTTAAATTTAGTCTCTAGGAGTTACATGAATTCGACGTCAGTCACAGAACAGGTCATATCGCTCAGGGACCGGACGAACCTTCTACTATATTATACGGCAGACGAACCTGATGGTTCTCAGGACCCTCTTGCGGCGCCTGCATCTGCTGCTACGCTCATTAACTCTCTTGATCCTTACCGACCGTCGTCTCTTGTTCTCAACTGCCAGGATTACTTCTTCTCTGACTACGCTGCTGGGACACCTATTCTGATGCAAGACGCGTATCCTATCGGCATCAATCCGAACTACAGCGTCGTCTACGACACACCTTGCACGACCGAACACGGATGCTGCGGGTGCGACAATTGCGTTGGCAAATTTGAGGACATCCGCAACCGCATGGACGATTTTGCCATGCGACTCGAGGTACTCGGCTGGGAGCGATCCAAAAGTATTTGGACTGTGCCACAGGGCTTTGGATCTGCAGAGTACGTTGATCGTCGATTCGTTCCTTGTTGCCAGTTCTGCGGATGCAGATCTAATCATAGGTGATCATCGCACCCTTAGGTTCTGGTCGCGCACGCCGACATACACCGAGTTCCTGGTGCAGATGATCGTCGCAGTCAATGCGGGCGCGCGGGGTTCCATCTCCTGGACCGACCCGACCACGCCAGACATCAAGGCTGCTACATCTCAGTTTACCAGCGCGCTCCCCGAGCTCACACCTTTCCTGCTGTCTTCGCCACTGTCCTCGCCTCCCGTCCACTTTGCGCGTGTCATCACGCCCGATCGGCTGGACTTCGGCGTGTGGGTTTCCTCGAGGGGAGAGGCGCTGGTCATGGCCGCGAACTTGAACTACTTTCCCCTCAACGTCGTCCTCGACGAGGTGCTCTCTGCCACGCAGTTCAAATGGTTGGGCTTGGTGGACCCTCGTTTGGTGGTAGATGGGGGTGCCAGAATCGTGGGCACGCGGGTTACGTTTGGGAGCGTGCGATCAGGCGCGTGGATCTTCCGGGTGATCCAGTCGAGTTGGTGGACAACGTTGCGTATGCAACTTGACGGATACATTGATATTTTTACCTTGAACTAAAGCTGAGCGGCAAAAAAGGAAAGTGGGTGCGGCATGAGGAGTAACGACATTCACTTAACTTAGGAGCCTCAGATTACGCTTCAACTCGTCAGTCTAGCTTCGCCCCGCGCGCATGAATCGTGGGCAATCGTGGGCATAAGCTCTGAGGAACCACTTATTGCTCTAAGGGGGCAAACCGTCGCTACTCGAAGACATCGTCTTCCCTATTGCACCGAATGTTGTGACTACAGTCTTTGCAATGATCGCTGACACGTACGTTACTGTGAATCTAAAATTCCTGCGAGCCCAACTAGGTAAGGGAGTATTTGGTTTCCTCTTCTCTTCTGAGGTTTATGCTGTGTCCTCGGACGGCTTAATTGTACTGGCTTTATCCCACCCCCGAGAGGGGCAACCATTTATCTACTTCTCAGGACTCGTATCGGCTCCTATTTACGACTTGGGGCGCCCGGTTTTCATTAGACGATACTCCACTGCATTACGCGGCGTACGATGGAAGACTCGACGCCATCCGGATACTCGAACAAAGTGCGCAGATCAACGCCCAAGCCGATAGATGTAGATTTACCCCATTACACCCTGCGTTGATGAGGGGACGATTTGGGGGTGCACGGTTATTACTGGACCTTGATGCAGATGTGACAACAGCGGAAACAATCCTCTGTACTATCATAGGCAGCGGCCCATGGAAACCGTGATCTTATTCAGATGCTACTCGAGCAGCACGCGGAGGTCAACGCTCGGAACAACGAGGCATCTACCCCATTTCACATAGCGTCGAATGCAGGACAACTCAAAGCCGTATGGTTGTTACTGGACTAAACCGCGGGCGCGCGTTTACGTGACCCGGAAGACCCCATTGTATTTGGCGGCTGCTGGCGGACACCTCGAGGTTTCTAGGCTACTACTCGAGCTTAAAGTGGACACCAATACCCGGGATGGCGATGGACGAACCCCACTACAGTTGGCGTCGACAGATGGGACGTTGTGCGATTACTGCTGGCCCACGACGCGGATGCGCATGTGCGCGACAACACTGGAAATACTCTACTGCATTTCGCAGCGGTCAACGGAAGCCTTAAAGTTATTCGGATGCTACTCGAGCACAAGGTGGAGGTGGACGCCCGGATGGAATCACGGCATTACACGAAGCATCGGCGAAGGAGCGTCTTCACGTTCTGCGGTTTTTGCTGGAGGCATGGAGCGGATGCAGGTGTGTGTGACCAGAGCGAAAGGACGGCATGTGACGTAGCGTGGTTCGAGCGGAAGCAGCATATTCAAAAATTGCTATGCAAGCCGGTCGCGAACTTGCCGGGGGACGGCGTGAACGTATACGACTTTTGCTGCACCGTGTAAGGATGCCTCGGGCTCTGGGCCCGAAATCACGCATTTTCGGTACTTTCGGTCTCGGTCCGGCGTCACATGGTTCAGTTGCCATTCCGGTCTCGCGCCCCCCCATCGATCGCCAACGCATTCCCTCTCGCTCCCTTCTCACCTTGCAAGACGTTCCTCATCCGCCTCACAGAGAGAGGGAGAGAGAGTGTGTGTAACACACACATTCTCTCTCCCTATCTCTCTCCCTCTCCCCAGCCCCTCGTACTCAGGCTGCGCGTCCCTGCGCGTGCCGTCTTTATCCTCAACACCTCGTCTCCGTCGCACCACCACAATCTCGCCTGTTCCCTTTGAAGATGTCAAGATCACAGCTCCACGCACACTCGCTGCCCTGAGCCACCCTCAAGATGCCGTCCCTGGCCACGTCGATCGTCGCGCTCTCCGTTGGACTCGGAGGAAGACTTTCCATTGTCGTGCGTCATAATGTCTCGGCCCCCTTTGTCTGTCATTTTCGTACGCTCGCTACCTTTCACATATCAGATAATTAGTTTCTGTCCGCGCCCAAGATCCCTCTGTCTCTGTCTCAATCGTCTCCGTGTCCCGTCGTTCGCCACCTCTTCCTGTTCCTCTACTCTTACTCCTATACTCTCAACTTATTCCCGGAACTCGTCGTACACTGTTCTGCATGTATATGACCTCTCTCTGTTGACTCGTGAATATCAGGCTAGTTTCGTGTTCCCCTCTCTTGTGTGCTGCGCGTTCGTCCCGGAAGTCAGGCCCTACCGCGGGCACTCGAAGGTCGTCGTCGCCGTCTTGCCTCGTCTCGCCGCCTCGGACGCATCGTCTCTCGTCGCTCATTCCCTCACCTTGTCTCCCCGCTAGCTCCCGTTCCCGCCTTCGTCCGTTCGCATTCGCACCGGCTGTCACCGTCGCGAACACTCCGGACTTGGCCTCCCCTCAGGTCCTCATCTGTAACCCCTGCACGGAATCCCCTCCGCCTCCGAACTCACACGGACTCGGCTCCGTACAACGTGACCGACGCTTGTGATCAGTAACTTACAGTCAACATGCTTTCCATTCATAGCACCACTGTGGTGATGTACTGTAGTTGAGGGGAATGACGTACCGGTTGCTAGTTTTTAGACAGGGATCTCTTATAACCTAGTGCGAATGCATGTGACGGTTTGCTTGGCTCGAAAGTGCAGGGATCGGCGATGGTTTCTAGGCGACACATTTAGCGCGCGTGATGTGACGTCATCCAAATTTGCTACAAAATCCACGGGTTGAGGCAAATGAGGAAGTCAGACAGCATATAACAATGCCTCGTGATCGAACGATAGAACGGAGGGACTAGGTTGCTTGATGGGAAGGAGTAGAGGGTACAATGAAATCTAATATGACGAAGCCCGCCATGTCCTACACAAAGTACGGCATATTGCCCTTTCGAAAGGCCCTGGGTGAGTACAGACAGACTGTCGTGTTGAGCGAACATGCAACGCACCACGCGTCTCGTCCGTTGCTGCGCCGCGTCCCGCTCGTTCTCCTCGGCAGGGCCAAACACTGTAAAGCCACGCGTGCCGTCCTCCCGAATCGTGAGAATCGCGGCCATGTTCCCACAGCGATAGCAATAGTTTGGCGCGGACCACACGGTCGCCAGCGCCTCGTCGAACATATACTTGTACCCCTCCTGCACAAGCTGATGCGCGCGAGCGATGAGCGAGAGTGAATTGACGTGGTTAAACTATGTATACGTCTCAGAAGGAACGAGCATAGAAAGAAATACAAGGGTGGTCGCACCTCGCGCGTAATGCTGCCGCCGAAAAGCCATCCGGCACCGCGTGGGCTAACGGCCCAATTTTCGACGTCATCCGGGTCAGACCACATAAGATCTACGATGATACGTTACACCAACCCAGACGCTTGTATACGGGTCGTGACTCACCGCAAAATGCACCCTCGTGCGGGATCTCCTGGGCCCGCGACAGAACGCGAATTTGGTCAAGGGTGCGAATGTCTGGCGAAAGCCCTCCGTGAACACAAAGCACCTCGCCGTCAATTATCTATACGCATGGTGAATGGGGAGTGTGGGGATGGCAGCGGGACACGTACCGCAGCAAGATTGAGGTAATCAAAGACGCTGCAACACGCTTTCCATACAGAAGCGCTACCGTACTTCTGCTGACACTCCTCTCCATGGGTGTCGGACAGCGGGTGAATGTGCAAGGTGGGCGGGCATACCATAAAATCCATAGACTTGCGTTATCTGTCTGCTCTCGTGGTTCCCGCGAAGTAGCGAAATCCTATCGGGATAACTTGATAAAGGTCCGTCAAGGAGGGAAAAACGCATGAGTAGGCCCACATACCGTGCCTTGAGTGCAAGGAGGAGAGATACTGTCTCTAAGCTATAATGCCCCCGGTCTACGAAGTCGCCCTGAAAAAGAGGAAGGGGAGTGAGCGAGATGGAACGTCTGTTGCGTTCCACGTACGTGCCATGAATATGTAACTTGTCTCCGGCACGGGCCCACCCTTGCGGAGTAGCTCTAGGAGGTCCCAGAACTGACCATGGATGTCGCCGCATATGGTGACAGGGCTTGAAATGGGTTGGATATTGGATTCTTCGACGAGGATTGTGCGGACGCGATCGCAGAGAACCTTCATGTCGGACTCAGGGAGGTGCTCGCAGCGCATAAGCTGTGAGATCCATTCGTCTGGGTTGTAGCGAGTCATTCAGCAAAAGCTTGCGGTGTGTAACTGGAATCTTGACAAGTCGTGAGGTGCTGTCACGGCTATTTCCGATTACTGTAACAACTTGAACACAGTGTTGTAACTTACAGTATAGCAGGCACTGACGGGGTCCGCCAGAAAACAGTGCCTCGAAACATATCACGGCAACGAGACTTCCTTTCACTCATCATCTCATGACCTTCTAATTTTTCAGCTCCATATCATGGCCAACTCAGTATTTGGATGTGAGTCCCCAAAGGTCCCCACCTTTCGTTCATTTTCACTATCCGCCATCCTCGTTCGTTGGGTTCTAATTCGCCCTTTCAGCCACTCTTCCCCAAGTTGACAATGAGATCCTTAAATACCGCCGTCTACTCGCATTGTCAACTCTGTCTGATCCTCGTCGCCGCATTTATCTCCTACAGTTGGCGTCACTACGGACCATGCGCCATGAATTGTCACATCAAAAAGGCGACCTTGACAAATCTATCGCCCATTTCACCGAAGCTATCCTCCTCCCATTTCAACGAGATCGAGACGTGGTCAATGACTTCTTCCAGCTCGCGTCTCTCCTCTCTTCACGCTTCTGGGTGTATAAACAACCTGAAGATGTCAAATCCTCACTCAAATATTTTCGCTTTCTTCGAATTAACTTTCACCCCTTTGACGCATTCGACATCCTGCATTATCAACTTACGTCGCGCCTAATTCGAGCGCTGGCCCATAACTTGAAGCTGGGGTTTGGCGATGTGACACAGGATATGGAGGAGATTGCAGCCCTTAGCCACGAACTTCTCACCTCTGACACATCTGGCAGCTCGAGAGGCGAATTAAAGAAAGCTATCGCAGCTTTCACATTGGCTGTCACTTCAACATTGGCACGAGATGATTCAACGCAGCAGCCATCTGAGCGGGTCCAAGTGCTGCGAGAGGCAACGACGATCATGCCAGACGAGGAGCATGATATCTCCCTAGTGCTTGTCCGCTGTCACACTACTCGTTTCCAAAGGACGCTTGCGATCAACGAATACGAGGAGGCGATAGCCATCGCAGATAAAATCGTCAATGCCTACTGCCCTGGAGATGATCTAACTCCGACGCACGTGCAAGAAATTGCCATCGATCTGATTGCAGAGCTTGTGTCGTTCCGGATCAACTCCTCCACAGACCCGGTGTATTTAGGGGATGCTATCCACCGCATTCGTAACTTACTCCGCATCTCTTCTTCGGATCGGAGACGCGCTACTTTAACTTTTTTACTTAGCGCCCTCGAGCAGCAACGCACCAGTTACTTCGGCATTGCGACGAGTTCGATGACAGTACCGTTTGACATCTCAAACCTTTCCGATAGCATTTTATCAGATCGAAGCCGGGCACTACTCCAAGTGGGTAAGAAGCCAGATGGTGATCCACAATCATTGCTTGTGCGGAGTATCGGCGACCTTCGAAGCCTTCTCGCCTCGATTTATAACGACCAGATAACCGACATAGAAGCGGCGGTCGAGTGCGGCCGAGCATTACTCCCTCCACCAGATCATCAATTCTCACACATGCCCACTGTCTTTTTTGCTGACATTCTCTTCGAAGCATACCAACGCACCAAGAAATTAGATTACCTCAATGATGCAATCACCGTGTATCGTGATCATATTCGGAATGGGTCCGGTTACAAAAAGACTCACTTTATGGCGGTATATGGTCTTGTTTGTGCTTTGATTTGGCGCTTCAAGTCGTATCCTCGTAGGCAGGATGACATCGATGAAGCTATGCAATTTTACGCCATTCTTGCGGATCATGAATATGTGGAGGTATTCAACCGATTATATTTTTCATGCAGCTGGGCGCACCGTTCACGGCTCCACGCGCACCCCTCAACCCCAACCGCGTATGAAAAGGCAATGTCATTACTTCAAGGGACCCTTGTTTTCTCCCCGACTTTGCAAACCCAGCATTTTCGCCTCGCCGACCTGCCTGGGGGACCGGAGGGATTGCCATCGAGGCTGCCATCGGACTACGCGTCGTATCTGATCAAAATGGGTCAATACAAACGAGCCATAGAGACTCTGGAACGAGGAAGAGCATTACTCTGGTCCGAAATGCGAGGCCTCCGTACTTCCACCGACCAAATTCGTGCAGTTAACCCAGCCTTATCGGACGAATTCACCGCCATCAATCGGCAGCTAGAGTCGGTGACGATGTCCGTCGCACGGAGCGAGAGCGAAGGAATGGACGATAGCGAATCTGGAACCGATCGCCGTGAGGGAATGGACTCGATTGGACATCTTCTTGCCACCCAACGGAGACTTTTGGCAAAGCGTCACACTCTCATCTCTCATATCCAATCCTTTCCAGGCCTTTGAGAATTTCCTGAAGCCAGTGTCGTTTGATACCCTTAATTCTGCTGCAGCACATGGACCTGTCATTATCATTAACCAATCCGAATGGCGCTCAGACATCATCATTCTCCTCAAAGACTTATCTCCTTCCATCATCTCCTACTCCTTCCGACTTCCGCGATCGCGCGAACCGGTTGAAGGATCAATTGTTGCGCGTCCGAAAGGAGAAGGGTCCCGGTTCAGAGGACTACAGTCTCACTCTGGGTTCCGTCCTTGCAGACCTGTACGAACTCGTTGGGAGACCAGTCATCGAGAGACTCCGCCAGTTACAGGTTCCGGATAAATCTCGTGTCTGGTTGTGCCCGACATCTGCCTTCTGTTCTCTTCCCCTCCATGCGATGGGTCCAATTCCGTCCGACGATGGCGACGGGTCGTACTTCATGGACCTCTACATCACTTCGTACACCCCAACTCTCTCTGCGCTCATCGAATCCCGCAAACCTGGCTCACAGTCCGATGCGTCTGATAAGCCCTCGTTGCTTGTTGTAGCACAGCCCGAAACCTTGCCTGGTACATTGGCCGAGATCGACGTCCTCAAAGCTGTCGGATCGCTGGTCACAACTCTCGTGTCGGAAAAGGCGACACTCACTACAGTGAGATCGAGACTCAGGGATCACCGATTCGTTCATTTTGCGTGTCACGGCTTACTGGAGACAGGAAAACCATTCGATGCTTCGTTCCAGCTTCACGGAGACAATCTCACACTGCTCGAGATTGTGCGATCTTATCTTCCCGCAGCAGAATTTGCGTTCCTTTCCGCTTGTCACACGGCCGAGTTGACCGACGAAAGCATCGCCGATGAAGGGCTGCACCTTGCGGCGGCAATGCAGTTCTGTGGATTCCGTAGCGTCGTCGGTACGATGTGGGCGATGGCCGACACTGGACGGCGCAGACCTTTCCAAACATTTCTACAAGTCGATTTTCTCGGACAGGGCCGGGCGGAACGGAATGCCCCATTACGAAAGGTCTGCGATGGCGCTTCAGTCTGCGGTGAAGAAGCTGCGGAAAAAGAGAGGGATCACGCTAGAGCGATGGGTCAACTTTGTTCATTATGGCGCGTGATCGAGCGTCGTACGTGAAGTTGTCTAATTTGTGTGGGTAAGTCCTTCGTGCTTACACCCTGTCTATAGCAGAGCGCATGGAGCAATAAAAGACACTGTGCAGTGACCAGACTGCTATTTGATTGGGGAGAACTCGGTAGGATATAGCTAGTAGTTGATTGACAGCGGCCGAATTTTGTAGGATGGACGAACTTACTGTGCGTACCATGTAACACAGATGCCTCAGTATCAAATTTATCACATGACACAAACGATGAAGTGTACGGATGTCCCTGCGTCGCGGTAGCCACCACGGTGATGTGGGTGCCCGTGACCGGTAATGTCGTGACACACCGTACATGGGCGGGAAATATACTAGTGTGGTCGTACCTATGCAAAAATCGACTTTTTATTTTCTGTAGCTTCAACAACACATCGCAGCTACTTCATATTGTACATACCGATATAAGAATGGATATACTGTTCAATGGTGATTTTTCCTTATTTTTATTTTGGCTCCTAGGGAGCACAACCGACTTCACCCCCGGATGCAAATTTGATCGCGCACTGGCCCCTCAAGGTGAGATTACCTCCTACAACTCTATCGCATGTACGATATCACCCAAAATTCATCATGGGTGTTCTCATTGGCATCTTCTAACACCCTATCCCAACAGATCTGCGTGGCATTTAGCAAGATCGTTGGGATCTGGTGGTCTGGGCCTTTACTTTTTACGACTCACCTCTCTTCCTTGTCGCACTGTAGTCGAAATTCTCAATACATTCTTATTTTTTGTTATGATCTCATATCTACAGATCCTACTTTACCTACTGTATTTTTTTTGGGCAGAAAGGACCACGGGAAGAGGGTGATCTGAGGCCATTTTTTAAATTTGCATCCTCGTGACCATTTGCATCCACCTTGACACCACTAGTATTCGTGGCGACGCCACCGCCGGGTGGAATATACCATGTCGGACGTTTCGGATAGATTGGGTCCTTGGCCCCCAATCCGTCTCGCTGTACCCATTGAATCTGTCAATAGACTGGAAGGGGTCAGTACACTGATACCCCGAACCATCCCTGTCACTTGGGAATGTGTCTAAGACGTGCGTGACTTTCAGGGTGTGAAGCGGCGTAAGTGAGCGCGCAGGCCTCCGCGGGGTGCGAGGTGTCGTAGGTAGGTCGGTGGCGGTGGCGGTCGCATCTGTGTCGAATAGCTAAGGCTGCGCGCAAGTGCAACGCGGTCAGGAAAGGGAACGGTGGCTACACTGAGCCCTCCTGGGTCGGGTGATCACAGGTGATCGCAAACGGCCGTGCACGCTTCCGCGGGGCGCGAAACTTCACAGGGGTGGTCGCCTTTGTCGGTGACGCGTCGCGCTTGAGTCACTAAGGCCGCGCGAGGGTGCGGCACACTGGGGAACCTGGGGAACGCGAGGGGAAAGTGCGCCCTAAGGACGCACTGCACCGAACGGTCACGTTACAGTACCGGGACCAACAAATAGAAAACAATCTTTTTTTGGCCGGCGGGACAAGTCATGCACCAGACGGGCTCTTACTAGGAGCGCGACTACTATGCTCGGCACTCCTTCAACATTTCCTCCTTGTGAGTCGGGGATGCTCTCCTACCGTAGCCTTCGTAACTCCCGACCACGCTGCGATGTGCAGTTGGACGCTCATACTATACCGAGACTCGATTGTGCGGTGCATTCAAACCTTGAATCAAAACGACGTGCGCTCACTGGCGGGAACCAGTTAGGAACTTGAACCTCACCATCTGACAGGTACGCCGCCTAGCACCATTCCTATATCCTCTCTTCCTACCCCCCCAAGCGCCGAGAACTCATGAGCGGTACATGCGAAAGAATCCCCGCAGACCTTCGATATTGGAATCGGTTCGTCGTTCGCTCGCTTTTCCATATCTGGCTCATATAGCACCCACCGCAGATACGCATCAACCTCTACGTGACTATCTTTATCACGGCTGTTGTCTCACGGAGATGTTCGACCAAAATGCTCATCGACGCTCTTACTGGCCTCACCGGCTCTGGCTTCTTCACCACCGGGATCATTCAGACCTTCTAGAACCGACTGTACCACGCCATCTTCGTGTCACATGTAGCATTTTTTTTTTGGACCCGTATTGTTTTCTGGTGCATTTTGATTTACAAATCCATTTTCTCCAGCATTTCTGCTTACCAACATAAGGCACAGGCATATTCAAATGGAGAGTCATGCATATCTGACTTGGGATCGTCTCTCAGACCTTTGGAGCTTTCTTGACTTGGTTAGGTCTGGTCGATATATGTCTCGACAAACGCAGTGACGTTCGGATCAGACCCCAGAATGCAATAAGAAATACAATTTATCTCATTTATCGCAACGTCTCCGCCACTACCCATATAGTTCGGAGGACATCAAGTTAGGCATGGTGGCGGGCTCTACGATACTGGGAATCATTACCGCGGCTGTCGTCAGCCGGTGAGGAAAGCGCGAGGGTATAAACGAGGACGAGCTAACCTTGAAAGCACTTTACCCAACGCCATCGAGGATAATTTCGCTCCTTTTGCTTGTGCACGTCATTTTCTCATTTCGTTCGGCCAGTGCTGATTCCCACTCTTCTCTTAGGGTCGCAATCTCGACAATAGTACTACTCCAGTTGATGGTTCGTACCCTCTCCAGCTCGACAGCATATTACGGCGCAAGCTGACAAAGGGCTCCCAGGTCGGGCGCGAATAGACATCTCGTCCTCCCCAGTGAAACCAACTGGGCCTTCTAGGTGCTGTCCTCCGTGGTGCTCGTCACCAGTCCGAAGGAAATACCGAATTTTCTGGTTGACCTTGTTCGATTACGGTGAAAGGTCGGGTGCGATTAAATCATGACAGTGTAAAATCGATGGAATCGCACTTCCAACAGTCGCAAATTTTTTTTATTAAAAAACGCGTTTATATTGGACATGCAACCAAAAGGCAAAGATCGGTGGTCGTACAGCAACAAGGACTTTTGCACCTGCAAGGGGCCACCAATCTAAGCAGCAGTAAGTTATTTGAAGCCGGTCCAGAGCGGCCCGGACCGTGAGATCCATACGTTCGGAAGGTAAGTTAAGTTAGAACCAACCCAAAGGTCTGAGAATCACGAATCTTATCCTTATCTCTGAACTCTGAGATGGCAAAAGGCGCAGATTATTACTCGTATGTTGATTTACAGAATGAGACATTTGGTGGTCCTGCTCAAGGTATGAAGGACTCGCCATCCTGTCCTGAGGGCCCCAACACCCCATCCTCTGTTAGCATTACTACGTCTATGGACAACAGCGTTGCAGCACAGATTCAGAACGTCGAAGTAAGGTTTCAACCGCCGTTGCACGAGCAGCGCCGCGCTTGGGTACTCGGTGTCCTTCGTCGCGAGAGTGTCACATCGGTAGGGCCGCAAGCCCCCTTCAACGACACGGCCATATATTCACTGACTTTTTGTTCTCACAGGCACTGGACGTCGGCTGTGGAGAGGGTATCCTCCTGCAACATCTGACTCACACCGCGCCGTGGCGCGCCTACTCACCCTCGACTCCCGCTCCGGCTGTATTCGAAAGGCCTGACCTGATTCACATTCGCGATGTGCACGGCCTCGACATCATGCACGACGACCTTTTGTACGCCATCAACATCACAGAGCCGCCGAAGCGAGCATACGATTGGACGCGCTTCGAAGAACTGAACGTATCGATCTGGGAGGGCGGTCTACAAAAACCCAACGCCACATTCAAAGGCATCGACTGCATCGTCGCCACGGAAGTGTACGTCTCCACCCTTGTACACGGTTTTTGTCTGACCTGAGTCTAGAATCGAACATCTGCCCGAGGATGTCCTCACTTCTTTCGCCCCGACCCTGCTCGGGAACTACGCCCCGCGTCTTCTTTTGCTCACCACGCCCTCATACGATTTCAATGTGTACTTCAGTGCCCCAGGCAACCATAAATGGGGCTATCCAGATCCGACCTTGCGTACTGACCGCGTTTTCCGCCACGCTGACCACAAGTTCGAGTGGACAGTGGACGAATGCGTGGCGTGGTGTAAGCAGTGGCGGTAGACTGGGGGTATGAGGTCATTATCGATGGCATTGGACGCTCGACAACTAAGGACCCTTGGGGCCGCGGTGGCGAGAACATCCGTGCTAGTCAAGCTGTCACCTTCCGGAGGCACGAAGGCGACGAATGGGCTACAAGACGCGCCACCAGGTACGCAGAGTGGGCCTCGGGGAGGGTGGACGGAGGGCAATCCCACAAGTTGTTGGCCACGCATCATTACGAGGCACACGCTGCCGCAGAGAAGCCAGCATCGCGTGAAGACATCATTGCCGCTATCAAGATCGCTATTCAGACTATCGGTGCCGTCGACATCACCATCTTCGAACTCTGGCGCGAAGAATCAATATCGTCTGCATGCGGCGGTTGGCTCGAGGTCCTGATAGATGTTGTGGACCAGGATACGTCATTCGTACTGCACAAGGAATGCAAGGATGCGGAGGAATGGGTAGTGGAGTTGCTCGGTGTCTAACTGGCGGTCTAGGGCAGAGTGAGGCATGAGCAGAGGCATATAGCATAGTTTTTGAGCGAACGACTGCAGTATTAGTAGGTAGCTTAAAGTAGCGTAACATTTGCTCAACTGACACAATAGAGCCAAACAATGTCGCCGGTCAACTTAACACCGTTAACACCGTGGACCGACTGTTAACTAGTTAACTGGCTAAGGACGGTCATTTTGGCTGTAACATATTCCACCCCCACCACACTGTACTCTCTGCAATCGACTCACGTCCGTAGTCTTCAATGTACGAATCCAATACAGGATTTGGTTCAGGTATCTTATTACTTCCGCGTGACAATCCTCGTCATTCTTCACCTACCCATTGCTGCCTCAAATAGGTGACGACCAATACCCACCCCGCTCAGCACAGAATCAAGAATTGCGGGGCGTATCTAACTTTGTCGATGGCTCCGGGCCTATCTTCTCAATGTATTCGGAAATGGCTGCGGAAGAAGACAAGAAGATGGCCTGAAGGATGGAAAGCGGACGCCTGACGGTATTCTAATCTTTGTGCGTCACTATCCTCCAATGCCATGCACTGCTTCACAGACTTATCTTCGAGTCCCCGGGCCATAGACCGGTTTATTCTCTGCTGCTGTCGCATCGTTGATATCAGTGTCGATTCAGGACATTCGACCGAACCCACAGGACACTTCCAATTTCTACCTCGCAAATATCTATCAGGTCTGTTTCCGACCCAAATAAATCTAACATTTCGGATTCTCTCCATACTTCTCCACCCACGTTTCTCCCCACCAAACTATGCAGTTTGGGTAAACTCGCTTTGGTTCTTGAGCTTGGTGATCAGTCTTACTTGTGCTCTGCTCGCGACCTTGCTACAGCAGTGGGCACGAAGGTACCTCAAGGTCACTCAGCCACGTTACAGTCCACACAAACGAGCCCGGATCCGTACATTCTTTGCTGAAGGTGTCGAGAAGTTTCTCCTTCCGTGGGCGGTCGAAGCATTGCCCACACTACTACATGTTTCACTATTCCTGTTCTTTTCCGGCCTGGTCGTGTTCCTCTGCAACATCAATCTCACGATCTTCAAGTTGGTGCTGTCATGGGTCGGCGTTTGCACGACTCTGTACGGATGCATCACTTTCATCCCGATTTTTCGTCACGACAGCCCATACTACACCCCACTCTCATTACTGGCATGGCACATTGTTGCTGGAATATCATTTGTCACATTTCGGGCACTTCGGAAGCTCACTTATTTGCACTATTTCAGTGGCGAAGTCTACAATCGCTTTCTTCGCTTGGAGAAAAATTACCGCAAATTTCTTGTGCAGGGAATGCTGAAGACAGCCGAGGAAACTGCTCTGAATTCACTATCGGAGATGGATACTCGCGCATTTCTGTGGACGTTCGACAGTTTGGACGAAGATCACGAACTGGAGCGCTTCTTTTCCGGCTTACCTGGCTTTCGCAGCTCGAAAGTTGTCGATGATCCCCTGCCCAGTCTCTCTGCAGGGCAAAAGCAGAAGCTTTCGACAGCATTGATAGGATTGTTGGACCGTACATTCTCATCTGATCTACTACCCGAGTCCGTCAAAAGCCGGCGAGCCATAATATTCGCGAAGGCTATCGACCCAGCACACATCCCACACATTCACACGGCGTTTGGTGTCTATAACAGTATTTTGTCCAGATACCAGTATAGAGGCCCGACGTCCGCCGAAATCGTGCAGATTGTAAGACGTTGGGGCAATAACGAGGACGAGGATGTTATTTCGGATGCACAAGCCACTATCTCCATGATTGTCGCAAGAGTACAACCGCGCGATGACTCTTGGTTTACCCTCACATCCGATGTACTCGGCGTCCCGGAATCAGTCCTTCGAGACTATGCCGCACATGGTGACAGCTTGTCACTTGCCATCTTGATTCACATCACTCGCCAGCAATTTCTCCATTACTGGAAATGGTACTGGCCAACGTTCGGGTTCTCGGAAGTTCTAGAGGCAGCCTCGAAGTTCAATGTACAAGATACGACACCTGAACTGCAGCATGATTTCTGTGCACTCTGGAATCATATCGTTCTCAAGGCACAAGATAACGACAATGAAACAATCGCGCGGTATATCCTCGGACCAATTCGCAACATTCACATTGCTCTTCATCAAGATACTGGTTCCGCACCAACACGATTCTCCACCTCCACTGACGATCTGGGCCCGATTTTGTCTCAACCATCTTCGTATGCATTGTGCAATGTCCCTGGCCATCATCCACACTTGACAGCTCACATCCACAACGACTCTGCCTTCGCGACCTGTGTTCCCACAGTCCTGCACGATAAGACCTCGCTGACCCCTGCTTCCCTTGCCAGTCCCGATGCACTTTCCTTGGCCATCCCTGCTCCACGTCATGTCAACAAAAGCCCCACGCATGTGCCACTGCTTGACAACGATATATCCGCTCCAAGGCCATTCCACCACGTTCATCAGACAGCCATTGACGATCTCCGCATTCCTGCCTCATACCAGGATCCAGTCACCGCTCGTGTGGCAACAACGATCCCCATTTCAACCCTGAAACCTCCGGCATCCACCCCTCCTACCTCAGTGGTCTCAACCCTTCCACCTGGTGCTGTTGCCGCTCAGCACATCGCAGATCGCCGCACGTCTTCGGATGTTCCAGACATTCCATCGCTGCCTTATCCCACTCCGGTTCTCGACGGCATGCACCCTACAGGTTCGCAGTCGCCTTTACTCACTCTCGTGACTAGATACGACCATGTGTCTTCACCAGAATCTCACTCGTCGTTGCCAGCTCCCACTACTCCTAGCCTATCTTGTCGGCTGTCTTCTGTACTCGATCTGGGCACTTCTGCCGAGGGAGAGGGTAGCGCGAAAACTGCGTTGCACAAGGAAAGGGACGCTCTCCTCGACTCCCCTCCGACGATTCGGAAAAATATCATAGCTGCGCCACGTGTTCCGCCACAGCCAGTTACTGACGTAGCCATCGCAGGTCCTTCATGGCGCACTCTTGGTACCGAGAATACAGGAAGTCATCCTCCGCACCCTTCGCATGACCATTATGATATTGTGTGATGCGCATCTCTGTAGGGTGGAATACGTGTTCCTGATAGGCCCTCGATATCGCCATCGCGGTACTATTCTCTCAGGATGTCCAGACATAGACAAACAATCGTACTTACAAGATACGGATAGCGTGGGAAAATGACCATGACTCGGAGTAGTATAGGAAATACGAAGACACGCTGCAACGGCCATTGAGACTCGGATGAATGCTATTGAGTGAATTATCACGATGCTCATGAAGCGATTGGTGAACGACACAGAAAAAAGGCACGTGAGACGCAACACCATTTGATGGGGCTGTGCCAAAGTTTGTGCTGTATTCCCCGTAATCTGAACAGCATAGCCATTCTAATACTCTATGACGCTCTTTCCGCCGAGCAAGCCCTTACACGCAATCCAACCTGAAAACCCTCCCCTCCCCTCCCTTCCCAATCCCATCCCATCCCGCCATCTTCTTTCCTCGTCTCCATCCTTCTACCTACCACTCCCCCCCATTTCTTACGTTCGACCACGACATATTTTTACCCACTCTTACCCCGTCTCAGAGCGATCTATTTACCACTACCTCCTCATACCACGATGGGGCATTGCGCCTCCAGTGTTCGAGAAGATGCGAGAGCCCACTCAAATTTGATAGACCGTCAGATCGAGGAGGATTCTAAGAAATATAAGCGGGAATGCAAGATCTTGTTGCTCGGTGCGTATTCTCCCCTCCCTCCCGGACCTCTCCCTGCCACACCCTCCACCTCAATAGAAACAAGAAAATTCTTTTTTCGAGGGAGGAAATTCCGATTAATCATGGAACGGTTGTGTCACATTTCACCTCCCACGTCACGGGGCCATCAACGGTGAACTTCTGTTTCTGTGGTGCTTCATCTCAATGTTGCATTAGAGGAATCCTTCGAGGATCATCGTATCGTTATTTGAGTTAATTTTCGATCATCCCATTCGTGTGTGCCCAGTAGATGTGCGTGTATGCTCAACCATTCTTTGCTTAGGTTCCGGCGAGTCCGGAAAGTCAACAATAGTCAAGCAAATGAAGATTATTCACAGCAATGGTTACACTTCTGAAGAGCTTTTCGCATTCCGACTGCCCATATGGAATAATCTCCTCCAAAGTGCCCATGCTGTTGTCAATGCATTGGCCAAATTCAACCTCGAGCCTGTCACCGCCATCAACAAAGTACGTCGCCGCCTTCTTTCTCCTACGTCATTTCCACCCTAGTCTTAACCATCTCTTTCAGACGAACTGCGAACGTATCTTGGCGTATCAGCTCGCCACTGATGACCCAAATTTCTTCTTCAGCCCCGACATCGCCCAAGCCATTCAGGACTTATGGGCGGATGAGATCATTCCCGCGTTGATGACGAGTCATTTGACCAAGTTCTATCTGATGGATAGTGCCACCTAGTGAGTTCCTCGCACAAGATAAAAAGGGGGAAATACCATCAAAAGTAGAACGCGTATTTTCTCGACGTAAATGGCGTCCTTTGCTTCCGTTCTGTCCACCCATGCAATTGCCTTGATTCCCGCCGTGTACGCTCGCTTACTTATTATATGCATCTGCAGCTTCTTTGAGGAAGCAAATCGGATAGCGGCTAGCAATTATATTCCATCAACTGAAGACGTCCTGCGGGCACGTGTAGAGACGACCTCAATCACCGAAACTCGATTTCCAATGGGCCAGCTATCAGTACATATGGTCGACGTTGGCGGTCAGCGTTCGCAGCGGAATAAGTGGATACACAGTTTCGAGAGCGTCACGAGTGTTGTCTTTGTTACTGCATTGTCAGAGTATGATCAAGTCCTTCTCGAGGAAAAGAAACAGGTGCGTAAACGGATGTCAAATTTCCGTCTCACCAACTGACGGATCGCAGAACCGAATGGCGGAGTCTCTCATTCTCTTCGACTCAGTCATCAACTCACGGTGGTTCCTGCGCACGTCGGTCATTCTTTTCCTCAACAAGATTGATGTATTCAAGAACAAGCTCCCTAAGGTACGCTTGCCTTTGACGTTTCCGCGTTTCAGTCTCCTCTAACGTGGCGTCCTCACAGGTTCCCCTGGACAAGTATTTCCCTGAGTATACAGGCGGCGCAGATGTCAACAAAGGCACCAAATACATCCTTTGGCGATTTATGCAGGCGAATCGCGCACGATTAATTGTATATTCGCAGTACGTTGGCCCTTTTCATCTGATTTTCCGACTTTTGTGGCTTAACGAGCCTAATACCTAATGCAGTATCACACAAGCCACCGACACGTCCAATATCAGACTAGTCTTCGCCGCGGTGAAAGAGACAGTCCTACACAACGCACTGAAGACGGCAAAGATCATATGATACCTGGCAACCACAGTTTCCTTCGTCCCAATTATTCCTCCTGTACTCTATCTCCCATATATTGGATTCGAATCGCTTCATTGTCGGTGCGCTAATATGTCCTCTCCGGGGCTCTATTAAATGTACTGACTTGTTTTTGCGCGCAGCTCATCTGACCCTCTGCAATCTCTCCATATATCTGCCTCATTTCGCGCACACCTATCATCGTACCCTCATTTTATGACCCTTCTCACCTCCTCCACGTCGTTCCCCTTTACCTCGAGCGTGCCCTTTGGTTCGCCATTTGCGTCCCTACCGTACGGAGCGACAGACCCGCGCGGGTGGCCGGGACCGGGCCGAGCGAAGGGTGCACAACGAAAGTACAACGAAGCGGGCAGCACCAACCTATCTCAAGCTGAAACATGCCCAAGGATGCCCCTCCTTGTTCCTTCCCCCCACTCCAATGTCGACACTACTCTTCCTCGGGAGTCCCTAGACCCGTGACCTATAGCGCCCAAAATCAGCCGACGTCGAAAATGAAGGAGGCGCAAGTCCCGCCAGGTGAACTGGATCCCACTCAACCAGGCGGAAAATCCGTCAGTGTTGCAGCCCGTATCAGAGCTAAATGTGATATCATTGAGGTCTACGCGGCCCTGGCAGTTCAGCCAGGGATTGAAGAGGCCAAGCGGCCCCCTCCGCTAGCAAGCAGGTACCAGGACAGGGTACGAAACTGAGTGGGCAGGGGGACGGGATCGGGGAAGGTATTGGTGTTTTACGCGCATGTACACAATGACTCTAGGATGAGGTTTGAACGAGTTCCTACCACCTATCGTGCAGAGTTCAATTGAAAGCCCTTCCCAAGCGTTCAAGTTTGACCCGTGCCTCGGATAGAAATCACATTCGGCATCCACCCCGGGCCCTCCTACCTCATCAATCTCCCCACCTGGTTTGTTGCCGTTCAGCAGATTGCAGATCGCCGCACTTCTTCAGATGTTCCAGACATTCCATCGCTACCTTCTTCCACTCCGGTTCCCGACGGTATGCACCCTACAGGTTCGTAGTCGTCCTTACACTCTCGTGACTAGATCTGACCACATATCTTCATCAGAGACTCGTTGCCAGCTCCCATTGCTCCTAGCCCATCTTACCGGATGTCCTCTGCACGCAATCTGGGCACTTTTGCTGAGGGAGAGGGTAGCGCGAAAGCTGCGTTACACAAAGAAAGGGGTGTTCTTGACCCCCCCTCGGCAGTTCGGGAAAATATTATGGCTGCCCCAGATTTTCCGGCACAGTCAGTTACTGACACTTTTGGTGCCGAGCCAGTATGATATCGTGTGACGCATCTCTGTATGGAATACGATATTCCATTTCAAACCCTTCTCGCCACTGCAATTTTCCCACTACCTAGTCCCCACCACATCGCCGCCTGTCGCACCCACCTACCGCAGCCTCACGCTTTGATAAAATTGCGTCTGCTTCTCGCATTAAGCGAGACGGTCGTCCCGAGAAACCGGGCGTTTTTTGGAGAGCTTTGAGGCTTGGGACACTGGTCTTTTACTCCTCCGTGTAGTCGTATGCTCAATATCACCATCATGGTGGATGTTCAGACATAGATAAACTTCGTACCTACATGATGCCCGGAGAAAACATGGAGCGATTGGTTGTGTTTTCGTGTTTCTGCTATGTTACCTGACAATTCCACCTTACGCGCTGAACCAGTTCATGATTGATTGTATCATAGCCGTGCCTGCACTATGGTGTTCTCCGATGCGGGTGCCAAAGCAGGGTGGGCGGTGGCATTCAGAAAATATTTGGGGCCTATAGGACTGAGCCAGGCCGGAAGTCGGACTCGTAACCAGCCGTTCGAATGAGGATCTGGAGGGTGCAGCTGGCACCTCATAAACCTCATAGAGCGAACGGTCACCGGTCTAAGATGAAACGGTCACCAGTCTAACCTAAGCACCAACATCCTTCTCCCCGATTCTCGGAACCAGGTCAGAGTACGTTTTGGTCATGTCTAAAGGTGAGTTAACGACAGCGTAATGATTGTCAGTCTGGCATTTGCTCCGTTTTGATGGGCTGTGTTGGGGCTGTGCCAACGTTTGTAAATCCCTCAGGACAACGGACACTGAACAGCAGTTTTGTCCCCCAGCATATGGTCGGAGCAAATACATTCTCGTGCTGTGACGCACTCTTTCCGCCGAGCTGACCCTTACACGCAATCCAATCCAACTTCTTGAAAATCCTCCCTTCCCCTCCCTTCGCGGTCCATCCCATCCCATCCCATCCATCCTTCCACTCACCTACTATTCCCTCCTCTCATCTCCTACGTTCTACCACGACATATTTTCGCCCACTCTTACCCCGTCTCAGAGCGATCCATTTACCACTACCTCGTCTTCTCATACCACGATGGGGCATTGCGCCTCCAGTGTTCAAGAAGACGCGAGAGCCCGCTCAGTCTCAGATCTGATAGACCGTCAGATCGAGGAGGATAGGAAATATAAGCGAGAATGCAAGATCCTGTTACTCGGTGCGTATTCTCCCCCTTCCCCCCGTCATACCCCCACCTCCGAATAGAATAAAAAAAGACATTCTTCGAGGGGAGGGATTTCCATCGATGGAATGGCTGCGTCGCCTTTCACCTCCCGCGTCACGGGGCCATCAATGGTGAATTTTTGTTTACCTGGTGTCGTTTTACCGCAATGTTGTCTTAGAGGAATCATTCGAGGACCATCATATCGTTCTTTCGATTGTTCTCAATCATCCCATTCGCGTGTGCCCAGTATATGCGAATGTATGCTCAACCACTCTTTATTATAGGTTCCGGCGAGTCCGGAAAGTCAACAGTAGTCAAGCAACTGAAGATTATTCACCACAATGGCTACACTTCTGAAGAACTTCTCGCGTTCCGACTGCCCATATGGAATAATCTCCTCCAGAGCGCCCATGCTGTTGTCAATGCCTTGGCCAAATTCAACCTCGAGCCTGCCACCGCCACCAACAGAGTACGCCGCCTCCACATCCTCCCTTTTCATCTTAGTCTTAACCATCTCTTTCAGACGAACTGCGAACGTATCTTGGCGTATCAGCTCGCTACTGATGACCCAAATTTCTTCTTCAGCCCCGACATCGCCCAAGCTATTCAGGACTTATGGGCGGATGAGATCATTTCCGCGTTGATGACGAGTCATTTGACCAAGTTCTATCTGATGGATAGTGCCACCTAGTGAGTTCCTCGCACAAGATAAAAAGGGGGAAATACCATCAAAAGTAGAACGCGTATTTTCTCGACGTAAATGGCGTCCTTTGCTTCCGTTCTGTCCACTAATGCAACTGTCTTGACTCCTGCCGTGTACTTGCTTACTAACTATATGTCTGCAGCTTTTTTGCGGAAGCACATCGGATAGCGGCTAGCAATTATTTTCCCTCAACGGAGGACGTCCTGCGGGCACGTGTAAAGACGACCTCAATCACCGAAATTCGAATCCCCATGGGCCAGCTATCAATACATATAGTCGACGTCGGAGGACAGCGTTCGCAGCGGAATAAGTGGATACACTATTTCGAGAGCGTCACGAGTATCATCTTTGTTACTTCGTTGTCGGAGTACGATCAAGTCCTTCTCGAAGAGAAGAGCCAGGTGCGTAAACGGATTTCAAATCTCCATTTCACCGACTGACGGATCGCAGAACCGGATGGCGGAGTCTCTCATTCTCTTCGACTCAGTCATCAACTCACGGTGGTTCTTGCGTGCGTCGATCATTCTTTTTCTAAACAAGATTGATATATTCAAGAAGAAGCTCCCCAAGGTACGCTTGCCTTTGATGCTTCGGCGTTTCAGTCTCCTCTGACCAGGCGTCCTTACAGGTCCCCCTGGACAAGTATTTCCCTGAGTATACAGGCGGCGCAGATGTCAATAAAGGCACCAAATACATCCTTTGGCGATTTATGCAGGCGAATCGCGCACGATTGAGTGTATATCCACAGTACGTCAGCCCTTTCAATGCGATTTCCCGGCTTTTGTGGCTCAGCGAGCTGTAGTATCACGCAGGCCACCGACACGTCCAGTATCAAACTAGTCTTCGCCATGGTGAAAGAGACAATCTTACAGAATTCAATCAAGGAGTCAAGTATCTTATGACCCCGGGCAACCGCGGTTTCCTTAGTTTCAATTATTCCTCCTGTACTTTATCTTCGTCATTTCCATGGATTGGATCCGAATCGCTCCATTGTCGGTGCGCCAATATATCCTCTCCGAGGCTCTATTAAATGTACTGACTTGTTTTGGTACGCAGCGCCTTGCAGCCTCTCCATTTCGCACACACCTATTCATTACATCTTCATTTGATGAAATTCTCTCGCCTCTTCCACCTCGTCCACCTTTGCCTCGAGCGTGCCCTTTGGTTCGCCATTTGCGCCCTTACCGTACGGAGCGACAGACCCGCGCGGGTGGCCGGCCGAAGGGCGCACACTAATTTGGCGACACCAATCCACCGAAACTTGCCTAAATATTCTCATTGCTACACCCCTCTCCCCAATTCATTCCTCCTCTCCAACGTCGACACCACTCTTCCTCGGGAGTCTCTGGACTCGTGACCTATAGGGCCTATAATCAGCCGACGTCGATTGTGAAGGAGGCGCAAGCCTCGCGAAACGAACTGGATACCATTAAACCATGGAAGAAATTCTGTCAGTGGAACAGCCCGTGTTAGAGTCGGATGTGATGTCGTTGAAGCCCACGAGGCCTTGGAAGTAGTACGGCCAGAGATCGAGGAAGCCGAGCGGGGCCCTCCTGCTAGCAAGCAGGTAGGGGCACGAAACTGAGTGGGCAGGGGAGACGGATTCAGGGAAGGCATTGGTGTTTTTACACGCATATACACGATGACTCAAGAATGAATCCGAGTGTTTGAGTTCCCTACCACCTATCATCAATTGCACGCATTTCCCAAGCGTTCAAGCTACGTTCAAGCGCTAACCGGCGCTAACCCCCTATTAAAACCCCGGTTGTACCAGTCGCTTTATCGAGGTCCTATCATACACCGGGCTAGAGCTCTCGAACATTCAAATATTCAAATACCAACTCATCTCGGTTTGGTTCGTTGATGGCTGTGACCTGTCGCTCCCGGCGGATTTGAAGAACCCGAATTCGTGTCGAATAGACGGCGTCATGGCAATTCTCTCGCTCTTGAACTATAGACACATGGTCCGCCGTGTGCTTCTTCCACAGATCAGCCCACCAAGTGTACAACTACTACCCGTTTGTCCACTGCCGGTGTCGGCTCGGTGCTGCAAGCCTGAAAATTGCATCAGGATTCACCGCGGGCGATCCTTCCCAGGCATCGCCTATTCGGGCCCTCAGTTTTTACTGTACCTCATTTCGGTGATACACTCATGACCTTGCCCTTGACCTGGAATTATGCGCTGATTCCGTCCTAGATCGCGGGGTAGTTGGTGTACAGTACGGATAAAAGTAACAGGTAACAGAGGCATGGATTCTGCCCCTGCTCAACTTTGTGGAGGAAGGACACGATAAATGAGCCTCGGCTACTCGTTGGCTGTGGTTGGACCGAAGGGTGAACGTCCCAGACGGAGGTGCTGCTCCTGCTATTTGGCTCGGCGGGCTCAACCATTTTGAGCGAACCGTGGCGGCGCCGCCTTTTTTTAGATCCAGTGGCGGCGTTGCTTGGACACGCGGAAATTGCAGTGACCATATGGACATGCACGACATTCTTCTTTCCCCCCGATAGGCTGACTGCTCCATCTCACGGTGTTGCAGCGTATAAAATGGGTGGGCGACACAAAGATATATTCTCTCCGACCCATGGCGCGTCTTACCCGTACATTCGCCCTGGTCGGTCTGCTCTGTCGGGCGCTCTTTGCGGCAGAGCCAGTTGCAGCACGTGACACCTCCGTGGGCGCTCTCAACACGAAACGCCACGAAGCGGTGAAGCGCTGGGAGCGGTCTGCCCGTGGTCCAAACTCTGCGGGTAATGCACGTCGCGCCACGGACACCCCAGCACCTCCAAGGGTGAAAAACATCACCTTCTCCAATCCGAAAGCCTCCCGTGTGTGACCCGGATGACTTTTACGTCCTGGTGTCTCACACATTTGCAGAGTTCTTTGTGGATGGCACAACCATCCCTCAAGTCAACTTTGATGTCGGTCCGTCGTGGTCCGGCCTAATCCCCATCAGCGCAGCACCGAATGAGACAAGAAAGGTACGCTTTGGGTCGAACTTTCTCGTGCCAACTTTCTCCTGACTCCACGCTTAGCTGTTCTTCTGGTTCTTCCCTCCGGGACCAGAAGGAAGCTTAGACGACCTTATCTTCTGGTGTGTTGTTCATTCGCGTGTATTGTATGGGAGCCAGCCGATCTCACCATATTCTAGGACGAACGGTGGTCCTGGTTGCTCTTCGCTGGAGGGTATGTTCCAAGAGAACGGCGTAAGTCCCCACGAGCCGTTGTCAATCCGACCCGCCACACCTGACACATCTCAGCCTTTCACCTGGGGAATTGGGCAGGCTCTTCCTACGCAGAATGAATGGAGTTGGACGAATCTTTCCAGCGTCCTTTATGTCGAGCAACCTGTCGGTACCGGGTTCTCGCAGGGGACGCCCGATGCAAAGGTGCGCATTCTCTCGTATTTTTCCCAGTGTGTCGTTGACCATCACGGTCACGATAGAACGAGAACGACGTAGCGGCGCAATTGGTCGGCTTCTTGCAGCAATTCCTAGCGATCTTTTCGGAACTGAAAGGAAAGAAGTTCTATCTCACTGGTGAAAGTGTGAGTGCGAATCTTTCGTGATCACGAATTCAAATTTTGATGTTGGAACAGTACGCAGGGATGTATGTACCATGTACGTGGCGTCTTTGGGCCGTCTTGTTTGCGCTAAGAACGGCATTTAGACATTGCGAACTTTATCTTCGAGAATACGACGCAGTCTACGCTCGATCTAGATTTGCAAGGTATCTGGATCAACGACCGTGAGTCCTTTGATGCTCAACTCGGAATCCCCCCCATCCTCACAGTCCAACGTAGTTGTTATTGGCTGGGGCGTTGTTCAGAGCCAAATTCCCGCCGTCGGCTTCGTCCACAAATACGAGCACGTGTTCGCGTTCAAGTTGGTCATTCGTTGCTCTCGTCGGCCTTCACTGAGCGAGTTGTGTACAGTCAAACGTTCCTCGCGCACTTGGACGCGGTCGCAGCACAGTGTAATTATGCGGATTACATAGCGAAGCACGTCACGTTCCCACCGCAAGGTCTCCTGCCGCTCCCCGGGAAATCCACGGAATTCGATAAGGGTTGCGATGTTTGGACCATGATCTTCGATGCGGCGCTGCTCGTCAACCCAGCTTTCAACGTATACCGTATCTTCGACACGGTGAGCGCCTTTCAACCTCCGTGGTCGTCTGATGAGAAATTTCAACTCTTTTATACAAGTGGCCAGTCTTATGGGATGTTCTGGGCTTCCCGTAGATATCCATCTCTTTTTTTTTTGTTGGTCCTCCATCTAAGACTACCGCCAGGGGATCGTTTTTTCAGGCCCAGACCACGCCTTTGTACTTCGATCGACCAGACGTCAAGGCGGCGATCCACGCACCGGTCACCGTCAACTGGGCCGAGTGCTCCGACATCAAAGTGTTCCCCCATGGCGACGCGAGTCTCCCGCCGGCGTTCACGGTGCTCCCGAATGTGATCGAGAAGAGCAACCGGTCGGTGATCGTGCACGGTCTCGGCGACTTCTTTTTCATCGCCGAAGGTGCCCGCATCGTGCTCCAGAAGTAAGCCCCTCACGGTACCGAAACGTCGACCCGTGCTGAAGCATTCGCTGGTTGCGTTATTTAGCATGACTTGTAGGCGTTGCATTCGTTCGCCCGTTTTGGTGGTGGGGCATACTGATGTTGTTTTCAAGGGGCCGGTATGCAGGGATTCCAGCAGCCCATTGCCAATGACTCGTTCATAGTCGACGGCGTCGGCTCCTTGGGCAATATGCACACCGAGCGAGGTTTGGCTTATGTCGAGGTCTCGCTCGCCGGACACATGTAGGTCGTGTGGTACTGTATATTGTTGGAACATTGTGCTCACCAATACCCTGCAGGGTACCGCAATTCTCACCTGTGGTAAGTAGGACGGTTGGTATTACTTGATCACTGTGTGACGATGTATACTCTGTGCAGGCAGCTCTCCAGGTCATGAAGTACCTGTTGGGCTTCAGGGACAGCCCATGAGGCCGTGAGGTCCTTGAGACTTCCCATAAGCCTACATCTTACATTTTCCTATCCTAAACCGGTGTGCCTGAAATCGGGCAACCAAATCTCAATAATTTTCACCCCAACATGAGGACAAGGATCCTAGACAACTGGTGTTTAGGAAGGTGGTTGACCCCCCCTTCTAAATCCTACACCATGTCGGAGTACAAAATTTATGCCAAATCTCAGCAAAATCTTGGACAGCCAAGCAACAATTTCGTGAAAAATATGTGAACTCTCGGGCCCTCGGCTTTCGGCCTTGTACTGCCAGTGGCCATGAAAGTGTGGTGGTATATGTCGTATATACAGGTTTATTTTACTTTGTTCCCATACACGCAACACTGCTGGCTAGTCTGCCAATCTTGCCCATAGTCGCGCCGGAGCTCACGTTCCTCCTCGTCGCGGTGCTCTATTCGTCCATCTGGGTGCAGCAGATCGTGCGCCGGGCTGCACGCCGTGGACCGCCGTCCACGCTTGGGCGAAGTATGTCATTGGGATGACAGTGGGACGCATGCTACTCGCTACGTGTAAGTGTGCTCAACCAATCGTGCACGTAGCCTAGCTGACACTCCCTCACGGGTTGGCATAGATTTCCTAGGATGCCCAAAAATGTCTTGGACGCAAAACCATGGGGTAGGTCGTCATGTGACGTACCTCGTTTTCGTGGTGGTATTGATGACGCCATTTCCGTTGGATTGGACAGCGTGGGTGTATGCACTGTCGTTGTTCGCATGCGCGCAAGCTGCGCTGCTCGGCCTACAATCATCGGTCGGGCCGGCGTTCTTCCTCCCTCAGCGCGTGCATTGCCAGTGGCCGTGCACGCCTTCTTGAAGTATGCATCCGCTTGAATAATCTCCGTGCGAATTGTGTTGGAATCAGCCAGATAAGCAGAGTTTACGCCGGTCTGGATGGATTAAGATGAGGAGATGTGGTATAACTTTGAGAACATGATTTTTCGTGACATTCGCAGGCGGGATTGAGTAGGCACTAGGCAGTATTATCGTGTAAATATTGACTACCTGTTTGACTTATCCGGCTTCCTGGGCTCACTTTATCCTCCTCGTACGACAGCAAGCGTGCTCTTGATCTCAAGGCGTTGAGATGTACTATTGCCTCTCAAGCTCTCGAGTCTCAACGAAAGAGCCATCGCGATTAGGTGCAGTTGGCGATGATTGCATCAGGAGTCTCCTTCACCAAAGCCATGTCAACAGAGATCGTCTTCGAAACACATCGACGACGGAATGAATTTCAGGGAAACCAAAGCACTTTTCAAGATACACGTCGTGACGCAACGTGTAGTACATCGAAACAGTGTTGCCATGTCCGTGGTCTGACTAGCTGATTGGTAGGATAGGTCCCTATGGTCGGGTAGCGTGACTTGGTTGAAGTAACCTCAAAAGTACGTGCAAGCGTAGTACATGCACCAGGCCGCCTGCGAGCTCGACCCGTTCGGATTCCGTTGCTGGTAGCCAAATGAGTGTTCGATCACAGAGCATTCCTCGACACTCCCGGGCCTTTGGCCTTGTTTGCTGCTCAATGAGCCAATATCGCCCTGTGAGTTGGGGCCTGTTCTCCTACTGTGGTGATTCCAGATCATCATGCATCGTGTTGTAATGCCCTCACCACTCTACATACACCAAGGCTCGATTGCACCGTGACGGCGCATACAAGCTGTCGTACGCTTGCTGTCAGGGACATAACAGAAACCCTGCGTACTAGGTCTGACTTGCCTACTCCAAGTTAGACTCAAATTGCTCAGCATCGTTTCTGATTTGGTTCCCTTGTTGGTTCCTGCATTTCGCTACCATCGTCCCTCAAATAAATGTCGACGAGCTTGAATCACTGCCTACTCCCCAGAATCCATAAGCACTATATGCGAAACAAACCCCTCGAACCCTGACATCTCGGGTATTGGGGTCAGTCCGTCGCTTATATGTCTATCCGTTTCTGACTCACGCTTCGGGTCTGCATCCCACCGCAGACACGCATCAACCTCTATGTGACCGTTTTTATCACGACCGTTATCCCACGGAGACGTTCAACCGAAAAGCTCATGGACGCTCTCAACGCGAACGCTGGCCTCACGGGCTTTGGTCTCCTCATTGCTGCGATCATCAAATGGACGCTTACGCACATACGGCTTGGGACCATCTCTCAGATAACGACTCTCGGAGCGTTCTTGGCCTGGTCAATATATGTCTGGGCAGACGCAGTGACTTTCGGATCAGCCCCAGAGTGCAATGGGAAAATTAAAATTTATCTTACCGTATCACTCCGTCTCCGCGACTGCCCCATGGGTGCGGAAGGTTTGGGTCAGTCATTGGCGAGGCGTGACGGCGGGCCTCGTGGTACTGGGCATCATTGGTGCGGTTCTCCTCATCCGATGAGCAAGGCACGAAGGCATAAGCGAGGATGAGCTAAATTTAGAGGCGCTGTACCCCAATGCATCGAGATTGCTTTCTGTCTTTTTGCTTACGCACGTCGTTCCCTCGTTTCCTCCATACCAGTGCTGATCCCGGTTCTTCTCCAGGGGTCGCAATTTCGTCGACAGTAATGCTCCAGTTGTTGGTGCGTACCCTCTCCAGCTCGACTGTATATTACCCAGGCTGACAAAGGACTTTCAGGTCAAGCGCAATAGATCTCATCCTCCCTGGTGAAACCGACTGGGCCTTCGGACAGGTGCTGTCGCTCGTGATGATCGTCGCCATTCTGAGGGAAGTACTGAATTTTCTGATCGACCGCGTTCGACGACGAGTAGGCGATTTGGGTGACGACAGCAGATCAAGCATTGATTTCGATCCCGAGCTACACATGATGCGCCGCGTTTCCTACACTGAGTGCCAGACATTTGATCGGTCGAGCCATGACCTACACTACTATCGGTCGTCGTCCTTGGTCCGTACTAAGAATTCCTTTCACACCTAGTCCTCGACTATATCAGGTTAAATCTTTTGCGAGTCTTGGACTTACCTATTGACACCAACCATGGGAAATGTATCTATTTGTGATCGGTCTCCTAGTACTCTTTGAGTGTGTATGGATAGTACGGGTCTTAGCTCAGGAAGTACTTGGCGGCGCAAAAGGTGGTGGCACGGCCAGCAATCCCTCAAACGGTGTGCAAGGCAAGGGGAAGTCGGGCATCTGGAGAAACCATAAACCAACCGGGCCTAGTTACCAGAGATGAAACCAAGGAACAAACATACCAATTTTGGGGCAAAAAGAAAGGGGGGCAGTATGATACGAGGAAATGGTTTTGGCACCTAATAAGCCCTCAGATCTCAGACCTCGAACTTACTACTAGGATCGAAAGAAAGTGCTGAACTCGTTAGCTACGCGTCTCAAAAGTCAGAGAAGCGACAACCTTCGCGATACAGCTGCAGAAGAGGAGCCGGATATTTTGTTTGCGCGACTTGCCGCGTTCAAGACATTCGCCCTCAGACTTGCGTTTACTCTATTTAGGGCATAGGAAAACTCAGTAAGGGACACAAAGCCGAGGAACCAACACCGAGACTCAAGCTGAGACTCGTACTAGTAGTTCTGACTCATAACATGAAGGTGCCTATGAAGTGATTGTCTTGATACAATCTGTTGCCATCTCCGCAATTTGGAGCCTTTTCCCTATCCTATCTCGGTTCGCTGGTCGGACGGAAAAAAGGACCACCTTTTTTCTGTCCGACCAGTGGGAGACCTTCGATACGTCGAATTTTGGAGTTGTGAGAGGGTTCTCGACAAATTGATGGTTGGGACAAAAGCCAGGACTGTTGAGGTGACAAACCTTCAGTATTAATCGCTGAGGTGTGACATCCCCGCAAATACACGAATCATAGCAACACCGTTTGCAGATCTCCTCTTTCAGACTGGCAACACCATTGTCCTTGGAAATGATCATGCGGGAAAAAAAAAGTCTTCGCATTCAACGAAGATCCAGAGTGGCCAACTCTGGTTCTTCGTTGAAGGCGTGTAATCAACCATCGAGACGTAGAGAAAAAGTTCAAACAAAAGGCTCTTCTGGCAGGGCATTCCCATTTGGACACGTATCAAGAGTCAAGACACGCATACAACACAGGCGCAGGAGCCGAAGGCACTTATATAAGTCGGGACGGTTTGAGGACCTTGATATATTTGGGATCGCGGATACAACAGAGCAGATGTAAGGAAGGATAGGGAGAGAGAAAAGAAGCTGGAGGGGACCGAGGTAACAAGTCCTTTTAAACGAGTCTCCGGACCCTGAAATGTATGTGGCATCTTGAACATTCCAGGTTGGCGTTTGAAACGATAAAAGAAGCTCGACAATCGACGTGATCGGGGTGTGGAGGGAAGCACACAATAGAAGCTGCCCACTACAACCTACAGGCACCAGCTGTCGCTGCGGCGCGGCCCTTGCCGGAGATTCGTTAAAGGGTACAGTCCAACGACGGTGGAAACAGGCGTCGGATTCTTCTATCGAGACCGCTTCGCTGTCAGTGCAAAGCCAGATCTGGTCAATACGAGAAGGTGATTTCCGTGCGGAGTTAGACATGTATTCGAGGTGTGATGATGAGAAAGGCCAGGAGGTGCACAAGAAGATCTTAACCGTGACTGGAGCCTTGGGGGCGAGATGTTAATAAATCGACCGCAAAATGCGACAGGATAAGCACAGGTGACATGTCACGGCCAACGTGCCTTACATGTCGTATGGACTGCAGTACAAGCTGCGGCTCATATGTTAGAACAGCATTGAAATAAAAACGATAATTATGCTCGAATCTCGCTACTTCTTTGCCGCCGTAGATGCAAACCATAAGTGCAGGGTTTCGTACGTGTGTATCGACAGAACCTGCGCGAGGCTCCAGACAAGGAAACCCAAATACGACCATGAAATTTCATGAAATCTGAGCGGCGGCAGTTGCCGTGTAACTTCCCAATCAAAGTAAGAGTACACACGTGATCGTGTGAAAGTACAGGTTGATTGAGGACGTCGGGCGTGAGCAGCGCATGGGACTAACGTACGGTAATAGAGACGTCCCTCGATGGGAAATGTTGCACAGTCAGGATGATCCAGGGATGATCGATCACGGCAGCAGAACGGAGGGATCGAGATCCAAGAGATACTGCTTCCAGAAACGCCAGAAAGTTCACACGGTGTGTTCCTACCAAAGATGGAGGTCTCGGCCGCGGTCCTGTGCCCCGTTATTCCTTTCGCCTCTTTCCCCCGCCTTATTCTCCGCGAGCCTCCCGCCATGACCTGCCATCGCCTGTCGTCCTCGTCCATGCAGCTCGTGTGATCCTTCTGGATCCTTGGAAATACTCATTATCATTACAAACACCCCACGTCCGTGCCAGAAGCTAGTTCGGATTCAACTCCGGTCAACATCATATTTGCATACACTCCGACGTGTCCATCTCAGGGATAGTTCGTTGATAGCCCGGCGGACTCTAGAATGCGCCTTCGCGACCCGCAGGGGGTGCCACACTCCCCATCTCAGTCCTTTTATATATTTGACTCCCCGCGTTCGACGTCTTTGTCCTTTTTTTTCTTTTTTTTTTTTCTTCCTCTCTTCCAAGTACTCCCGTAGCCGAGAAATATCATCCATTTCTCATGACAGTGGAGCCCATTGAGCTTTCGCCCATATCCGACATGTTCGACCCAATGGACAATCCGTACATGCCCCGTAGCCAGCAACATATCCAGCCTCGCCCTCGATCCCGCCACCGACCTCTTTCTACACCGCTTTCCCGCATTTCCTCCCGCTGCCTACGCACCTGCCATATGGGCTACTAGCCCTGTGGCCGATGAGGAGGAAACGGCGTTCGACGTCGATGACATCGACGACAACTCGTCGGACACAGTTGATCCAATCGAGGATCATGAATTTCCGACCTACTTTCAGCAAATTGGATCGCCTCCACGCCTTTTCCATTCCCATGGTAGCTATGTTCTCCCGGTCGACAGTGACGAGACCAAGGTGTGTTATAAGTCCGTGCGTGCGAGACATGATTTCCTTACCTCGCGGTATCCAGCGGCAGGAAGCTCAGCATATCCTGCTCCGTATGATAATCGGAAGCAATTATGACGCCCCCGTTAGGGAATTACTCAATAGCAATCCCGGTGGACGTAAAGTTGTCGATTTGTGTACCGGCGCTGGGCATTGGTGCGTCATCTGCCTCTTTGTTTACCTTTTGCAACCCGATTCCGTGGCCATGTGTCGGGTCAATTGCATACTTGAGAAGCCGATTGCCGCACCCTTTACTTCCTTTTCACATGGCAGACACCGGATCCGAGATGTTCTGGCGCGCATCGGCTCGAGGTGTCAACGAGGTGATATTAACGTTCTTCCAGGGTCCTAGACATGGCCCGAGAGTTCCCCCACGTCAAATTCCGTGGACTTGACCTTGGTGCGTGTGGCTTCCTTTTGAGGCATCAAATGTTTTGTGGCATGTTAATGACCTATCGTGTTATACCCCGTAGTCCCAATCCAGACGCGCTATCCGCCTGAGAACGTCCGTTTCGAGATTGCCGACGTTACGGAAAGGCTCTGTTTCGCGGATGCGTCGGTCGACGTCGTTCACGCTAGGATGGCCTGCCTCGGTGTTCGTTGCTTCTTTCCGTTGCTTCTTCCCCTGCCGTCTCAATGACCATTTTTCAGGAAGAGGCCGTTCCGGGCTTTCTGCGCGAAGTCGCGCGTATCCTGCGCCCTGGCGGGCTATTCCTCAGCGCGGAATGGGACGCTCACCCGGCCCTGCACCCCAGGCACCCGTGGGCCGGGGGGTTCGAGGACTACATTCCCCAGAGTATTACGTTTTACGATATCGCATCGTGCGTCTCGCTTCTCGCGTCTGCTTATCTTATTCACGTTACTTTGGCCGTAGGAACGCCGTCCCGACACTTGCGCCGAGCATCTACACCCTCATCACCCGGAATGGTTCTTTCGAGGAGCCCGTGTCGACGCGACGCGTCATACCCATCTCCACGCCACATGCGACGGGCTCGAACGGACTCCGCTTCGTCGGTGAGGTGATGGAAAGAATCTCGCAAGGATACGCGGATGCACTCGTGGCGGGGCGAAACGTGCCGCTGGGCATCGCGGAGAATTTCAAGGCCGAGCTGAGCCTGAGGAATGGCGTCGTAAGCGTTTACCAGACAGTCTTTGCCCGAAAGACGGTCGTGTCGCCTGATTGATGAAAGAAGGGTAGTGACGATAGTTGAATAGACGTCGCTTACCTTGTTTTGTCGTTCTTCAAGTTTGCCACTTGCTTGCCACACGACAACGCTACTTTATTTATCTTTTCTTAATAAAAACGACGCTTTGTATCGACCAATACTCAGTCCATCATCACTCTGCTCTATCTAGCATGACCTCCTTCCTCCCTTCCCTTGCACCTGCAGACGTACAGCGAGCTGCCCAAGTACGCGTTCAGTCTTTCCTTTACACGAGACCCGCTCTCACTCTCCTCGATTCAGCTCATCCAACAGTCATACGACCCCGCATCCGCACACCGCCTGTCGCCAGATGATCACCGCCGCCTGCAAAGCGAGTTGTTCGAGCTGCAGCGTCGGTGGGAGGCCTGGGGCCTCGTCGTGCCCTTCCTATTCGAATACGCCGACCCGAACGTGCAGTTCTTCGGCGCACACACCGCCCAGGTCAAGATCTCCCGCGATTGGTGCGCGACCCAGCCACCCGCCCTCCAGCGTTTCTGACCGCTTTTCTTCTTAGGGAGAGCTTCCCCGTGGACCACAGCGAAGAGCTCACCGTCTTTTTACTCGGCATTACGGGGCGCTCGATCGCCCTTCATCTCAGCAAGGTCATCCTACGGAAACTCTTTGTTGCCGTGCGTCGTCCCATCGTCTCTCCTTTTCTCCTGGTCCCCCATCGTCGTTGTTCTTGGGTTGCGCCCAGTTATCCGCGCTCGCCCTTCGCCTCGTGCCCCAAGACCCTCCTCGCTGGCCAGGTTGGATTATCGCGACCGCCACCGCGCTCTCCGGCGCGGGCGCGTCCACCGAAAATATTTTGGACTTCTTCGAGATCGCCGTGGAGGAGGTGAACGGTGCCGACCTTCTATCAGGCGAAAAGGTGCGCAAATTACAACTCTCAGATCGTATCGATCTTGTTTTACAACCTCGGCGCACACAGGGCTCAGATGCTCCAGAGCCTACGAGATGCCGTCCCGCTCGTGACGCAGGCCATCGCCTCGTCCATCGCTCTGCCCATGGATCCCGCTCGACTGGGTCAACTGCAATCCGCGCTCAAGTGCTTCGAGGCCTGGATCCCTAATCTACCCAGCAGGTGCGCCCCTGCCCTGCCCGCCTCTCCTCTCTTTCCCCTCGGCTCCATCTTGCTTATACAGCGACATCACTCCCATCTTGCCTTCCCTGTTCGCGCTCCTCGACCCCGCCTCCCCCCCGTTCCAGCCCGTCGTGTCCGCCGTCCTGGCCGTACTGTCCTCCACCGCATTCGAGGATGGCGCTGGTGCAGTCACGCTGACGGTGCCGCTTCTGCAATGGTGCGCGCAAGCAGGCCCGCCCATCGTCAGCACCGCGCACCGCGACGGGCCGGACGAGACCGCGTCGACGCTCTGCCGGCTGCTCGCGGGGCTCGGCGACCACTCGACGGCGTACCTCGCGGAGAACCTGCACGCGCCGCTCGTGCAGGCGTTCCTGCGCCTCATGCTGTCGTTCACCGCGCTGCCCGGCAGCTACGGCGTCGACGAGGAGGAGAGCGAGCGCATGCTCGGCTTCTGGTATCTCTTCCAGGAGTCGCTCTGGACGGTCGAGTTCCCGCCGGAGAGCGACGCCGCGCGCGAGAAGGAGATGTGGGCGCTCGCCAAGGCCGTGTACGCCGAACTCGTCGCCGTGCTCAGGACCAAGGTTTGCTGGCCGACGCCTCCGAGCGGCTGGGCTAAAGGTGCGCACCTTTCCCCTCTTGCTCTCGATGTCCGAAGGAAAGAAACGGATAAGATGTCCGCAGATCAGGTCGAGAGATTTCAGGTGTATGTCCGTCTGCGTTGGCTCTTTGGAAACCCCCACGGCTGACGAGAACGACGCGCAAAGCTATCGGCGCGATGTCGGCGACACGCTTATCAACGCGTGAGTCCTGGTTTCTCCCACCTCTGTGATGCCCTTGGTGATCCCAATGTAGTTATTACGTCCTGCGAGACGACATGCTTGCATATTACCTCGGAGACCTCACGGAGCGGCTGCCCAAGCGGGCTGAAGTCGGAGGATTGGAAGTCAGTGTCGTGTCACCTTGCGTTCACTTCGACTGACACATATCGCCACAGGAACTCGAAGCGACACTCCACTGCATCATGTCCATCCAAGAAGCCGTGCCGTTAGAGGCTAACCAACACCTATTACGCCTCTTCAGTCCCGACGTCCTCGGTCAGCTACCCGTATCTGGTGGTCACCGCATCCGGCGTACCGTCCTAAGCCTGATTGGTATGTTTTTTCTTCTTTCTTTGCGCTCGGTATCCCCTTCGCTCACACCTCCGGGATAAAACCAGGTTCCTACGCCTCGTGGTTCACAACCCTTCCTGTGGAGTCGAGGGAGCCCCTACTCACCGTCCTGAGCTACGTGGCGCCTGCGCTGAGTGAGGTAAGCCTGTGCCTGCCCGCCGCTAATGCCCTGCGCGATCTGTGCGATGCGAACCGCGCTGCTCTTGCGCCCCACATCACCGCCTTTGGCGAGCTGCATGCGGGGCTCTCGAGCGTGCAGGACACGGAGAAGGCAAAGGTGCTGCAGTCGATCTCGAGCGTGATACAGGCGCTTCCGCCGGACGAAGAGATACCCCCAATCGAGGTCCTGTTAGCAATTCGCTTTCGTGGTGCTGGGTGGTGAACACAGAGTCCAGGTAATCGTGCAACCAGTGGTGGCGAAGCTGTTCCAGGCATTGCAGTCGTCCTCACAAGTGCGTCACCTTGGTCCGCGCGAATAAGGGTTAACAACTATCATAGATACCAGAGGAGGCGCGCGTGCTGGCTATACAACAACTACAAATACTCTCCGGCGTCGCAAAGGGTCTCACTCGGACAAGCGACCCCACCGGCTTCGAGAACTCGCCAGCCGCAGAGGAGTTAGAACGCATGCAGCGCGCTCGGGATGATATTCGCGTCGTGCGGTTGCGGGAGGAGATGCTGCGCGCGATTCAAGGGGCCGTCGAGCTGTGGTCGACGGATGCCGAAGTTAGCGAGGTATGTTTCCTGTGCTAGGGCCTTCGTTGGTTCTCAGCCAAGTGCCTATATCACAGGCGCTCAGCGACCTGTTCAAGTCAATCACGGCGCTCTCGGTCCGACGCCACGCTCATCTCGCTACCGCCGGGCCCGCTGCTGGAACTCGTGTGCCGCGCGGCGCAGCGCCAGCTCACGGCCGTCTGGCTTGCGCTGGCGAACATGCTCATCATACAACTCGATCCGCCCGCGTCGTTCACAGTCTCTCTACGCGCCGTGCCCTCTAACGAGGTGCTGACGGTCGTGCGCGACGTCGTGGGCGTGCTGTTGCAGGTGACTTTGGACACTTTGGGCGTCGAGGGAGGCATGGAAGCAGTACGTGGGTCATCTATCGGGCTGGCTATTCTTTGTTTTTTACCTTATACAGAACCCCGATATCGTGCAAGATTTTTTCAATTTCGTAGAGAAGGTAAGGTGTCACTCTGGTGCCCTTTGCCTGGAAAAGTTGATTCACGTGCCAACTCAGGTGTCCTACCATTTCGTCACGGTGTTCTATCACCTTCCGCGACTGTCCTTTGATGCGCTCGTCCAATGCGCGATATCCGCCCTCAGCCTACAGGAGCGCTATTCCCTCGTAGCGGCATCGACGTTCCTCGTACGCCCGTCTCCACCCTCCACGTGTCCCATTCTAAGCCCCCCCCCCCTAGACTGCACTTATCAAGGACACGCAGGCGAGCGACGATTTCGCAGAGGCGAAGAAGCTCCTGCTCGACACTCACGGGCACGCGATCATGCGCTCGCTCCTCGTCGGCTTTGCGGGCGTGGCGCCAAAGTCGGCCGTCCCGAACCTCGTCGAGCTGTTCTCGGCCCTCGTCGTCAAGACGCCGCTCGAGAGCAAGCGGTGGATCCTCGAAATCCTATATGGGGTTCGTGTCTTGTATGTGTGGCGCATTACATTGCATTGACGCGACGACGCGCAGAGCGATTTTTCGCAGTCTCGCGCGGGTCCGGACGCCAAGGACGCTTTGGTAAAGGCGGTATTCGGGCACGCTTCTCTCACTCTATTTCTCTCCCTATCCTAATTCTGACGTGCGCCTTTGCCTGCACCAGTGGTACGCGATCAATACGGAAGACGCGGGATGCCGTGCGGCAGTTCACGATCGTCGCGAGGGGGCAGGAGGGCTCCAACTTTGGTTATGCGTGGTAGTAGAGAGAGCCGCTGGCAGCCCTCGTAGATTTCAACCATACTATATCATCCTCTCGTTTTGCGTACGTATCACGATCTGGGAGTAGCAACCAACCACTACGGGCTTACTTTAAATGAATTCTACAACATAAGTCGCTACTACTGACAGATGATGAACATCGTTGTGTCTCTCCAGCCAGTTTCTAGCCGCTCCCACGGGGCGAAGTAGAAGACTAGTAGAAGGCCACTCAAGGACCCCACTCATGGGCTGTCCCTGAAGCCCAACAGGTACTTCATGACCTGGAGAGCTGCCTGTACAGAGTATATATCATCACACAGTGATCAAGTGATCCCAGCCGTCCTACTTACCACAGGTGAGAATTGCGGTACCCTGCAAGGTATTGGTGAGCACAGCGTTCCAACAATACAGTACTACACGACCTACATGTGTCCGGCGAGCGAGACCTCGACATAAGCCAATCCGCGCTCAGTGTGCATGTTGCCCAAGGAGCCAACGCCATCGACTATGAACGAGTCATTGGCAATGGGCTGCTGGAATCCCTGCATACCGGCCCCTTGAAAAAAAAAAAAACATCAGTATGCCCTACCGCCAAAACGGGAACGCCTACAAGTCATGCTAAATAACGAATGCTCAGCACAAAGTCTACGTTTCGGTACCGTGAGGGGAGGGCTTACTTCTGAAGCACGATGCGGGCGCCCTCGGCGATGAGAATGAAGTCGCCGAGACCGTGCACGATCACCGACCGGTTGCTCTTCTCGATCACATTCGGGAGCACCGTGAACGCCGGCGGGAGACTCGCGTCGCCGTGGGGGAACACGTTGATGTCGGAGCACTCGGCCCAGTTGACGGTGGCCGGTGCGTGGATCGCCGCCTTGACGTCCGGTCGATCGAAGTACAAAGGTGTGGTCTGGGCCTGGAAAAACGATCCCCTACCGGTGGTTTTAGATGAAGGACCAACAAAAGAAAGAGGTGGATATCTACGGGAAGCCCAGTACATCCCACAAGATCGGAAACTTGTACAAAAAGAGTTGAGGTTCCCATCAGTCGACCACGGAGGTTGAAAGGCGCTCACCGTGTCGAAGATACGGTATATGTTGAAAGCTGGGTTGACGAGCAGCGCCGCATCGAAGATCATGTCCCAAACATCGCAACCCTTATCGAATTCCGTGGATTTCCCGGGGAGCGGCAGGAGACCTTGCGGTGGGAACGTGACGTGCTTCGCTATGTAATCCGCATAATTACACTGTGCTGCGACCGCGTCCAAGTGCGCGAGGAACGTTTGACTGTACACAACTCGCTCAGTGAAGGTCGACGAGGGCAACGAATGACCAACTTGAACGCGAACACGTGCTCGTATTTGTGGACGAAGCCGACGGCGGGAATTTGGCTCTGAACAACGTCCCAGCCAATAACAGCTACGTTGGACTGTGAGGATGGGGGGGATTCCGAGTTGAACATTAAAGGACTCACGGTCGTTGATCCAGATACCTTGCAAATCTAGATCGAGCGTAGACTGCGTCGTATTCTCGAAGATAAAGTTCGCAATGTCTAAATGCCGTTCTTAGCGCAAACAAGACGGCCCAAAGACGCCACGTACATGGTACATACATCCCTGCGTACTGTTCCAACATCAGAATTTGAATTCGTGATCACGGAAGATCCGCACTCACACTTTCACCAGTGAGATAGAACTTCTTTCCTTTCAGTTCCGAAAAGATCGCTAGGAATTGCTGCAAGAAGCCGACCAATTGCGCCGCAACGTCATTCTCGTTCTATCGTGACCGTGATGGTCAACGACACACTGGGAAAAATACGAGAGAATGCGCACTCTTGCATTCGGCGTGCCCTGCGAAAACCCGGTACCGACAGGTTGCTCGACATAAAGGACGCTGGAAAGATTCGTCCAACTCCATTCATTCTGCGTAGGAAGAGCCTGCCCAATTCCCCAGGTGAAAGGCTGAGATGTGTCAGGTGTGGCGGGTCGGATTGACAACGGCTCGTGGGGACTTACGCCGTTCTCTTGGAACATACCCTCCAGCGAAGAGCAACCAGGACCACCGTTCGTCCTAGAATATGGTGAGATCGGCCGGGTCCCAACGCGAATGAGCAACACACCAGAAGATAAGGTCGTCTAAGCTTCCTTCCGGTCCCGGAGGGAAGAACCAGAAGAACAGCTAAGCGTGGAGTCAGGAGAAAGTTGGCATGAGAAAGTCCGACCGAAAGCGTACCTCTCTTGTCTCATTCGGTGCTGCGCTGATGGGGATTAGGCCGGACCACGACGGACCGACATCAAAGTTGACTTGAGGGATGGTTGTGCCATCCACAAAGAACTCTGCAAACGTGTGAGACACCAGGACGTAAAAATTATCCGAGTCACCCACGGGAGGCTTTCGGATTGGAGAAGGTGATATTTTTCACCCTTGGAGGTGCTGGGGTGTCCGTGGCGCGACGTGCATTACCCGCAGAGTTTGGACCACGGGCAGACCGCTCCCAGCGCTTCACCGCTTCGTGGCGTTTCGTGTTGAGAGCGCCCACGGAGGTGTCACGTGCTGCAACTGTGCCTGCCGCAAAGAGCGCCCCACAGAGCAGACCGACCAGGGCGAGTGCACGGGTAAGACGCGCCATGAGTCGGAGAGTGTATAGGCATTTTGTCACCCACCCATTTTATACGTTGCAACACCGTGAGATGGAGCAGTCAGCCTATCGGAGGGAAAGAAGAACGTCGTGCATGTCCATATGGTCACTGCCATTTCCGCGTGTCCAACCCGACCTCGCCGACACGGTTCGCTCAAAATGGTTGAGCCGCCGAGCCAAACAGCAGGAGCAGCACCTCCGTCTGAGACGTTCACCCTTCGGTCTGACCACAGCCAACGAGTAGCGGATAACCATTATCGCGTCCTTCCCACACAATGTTGATCAGGGGCAGAATTCCATGCCTCTGTTACCTGCTACTTTTATCCGTATCGTGTACACCAACTACACCGCGATCTAGGACGGAATCAGCGAATAATTCCAGGTCAAGGGCAAGGTCATGGTGTATCACCGAAATGAGATACAGTAAACACTGTGGGCCCGAATAGGCAATGCCTGGGAAAGATGGCACGCGGCGAATCCTGATGCAATTCTCAGGCTTCTCTCGTGCAGCACCGAGCCGACACCGGCAGTGGACAAACGGGTACAGTAGTGTGCACTTGGTGGGCTGATCTGTGGAAGAAGCACACGGCGGACCATAGTTCAAGAGCGAGAGAATTGCCATGGCATCTATTCGACACGAATTCGGATTCTTCAAACTTGAACCCGCTGAGAGCGACAGGTCACAGCCGTCAACGAACCAAACCGCTGGTATTTGAATATTTGAATGCTCGAGAGCTCTAGCTTATGTAGGACCTTGATAAAGCGACCGCAAGCGGTACAGAATAGGGGGTTAGCAACTATGCGCTTTGTTGCGGGTAACATGTATCCTACCACATATGGTCAGCTCTCGGATCATAGTCGCTACAAGTCAGAGAAGCAAGGGACCTCCAGTCGATCGCTTGCATCCTCTCATTCGAACTTACTATTGCGCTTTTCGAGGTATACATTGCGTCACGACACGTATCTTGAAAAGTGCTTTAGTTTCCCCGAAATTCATTCCGTCGTCGATGTGTTTCGAAGAAGACCTCCTTTGACATGGCCTTGACGAATGAAACTTATTCGCATTTGCTCTTTGAGTCTCAGACTGCAGCTGACCAGTCCTTCGAAATTACGTCGCAGGGACCGAACCCGATTCTGTACTGTTGACACATGGTAGCACTGGTTTTCTGTCTTGACGGCCATCGCGATGCGGCTGATTCCCACGCCACAGAATAGGAGAGCCTGGTGTGTGGAGAGAAGAGGAAGGAGAGAAGAGGAAGGAAAGGGACGGCTAGTACAGCACCTGTGAGAAGATAGCCCTGGGGAATCTAGTGGAGACCGTGGAATCATCATGTTCGCACGAAGGGGAACCTGGTCCTGCATCATTGACAGCTGCATGTGCGGCATACTCCAACTGGCACTGGAGTTGGGGCCATAGTTGGTCCTGATCTGGCTACGCCTGACCACTGGCAAGGGCCTGACACAGCACCCGAAAGTCACGGTGCTTGTCCGACGTTGAACGTAGAAGGGAAGGACAAGCACCAAGGCATACCGTCGACTCCCTTCTATCTGATACCCTCAATCGCCAATCCCCGATAGCTTTGTACCAAAACAACGTTAACCCTAAGGTTGTCTTAAAGGGATGACCGGTGGGCACGCAATACTTGATGAACTCTCAGCCGAGATTTGGGAGCACGGCACCGTGCCAGTGAAATCGATACAGTAGGCTACCTGTGTCTCACTTTGGAGCGAGACATACTATACAGTATAGACCACATGTCAAAAGCTACCTACAATCGAACTCGGTAGCGAGAATTAAGGCGTGAATACTCTTGCCCCCTCCCTGTTTCCGTGACTTGTGTTTCTTGAGGTCTCGCTTCCCTGGTGAAAAGAAACGGTGAGGGCCATGCATCCATGAACAAGGAATCTGATGCCGACAACCTTGAGCAGACCTCGTACTCTGTCCAGCTCGTAGTGGAGCCCTTGAAGCTATCCCAACCAGTTATCAAGACATCGATCAACCTTTTGCTCGAAAGGTCAAAGCTGTGCCGGCTTCTTTCGGCCATCAAACTTGATTGGATGGTATCAAGTCAGTCCATGAGGGAAACAAAGATTGGTGCTTCTTTTCACAAACAACAGCACACTGTCACGTATCAAAATCAGGCTCGGAAGCGGATGATGACGGACTTAAGCGCTCGGTGTGTGTAAGAAACTGAACGTGCGTTTCCGCGTTTCCCCAACTTGAAACATCCGCGGCACGCTGACGCAAACAGTGATTCCGCTTATGTCGGTCATGATTGAACAGGGTAGGAGGTGAAACAACTCGCCAATAGACCTATTGGTCGTGAAATACAGGTTGCCGGCGGCGTACATATATCAAATCTATTCCCCGTTGAAGGCCTCACTTTCCTCCTGCATCTGTTTGGGTATCTATGTGAGCGCTGTAGAATCATCGCAACAAAAAAAAACTTGCCCACGGACGATCTCTGGAACCGTACCGCTTCGGCGGCCGCTCGTAGCACACCACTCGGTCTATCTCCGCCTCGTCCTTTAACGGAAAGACGATTCCAAGTTCATAGTTCGTCACCTAACCCGATTAGCATTGGGCCGACGCTCGCCATATAGCAGAGAGACTCACGTTGAGGACAGGTGTGAATCCTGACCCAGAAAGTGTACCCCACGCTGAGGGCGTGAAGTTATGAGACCCGACGTAAGCGTAGCCCACTGCGTCGTCTTGGTCCATCTTGACCTCCACGATGTCCGAGTCGGTCTCCGAATCCGAGTCTGCATCAGACGACGAGCCAGCACCAACAAACATCGCGATGATCATCTGTTCAAACAATGTTGTGAAACTTTATTGGACGAGCGTGCCGTGGCCCACCTTGCTGTGCATCAACACTCGCCCACGTCGGCTCCGCGACTCGCAAAACAGGTTCCGAGGGAACTTGGCAGCCGCCCACGTGCTCTTGCGACAAAACATGGTCCCGCCGCCCGCCTCGCCGAGCACGCTACCGCGCACCCAGTCCAACGTCGGGAACAATATCTTCAACGTGCTGGGGGACGGCATCGGCATCGCCGCGCGGCGTGATTTCGGTGCGCTGAGTGCTGCTTCGGGGCTGGCGCCCCGCGCAGAAAGTATGAACTCGGCGAGCCACCCGGCGCTATACGCCCCGATGGACGATCCCTGTAGGGAAGTTCGTTCGTGGTGTCTGTGCGGTCAGACATGTCGACGGACCTGGCACTCGAGCGAGACGACCCGCTGCTGCGGGTTGAGCCGGCTGACGGCGCGCATTAGGGCCGTGTGTCCCGACTTGAGGACAGCGGGCCAGCCCTCGTGTTTCCCTGCGATGCTCGGGACGAGCGCTGGTCGTACGCGAGAGAAGTCCCAGCGTGTGCGGAGCACGCCAGGCGCGCAGGGCCGTGAGCGGAATGTTGGGGTGCTGCCACGGACCTAGTCAGCGGTACGGGGGGACGATCTGGGAGCAACGCACATCGGTCGAGGCTAGATTGGCTATAGCAGGCGCGACGTTGATCGCATAAAGGACGCGTTCGAGAACCGAAGGAAAGTCATCAGATTTGGGTTCATGAGGGATAGGTGACGGCCGCCGAGGCACGTCCTGGACCCAGACCGTATTTTCGATGTCGCGCCAATCGTGATCCATGAGGTTCGCGGTTGAAACGACGATGCGTAATCGTCCTGATTTGTAGAAGAGTAAGAAGAACTACGCGACCAGGTCGATATCGGTGCAGAGATGCCAGTAGAGGTCGTACGCACTTTCATGTGCATCACCCCGCGCCCACCGCGCAAGAACGGCGTAACGCGAATCCAGTTCGGAAGCACTTGCTTTATAGTCGCGTTCCCACCCTCTGACGGTGAAGGTTGAGTCACGAGCACGACGGGAGTGCTGGGGGAGAAGAATGCATAGATCCAGGAGAGTTGGAGGGCATAAGTCGAGATGATGGCGAGTTCAATCTGCGAATTCTGGATCCGGAGCCTCAGCGGCGTGGGACGACTAGCAGCGATGAAAATACGCACGTCTCCGATAATCTGCGACAGCCTGAAGATGGGTTTGCCATCTTCTCCATTGCGCCTGGGTTCGACGTGCTTGTTGGCCGTTTGGCGCAGCTCGCCGTCCCAGAATACCTCAGCCCCCTCCGGATCGTTTGCCACCTCCTTCCCTCTCCTTTTTTGGCCGTCCTGGGAATCGGGTGAGCAGCTCATTGTTCTAGACGGTGTCGGACGTTTTTGTGGCGGAGGCGCAACCCCATTTGTGTCTTCTGAGTCTCCACGAAGTCGCTTGAGCCGCGCAAGGCGTTCTTGTTCAAGCTGGGCGCGCTCCGTCAGAAATGCAGAGCCGGATGGCGCGGCGGCTACGGGACTGGTGGCCTGGTCCAAGTCTGAGCCTGAGGAGAGCGTGATGACGGAATTGGCGGGCGATGCGGCTTCTTTCGAGGCTGCGATGGCGCGTACGAGATCCGCATGAAAGCGTGCTTCTTCGTCGTCTTCGTCGTTGTTCACGACGCGCCGCGCTGAGGTAGAAGGGGGCGGTTGGGTGGGCTCTCGAAGAGATAGCGCAATTGCTCTTCAAAGATAGCGCTGAGTAGACAGTCTCAGGGACCCATAATGCTCACCTTGCAAGGTCTTCATCCACAGACATCTGTGCCTACCTGCGACCTGGTTCCAAGCCTCGCGACGACGATCGCGATAACCGCCCGCCAGCCACATGGGCCCGGTCACGGTATTGCGTCATTACTCTGACCCGTTGCCGTAAGTACGAGAAACACGCTTCTTTGTAACTGTATCCAAAGGTAAACACCCATGTAAGACCTCTCCCATCTCTTGAACCAGCCTTCGAGCCTCCTTGTCGTGTACATGGTAAATCATTGGTAAATGGTAAAATATCTCTCTGGGTGGTGGTTGCTCCTGCACGACAAGTCGTAACGTTCCCAGTGGAACATCGTAAATGAAATGTTTTGACCCACTTGATAGCCTGCACAGAATGATGAGGTCTTCACTTCTCGAGACACGGAGCGGTGTAGGAACCCTTACGTGCCAATCGTTGCCAGTGTCGGCCACACACAACTCAAGTGTGATGACGACGCGCGGGATGAGCCATCAGAGAGAGATGGACTAATCAACGGTGAGCGAGGGTTAGCGATGGGCCAAGATCCCCGCATCGTGCCTGAAGCCTTCATTCTCGAACATGTCAGCGCATTGATTACGGGTACCCCCGTACATAATCGACCATGGCAGACGACGAGCTCTCACATGGTGGGAAAGGGGTGCGGCCCTCTGTGCGAGGGGTTTTCAAAGGTGTTGTGGAGGATGTACTAACGTTCTGATTCGATATTTCTGAAGAGATCCCTCTTGGGGATTTCCTCCATCAGCCCAGTGCATGTGTCGCAGGATCACCTATCGGTGAGCAGACAACCCCTTGTTATCAAGATAAAAGCCATTCTGGTCTACCCGAAATGTTATCATAGAGCGACTCTTGTGAGTCTGCGAAGACAACTCGAAGAGTTTCAAGCACCACGAGGTACTGTATGAACCGAAGTTTCACATCGATCTTTTGATGGCATCAGGCACATCATTGGTACTGTAATTCCCTACGACTGCCCAAATGCAAACAGGCTAGCTTGATAATGTAAGCTCGGTGAAGTGTGTCCGGTGTGTTTCAAAGTCTTCAAATTTACCACGACGGCTTCAATATTGCGTCCCATAAAGATTAGTGAATGGTTTATGCGGGCTCGGTAGGATCGAAAAGATGCTATGTTATGCAGACCAAGATATCAAAACAAACGTGAGGAAAACATGTCATGAGATGAAACTTATGAAAACCGGTTCATCGCGTTAAATGTCTGTCCTACCAACCCCATGGCTCGGAGTACTTCGGGTACAGGAATCTAAGTTCCTCGCAGTTCAACTGTTCCAGGTAATCGTCGAAGTAGAATCTCTCTCGCCGATCTGGCCATTGTTCCAATTCTTTTTCTCCGTCTGTGGTGTGAACGGTGTAAAAACTGACGTCGCAGAGGCGTACGAGACGAAGCGCTGGGAGACCGTTGTGAATGAGTGTTTGTATTTCGGCAGGTGCAAAAGGCAAGGACAGGAACTTGAGACCGCTTGGCAATCCAGGGGATAATTGCTGTGTACGTCGGTAATGAGGCCTATGAGGTTGCTCATACCACGCCAGAGGGAAAAGGTTGACTTACAGTTAAATCGACGATCGGCGCTGCGGGTCTGTGGACTCGTAATTCTAGGGCAGTGACGCCACGCGGGATGAGCCACGCTGAGAGTGCAAAATGAAGGTCCTTTGGCACGTCGATCGAGAGTGTGCGGAGGTTGGAGAGCGACGGCAACATCCCCCAGATAGCTGCGTCGTAACCGAAACCTGGTGATCGCAGCGTGTTCGACATGCAAAGCGCATCGAGCAAGGGATGCGCGCGCACGAACTCGGCCACGGCTGGAAACAGGTCCCGATCTGAAAAACCACTCGCCGCGGTATTTAGCACGAAGGACAGTTTGCGTAGCGCAGGGAACGAGTTTGACTTTGCGTTCGCGCGGAATACGGTTGACAGCATACAGCCGAGTTCGAGGTGAACCTCGAGACGTAGACACTCTAGTTCCTGTCCGTATACGAATAATTGTGAGAGGAACTCGGCGTTGGAATAGGACAAGGTAAGAAAAAGGTTCCGGAGACTGCTGGTAGGGAGGAATGGGGCCGGGTATATCTCGGTGTGGTGGATAACGAGGGTGTGGAGCGCAACAGTTTGGGTATGTAAGAAACTGTCGACAGCCAAGAGTGCGCCGTCGTTTTCGCCGCAGTACACAAAACGGTTGAGCGAACGTAGTGCAGGGAACGGCGGAGGTGACGGGGTTGTCGATCTGGGGGGAAAAATCACGATGAGAAGGGATCAGGGGGCTTGACGCTATGAAAAATAGGCATACGCGATAGCGAGACCTCGCAGATCTGGATGGCTATTCTGCAATATTTCGAGAAGCGGACCAAGAGCTTCGCTACTCATCTGGCAGCGGAAGACTTTCAAGTTGATAAGCTTCGGAAGGACAGTCGCCAGCATCGCTGGCTTAACAATCAGCCCTGAAAAGATAGTTACGAAACAAGTACACACCTGTCTGGAATGAGGACAAGACGTTCTTCGTTTTCTCGGGGGCCCATATAGTCAATGACCTAACCAGACCCGCGTATGCCACATCAGAGACAAGTCGAGTCAGAATGTCGGCACTACGCTGGGCATGCCATTTGTCGACGTCCGCGGCAACTTCAGTAAATCCAGATTCTAGCTGTGCGGTCCCGAATTGCAAACAAACATTCCTAAATAGAAGCTGGCTAGCGATCGAGGATAGCACGTGAGGGACCAGGAGCAGATTCCGAAGATCATGGCGGGGAAGGAACGACGCTATGTCTCTCCAAATTTCATTAGAGAAGCGTGGGGGTGGGGACATACGGCTCTGGAATCGAATCCAGAACTGTCATAGATGCACTTGTATCAGTAAAACCTGACTTACATTGCCAATCCCCGCTGGCATCTTCCCACCAGCCGGAGGCAGTAATTCCGTCGCCTCTCGGTGGCTGGGGTCCAACTGGAGGATGGCCTGCAAATCTAACGAGAGACAAGGACGGGGGTGATGTCAGGAGGGGATGCCTCTCCATAACAACAAGTAATATACCTTGATGTGCCGCACCACGCAACCCCGCCGCAAATCTAGCCTTCGCGCGTAGAAGGCGAGCCTGGATGACCTTATTTTGATACAGAGAAGACACCTGGAGGCAGGACTGGACCCCGTTCTCGATCACCGTTCTGGATCTTCATTCGGAGGAATTAGATGGTTCTAGACAACCGTTGCGCGCTGGTTACGGAAAAACGCACTCCGCTTTCATGGGGAGGTGTTCCATCGCGTAGAGGAGCACGTTCGTTTTATCGTTGCTCGAAAGGGCCGCCACGACATCACGAATGCTGGCGTCGAGCATTTTTGGATTGAAAACCGACATGGCATCGACAGACAGGCCAACCGATGAAAACGAGGCTGTCCATGAAAATAGAGAAGTTAGCACAACGCCCGCAAAATCGGATCGTGAGCAGGATCTCCATCGTTCAGCCACACCACCTGGGTTGGGTGGCTGTGCTAGCGGTGCTAGAGCGGGGGTTTTGTGGACTTGGCTGGTACGCACGTCTATCGGGAAAGTCTATTACAACTCCCGTATGTCGGTGAAACATTGTGGGTGGTAAGGTGGGAACAGTAAAGCACTCGCTGCTCTTGAGTTTGATGTTCGAGTTCTAGGGAATGTCAGCATGTTGTAACCACTCTCGATGCCGGAACTACTTCTTTGGCAAGCGTGAGAACCAACGGCGTACCGAGGCGCTACGGACTCACTACTGGCTTAAAAAATTGTTGCAAAAAAAAACTACATTGTATGTACTTCATGTAAAATTTTTAGTAACACCAACATGCGAACAGATGGAAGTCTTAAGAGTAGACGCACACCTCCGAGTCCTCCATTGCGTCCCCGACCGGACCGTATATGACCTTCGGCTATTACCGAAAGAGGTCAGTGCTGGTGCCTAAATCTTAATGTGTACTGTACCGTGTCATGCCAATCAAGCAAGGAAGTTTTTGGATATTTTGCCTAAGTATGTACGAGTGACAGTCATTGCCTCACTTGTTCTGAAAGTCCTTGATCTGACTGGCTACAGTGTGATCCGAAACGAAGTGCCCCCTCAGGACCAGTCTCGGGCTAGTTGCTATCTGGTTGCTGGCACAAGTCTCTCACCATGAGCGTTGAGCACGGCGACCCAGAAATTGGTCGTTCAACGAAGCTGTAAAAAAAAAGAAGGTTTTGGCACGGTGGCATGACCTAAACACCCATTGATTTCCGCTGCTGTCCTCAGTCCCTTGCTTGGTTCTCTCTCGCCAATGAATTGACTCCAGTCAAGTCAAGGTTCCAGTGAACGTCGACCTTGTCGACCTTGTCGTTGGCTTACGAAAGATCACATGACTGAAAATTAAGAGGTACTTGATACGACAAGAAATACGAGCATATCCCTTGGTATATCCCACGAGAAAATGACTGCGGAGTAACGTCGCAGGAAGCCGGTTCGTCAGTGATTATCAGTGAAGAGGTACCACACCGAGCATTCCAGATATTTGCAGTCTTGAGAGACCAAGGGTGCGTCAGATGTCCCTGGAAGGACAACACCCCGAGGCTCACATACAAGCGCAGTGGCCCTGACTACCGGAAGTGGTTGCGTACTGTGCAGTAGCGTGCTATTGAGAAAAATGCCTACCTCGGTAGGGCATGAGGTGTGATCATACAGTGTGATGGATAACAATCGTGTAGTGCCTCTGAAACAAGCACGGTGGCTCAACTCCTGTGCGCCCATTGCTCACCAGTGATGTGGCAACCGGTGGCAGATTGTTGTTCCGAAAGCCACTGCTACCACAATCAGCCTGATGGGGGTGACGAGGAACCATGCGGTAGGGCCACTCTACCTCATGGATGCTTACTCTGCGACTCGACCAGCTTGTAAGCCGGAGGATAGCAGACTCCGTAGGTAGACTCCTGGAGGCGCCGCGACACATTGCCAACGAGGCTCTACCGACGGAGCCATCCCCATGGGGCAATCACGCCCTATACTTATGCTGTCGCTTACTATACGCACCTGTTTGCTTTTGAAGCATCCTTCAAGCTCCTCGGATGAGTAACCGTGTACCTGAAGGCAATGCACCCAGTACTAGGATTGGCGCCCCTGCGAGTTCGAGTCAATCTCACTGTACGTAGAGTGGCACATAACTTATAAATCCACCGGAGAAACATTTATAGGCGTCGGACGCGCAAAGGATCATCCAAGACACGTCAGGTCGGAGGAGAGTATTTTCCTCTCTCGCCACCGACGCCGAATCATCGCCTCAAACTGGGCGCGCGAAGACCGCATGTCCGCGCCCGAGTAACCCCGTGGCCTTTCAGAGTACATGTGATGCAGCAATGAGGTCCTGGGCGGCGTCACGAGACTGCGATTGGTCTGAAGTGACCCACCCCCCTGGAAGTATGGAAGCAAGGTGGGCATCTTTGTGTTGCTTCCAGAGATGCGTCCTAGAGGAGGTATTCTTACTGTTTGCATCAGGAGCTCAAGTCATAGACTCCATTTCGAGTTCTCTACGGTCGGTCGGTGCAATCCAACAACCCAACAGGTGACCCATCAGATAAGGTGTAAGTTTGACATCTTGTCGCCCTCAAGGAATGGTGGTCCTCCACTAGAACATCTAGGGTCGAATATTCTAGAACCGACGAGCAGACCACGAAGCCCAGGATAACAAAATCAGAACAATCAAAGAGACAAATAATATCTAGCCTGCGAAGTACGTGAGAACGTGAGCGTGTCCAATGTTAATTAAACGCACATAGCGAGCTGACCTTAACTTAGCACCTAGCGTGCAGCCAGCACTAACTCTTTCCATCAGAATGGAACGCTTCTAGTCCCTCATATCATGAAGGGGATTTTTGGGAGGAGAGAACCCCTATGATTTAGGAAGACTCGGACATGGTGGTGCGTGTGACCATGAGTAGGCGGCCCCCCGTCGCGTAGCTCCAATTACGGAATGTAGGGAACCACAATAAGGGAAGGACTCATGAGGTGTATGCATCCGCATGTGTCAACAAAGTGGAAATTGTCTCGCTCTATACTAGGGAGTTGAGGACCAATCTTGTATCATGTACTGTCCCGGAATAAATATGGTTCAAAAAAAAAACAGAGAGGAAATTGCGGGCAGTCCCAGCCTGAGGATCGTTTTAGAGGCTCTGGCCTTACAATCGTGTGGTCATTCGAGGGAGTCCAAGAAGCGAAAATGGGGGCCTCGAGGCGCTTGTCGTCGCAATGCCCGTGATAACTCACCCGGAGTAACCGTGGGGAACTGTCGGGGTAAGTGCTATCTTCGGAGGCCCCATAGGTATGGAAACTACCTCCCCGGAACACGCACCCGAGTTCGAGCATCAATTGTCATGCCACAATACTTGAAGTGCATCTCCGTTCCATGCATACTGCACACGGATGTCGGGTGGATAACCACCCAACTCTGCACGTGTGATCATGATAGCGCGTTCATCTAGCTCGTTCATCTAGCTCAGATAGGTCATAAGTAGATATGGAGCCCATTTCGCGGTGTAGCGAGCGGCTCGTTCGCACCCGGAATGAGTGCTGAAAACTGCTGCCGCCGCTAAAATGTATCCTGAGTGTGTGGTGGAGGTGCTTTTGGATCATACTAGGCTAGATTGAGAGAACCCGTGAGTAACCGAGTCGCCTCTCTGGGGGCGGCGAGAGCGTTGTTGGTCATGATTGTTTGGTTCCTCCTACGTACGGCGGGGACCTGAGGTGTAGGGATTGATTTCAACAAAACGTTTCGATGACAGCTGCCAAGATGGTCTCCCATGATTTTGCGTGATCTTACTGTAAAGCCGCGACTGCCAGTTGTACTGTATTGGGGTCGGCCGATATAGATTTATCCGTATTTGGAATGGCGGTGCTGTATGGCGGACAGAGATTCGCTGTCAGCGCGTGAAATCGCAGGCACTACAGTAAGGACTTGTCTCATGTACTGTATGACTTCGGCGGCACTATTGCTGAGATCTGGGAAGTTAATTACAGTATGTCGACGCCACGATTGACAACATTGTTAACACGCCCTAGCAATGAACCCCCGTGACACAGACCACGTGTACGGGAGTTATAGACCCTTCGCAATTTTTTCGAATCATGCATAGTATGCAGAGAGGTTCCAAAAATTTCAAAACTCGCCGAGTTACAATAAAGTAAGTTAGACGTATGGCACTCAGAGAGTGGGTCCGAAGCTGAGTTTTAAAATCGACAAATCGGCGTTGTGGGTCTGGGTCGTGCTTCGAGTCTAGCGATGTATGGTCTAGTGATCGTCTCTGCATTCCTACAGCAATGAACGTAGGGAGTTTACCCCCCTCATGAACTCAATACTCAATACACACGATGCCAGTGGCCATGTGTAACTAAGCGATAATGTGAGATCTGTTTCGATATCTGTTGACGGTTACAGTAAGCGTGGGATTGACTGTCAGTACCGCAGCTACTGTACGAATTGAGGCTGTTGGACGTAGGCGCCCATCACATTGGTCCTGGTATCAGGATCCTCGCATCCTTGCGGCGCCGTGAAGCCGTGTTCACCCACTACGCGGTCTCACTGGAAGCTTTCAAAGCACGCCCCGACCAATACAATCAAGTATTCGTATCCCATTGGAGGTGTGTATGGTGATTTGATTCCCAACAGATTCAGACCCAACACTCCGACGACTTGGCCCTACTGGAGCCATTTAAAAGAAGAAGTGCAGAAGGATCGGAATACCCAACACCCATCGCAATTCGCCACGAACAACGGACAACAATCCGATTCGCTCTTACTCATGTCACAGTATCCCCTGCCAGACTCAACTTTCGGCTCCACCAACGCGCCTCACGGTGCGCCAAGTGGTATGGCTAGCGCTAGCACGCAAGCGACCACGGTGGACGGCCCATATTCCGAGCGCTCCCGAGCGAATGACGACGCACGAACGGGTACCGGTTATCCTGTTCATTTCTCCTCAGGAGGGGAGAGCGACGCGTGGCCTCAAGACGCTCAAGATGATTGGATCCCGGGTTTCGGAGCGATGGTGAGCAACCGAATGTCCTGAAAAAGAAAACATCATTGAACGCGCATCTGTATTGCAGGACCCCCAAATGCGGCGCGACGCGTTGAATCGCTACCTCCAAACGCCCAAGTTCACCTACGAAGGCATCGTGCGCGCATTTTGGCAGCAGCAACAATCGCAGGGCATAGTCGAGGCTCAGAGGAAAGCCGCGGAGAAAGAAGCCATGGAAAGGTTGCGCGCGGAGCAACAGCGTCAGATGGCGAGACCTGACGGGCAGGGACAAGGGTCGCAACAGCCGAGGCGATTCTAATCGACCGCGTGAGAGGCTCGGCTTGGTTGCTGAGGGGCGAATTGTTGCAGGATGTTATATATCAATTCGTCATGTAATCAAATCTGATATCAGAGACAGGATCTGTTATTCCGTCACTGAAGGGAGTGTGATGATCAGCAGTGAACTGTGTTGGTCCAATGGCCAGCCGAGACCCGTCACGAGACCAGAAACTAATTGTTCGCCCAGTTCATATGGAGGGATTACGCGGGAGTTTCTAGGGAGTATGATACGACTTACGTGGAAGAAGACTCGGAACCCCGAGGATGTGATGAAAGTTCTCGGATTTAGTTTCGACCGCGTGAGCAAAACTTGCGTACGAGCCGCAGACCAAATCATCGATAGGTATGGAGCGTCCCGATAGATGTTCTGATGCCGCGATCTGAGGGGTGTCCGGCGCTGGAGTGTTCCAAACCCATGGTATGTATCTCAAAATCCGAAAGCCGGGCACCTTCCTCGTCACGACATGGTCGTTCCAAAGCCCAGATTTATGGCCTCCAGTCATTGCGACCTAGGGTAAAAACAAAGTTTACATTGCGTGAGAGATTCCAAGAAAAGAAGAGTAAAGCTGCTGTATGGATGTCTCACCACCGTTGCTCCGGGTCTTCAATAATTAATATACCCAAGGGAAACAGGGTCCTTGACACCTAGCCATACACCGACCGGGAGAAGCGAGATCTCAGAAACTAGATTTGTAGTGAGTACAACGGTACTCTCGTAGTTGGAAAGTTGCCCTGATCGTCTGCTTAGTGAACGCCACACCCATACAGTCAGCTGTCTTCGATTAGATATCCAAGAAGCACGAGAGGCTAGGGCTTCCGGACCCGATTCTTCAGATCTGGTGAGGGTGAGAGTGCCAAGTTAGATGCTAGTACAGTACAGTACAGTAATGCATCGCCGTATTCCGAAATGGAGTCTCACGATTCATCGCGCCCTAGAAGTCTTGGGGGTCCACATGCCCTGTGGTGGCCGCACAGTTGCCACTCTAGTCCGCAAGTTGTTAGGCAGATACACTGTACTTCTAAACCAGCATGGCACACGCTCCACATGTACAGCTGTATGACGTCCGCCGCATCATCGCCAAACTCGCGGTTTACCATTAGAACGCACGTTTGCACTCTGGGCCCTGGGCTTTGAAATTCGACATGTCAAGTTGACAGCCCGCATGAAGGCAACCGTATTCGGCAGAGGATGTATACACGGTTCACTACATAGGGACTGTGTTCTATGTGTACTGTACCCAAGGCGCACAGAAATGGATTCAAAATGGGCGTACTGTAGCTCCCTAACACCGCACAATCCCCGGCGGACGCTCTTCACGTGGCAGGAACCCACCCCCTCTATGACTTGTTTCCGCCTCTTCTCTTTCAAATAAAAAAAATTTTCAAACAAAAAACAGGAGACAGAAAGATGACTTTGTTTCCTTTAGGTCTCATGTACTACATTTTTACTTTTGTGATGAGTGAGGGAGGAGAAGCAGAAACAAGTTGTAGAGGGGGTGGTGGGTTCCTGATGACTCCTACCTTACTCGCCTCCCCACGTGCCGATGCTTCTGCACGGCGCGTGCAGCTACAGCGGCGACGCCACCACTGCCCATGCCGGCGGGCGGGTAGCGGCTCAGCGCACGTCTTGCGTACACGCGCCGCATAACTCCGTCAGTCCAGTCGCCGTGGAGATTACTGCAAACGATCAGCGCGATCACTCCGTCCGACCGCTTCCGTAGGGGCCCTGTGGCACGACCCCAACATACCCCACGTTCACCGCCTTTTCCTTACAGTACTCCAGTTACGGAGGTTAACGGCTATCACCGAGACTGCGTAAAGCGTGTTCACCAGTGATACATGCAGATCCTTTCCTGGTAAAAAGAAGATGGCGCGCGCTCGTGTCGGCAAGAAGCGGGAGAACGGACACGTGCTACATATCATGCAGTAGCTCGGGTGTTAGAGGAACAGAGGTATCGGGCTTATGATACCGCCCATACAATTGCGCGCGCATACAGCGTGAGCCACCACCCGTACAAAGTGCGCCTCGTGGCGACTCTCCCACAAAAATGAAAGTCCGTCCTTAGAGCGCACGCACATGGGCGGTGATATAGAGGCCAACAGCACTCTCGGAAATGCCTACACACTTCGGAAATGGGCAGACAGGCGTGCCATTGGCGAGGAGCGGCGGTTCCTAGCCTGGCTTAGTGCGCCTCTGTAACAAAGCGGTTTCCTTATGTGCCAAATAGCGCGCATTTGCCCTGTTACAACATTAGTGTCGATTTACTGGTCGTGATATGCAGCAACATGCGTATTCAACGCGGAGGACCGCCGTTTCCTTATGGGGCCCAAATCATTGCCTCCTAGACCCGCCGGCGAGACGGAAGGGAGGCAACTCATGGATACTTCTCAAGCTACGATAGAAGTACCAGTGGTCTCGGAAAATGCCGTTCGGATATTCGTGTGAGGGCGAACGGCTCGCTAATAGTCGAAATGTAATTCCCCTGGTCCGCTCTAAGAGTCATAATAAAAGCTAATGAGATTGCAGGGCCTCGGTAGGAAATAAATGACCATGGTAAGGTAAGAACGTGCCAATCAATGTACTGAGCGATATTCGGAAATTGGTGGTGCTAGGGCTTGTGCTAGGGTGCAACATTGTCCTGTGAGGCGCGGAAACCCTACAGAAGAAGCACCAGAACCAAAACACATGTAGGGCTTCCAAAAGTGGCGTTAAGTTTCCAATATTTTGAAATTGATAGCAGTGAGAAGCTAGCTTTGCGGAACACACGATTGGGACCAGAGAGGTGCGCGGCGTGTAGGTGAAGTAGCTGTATTGTAATTGCGGCGTTTGCCGAAAGACCCCAACGGTGCGCTGGTGGGTCACTCCGACATTGAACACGACTATGAGCCTCTCCTCTTTCTTCTCTTCTTTTATCGGTACTCTTCACGCAGACGCTCCTGAGGAGTCGAAGGTCGCGGAGGCTGAACCCCAGGAAGTTGAAGAGGCAGCAGCTGAGGCAGAGGAAGAAGACCCCGAAGACGTGCGTTCCGTCTAACGTTGGTGGAGGTTTGTCACTGAGCACAGAATTTCTACGTGCGCAGATTCACCCCCAGCTGCGCGAAGAAGCGCAGGAGTCATCCAAGTGCAAAGCCGCTGCGCAGCACTTCTTCCACTGCCAGGAGAAGGTTCAGTCTGGCAAGGGCTTCAAGCATGAGGATTGTGTTGAGGAAATGTGAGCTCTACATCTACTGTGTCTTGACCACGTCCTAATGACGGTGGACCCAACAGGTGTACGTACTTTTTCAGACTTGAACCCCATGACTCTGACTCAGTCCTGCTCACCTGCCTCGTCCGCATCTCTAGTCCAGTACGTCTACCCTTCCCAACTTTTTTCTCTGATAGATTTCTCACCATCTTTCTCAAGTATGATGCACTGCACCGACGTGGGTGTATGATTTTTCGGCGTGTTTGTATACTGAACTTTTCCTAGAACGAGCTCGCTCCGAAACTCTTCGCCAAGTTGCGTTAAGCTTCCTCGTACTACCTTTCGTCAGCAGACAGTCTATCATCTCGTCGGGTCGGCGTCATGGTTGTTGATGTAGTAGGTAGAAGTTGGTATTAAAAGTGCGATAGCCAGCATCCACAATTAGACTTTGTTTCTTGACACGGGTCCCACGTGCGTCGCCTACGTCAAATGGCTGAGTTTGAGTTGTGTAGAGTCGGACCCTGACTGAGAGTGTCCGTGCCCTGGTTGTGTCGCCAATGCGACGAATCATCCGAAATACTGCCCTTCTCCTACCTTTCGCCGCTCTGACCGCCATGGCCGCGCAAAGCCCCGGGTTCACGTCTGCCTCCGGGATCTACAATTCCTCCGAGACACCACCGGCCTTCCCCTGGAACACCTACAACTTCTGCAACGCGCCGCACGTCAACGCCGCACATTACGAGCTCCCACCCCAAGCCGTCGCAGCGGGCCCCGGCGCTGCCCAGCTCCTACACGTCTCGGTCGTAATGCGGCACCACAAGGTACGCCCCTTCTCACGTGTGCACCGAAAACTGGTCCAACGGCGCACACAGCGCACGCCGGACAACCTCGCTGCCGCTGGAGCGCACGCTCGGTCCACCCGGGGGTGCGGCGTGGGACTGCGCTAGCGCGATACAGCTCACGTACGACCTCGGCGGCAAGGCAATCGCGCACGCCGCGACGACGCCCGCGCAGCACCCCTTCGCGCGCGCGATGTGGCGCGGGACGTGCGACGCGGGACAGCTCACGCCCGGCGGGCTGCGCGATGCCGCGCGCCACGGCAAGGTGCGCGCGTCGTACCCTCTTCCCCGGCCCGCAGCGCGCACTGAGCCGAGCGCGCATTAGGACCTGTGGGAGCTCTACCACGCCCGCCTGGGCCTCGTGAGTGCGCCGCGGCCGCGTCCAGACGAGGTGTGGGTACGCACGTCGACGGAGGACCGCACGATGCAGGTCGCAGGCGCCATGCTTGCCGCTATGGGCGCAGGGAACGGACGCGGGGCGTCCGTGGGCCGTGTACACGCAGCCGTCGTCCGTACGTCCCCTTCCCCCTGCTCTACCACCGTGCCTGAGCTGCCCCCCCCCCCCCCCCCTCAGATCGACTCGCTCGTGCCGGCGTACGCGTGCCCCACGGCCAATGCGGTGCGCGACGCGTTCGAGGCAGTGCCGGCGTGGACGGCGCATCTACAGGAGAACGCACCGCTCAAGGCGCGACTCGACGCCGTGTTTGGCACCGCGGGGCTCGACGCGTGGGCCAGCTGGTGTCTGTAGCTCCCCATCCTCTCTCTCATTTCTGATATATATTTTTCACTAGACGACCACTTTTTCGACGCGCTGACGGCACGTACGTGTAATGGCCACCCACTACCATGCTCCGGCGACGGGTCGTCGTGCGTGTCTGAGGCAGACGCGGCGTCCGTATTCGCAATCGGGGACTTTGAGTACGAGTGCGTGTTCCCATGCCCTCCCCCCATTAACAACTCATGCACCAGCAACGGGCAGCTACATCTGGCACGCCGCCCAAAACGCATCAATGTATACCTCGCTCACATTCGGTGTGATCGTCTCTCCCCTTTGTTTTCCAGATGGGACCTAACAGGCATCGACGCACGCAGGCGCGTTCTTCGCAGAGCTCGCGGACGCTCTCGCGGCACCTACGTTTGGGCACCGCCTCGCGCTCTACGTGGGGCACGATGGCACGTTGGTGCGCCTGCTCGCGGGGCTGGGCGCCGTCCCGTTGCGGTGGCCGGCGTTCGGAGCCGAGGTGGTCTTCGAGGTGCGTCTGTTTGTACGGCGTCCGATATTTAATATATATCTGATCTGCCCTAGGTGTGGGGGGTTGTTGGCGTGCGCTTCGTACGCGTGCTTTATGAGGGCACAGTGATCGGCGGGTTGGAATGGGTACGGCTGGCCGAGTTTGTGGACCAGTTAAGAGCGCTCGTGCCGGATCGACTCTTTGAACGGTGCATGGGTGATTGATAGCAAGGTACTCTCATGACTGACTTTTTTTGATTGATTACAAAACACGTATATAGCATGGTGGAGAGAATGTCTGTGCGCACAACACAAACGTTCGAACTTATGTAGCCTCCGCAAAACGAGTCTCGGCCTCCTCAAAGTTGATGACGTTCCAAATCGCGCCGAGGTACTGCGTGAATGAATAAGTCAGTTCCTGTACTGCTATAGATGGGCATAGACGGAGGGACATACATCGACCTTGACATTTTTATACTGGCACGTGAAAAGAGTGAGTAATACGACACGTTCAAAACAAAGTAGCGCACCTGAAGATAAAAAGCCTGCAATAAAACGTCAGACGTGAGTAAAAGGAAGGAGGAGATGGCGACGCACGTGTTCCCAAATGTCGACGCCAATGATAGGGACATGGGCTTAGCAAGGCTGGTCAGAGGGAGGGACGTCATTTCTCGGAGTAAACAAGCGCTCACCGAGAAGTGGATCTTGATTTGGGGTGGTGACGATTTCTAGAATTTTCGTAGTGGGGTTGTACGCAAGCCAGCCCCAGCCGCTCCCCTGAATTCCAGCAGTGGCAGCGTTGAACTGCTTTTTGAAGGTCTCGACGGAGCCAAAGTCGCGCTCAATCGCGGCTTTAAGCTTGCCGTCCTTGAGTTTCCCGCCGCCTTCCTTGACCGGTGCGAGGTTCTTCCAAAAGAGCGTGTGGTTGATGTGGCCTGTCGTGACGATGAAAAAGGGGTGGTTCGAACGACATGAAGATGGCTCACCTCCACCGTTGAACTTGAGCGCCGCTTGAAGAGCAATCTTTTCGCGGGTCGAGGGTGCCTTGAAGTACGCCTCTTCAGCCGCGTTCAGGCCATTGACATAGGTCTGGTGATGCTTTGAGTGGTGCAGCTCCATGATCTCTGCAGAGATGTGCGGTTCGAGAGCCTAGAGGGGTGACGTGAGCGAGCACGCAGAGACGAAGAGACGTCACTTACATCGTAGGCGTAGGGCAGCTTTGGGAGGGTGTGAATGGCTGCAGAACGGTGTGCGAGAGCGCGAACGAGTGGGACTCGGAATGTGGTCGAGAGCATCATCAGTCAATGACAGGAACAACACAAGACCCGGCGGGTAATATGTTAAGCCTGACTAAGCGCGGTAAACGGCTATTACCCGTGAGAAAAGTGTGAGAAGCCGAAAATACTTTACTGTCGTCCTGGGTTGACCGTGATATTGACTGTAATCCAAAGAGCGGCATAGGGCCGTCCAAAGCATTCTCACGAATGATCTCGTATTGCCGCGGCATCCGACTGATCGTCCTGGCTGCCTCACCGCGTCTTGGCATCCAAAACAGTTTATTTCCCACTGTGGCCATCTGTTATTTAAGACCTCAGCACCCCCCCAAAAGCTCTCCCACTTAACCCGCCCGCAATGAGCCTCCCCGTGCGCGTAAACCAGGAGCCCGACCTCCGCTCACCTGCCTCCTCAACAGAGACCTTCACAGACACCAACGTCAACGGCCTGCTCCATCTCGCCACAGACGGCAGCAGCAGTGCGCGCCCCGGGCCACCGCTCGCCTCATGGGCCGGCGAGCTCTCCGCGTCCTTCGCGATCATCGCCGAGCAGCTACAGAACGCCTCACGCACCATCTCCACGCACGCCCCGCCCATCTCTTCCGTGGCCGGCGGGCCGGCGGATCATCTGGTGGCGCGCCTGGACGCGATCGAGCTAGCGCAGGAACGGCTCGCGGTGGAGCTCGCTGCGCTGCGCAGCCTGCACGCGGGCAAGTCGCGCGCACCGGCGCCTAACGAGCAGTTCCTCCCCGACGCTGCATCGTCTGCGTCTTCCGGAACGTCGACGGCCTCCTCTTTGGCGGACCTCGAGAGGCGCCTCGCGGACGCGCTTGTGGTGCAAAAACTCGAGTATGAGTCTCGTGCTGCAGCTTTAGGAAGTTTTGTTTGACAAATGCGTGTTTTTTTTTTTTTTTTTTTTTCAGACAGGACCGCCTGTACGCCCGTCTGCACAACTCGCGTGCGACTGTGTCTAAGATGTCCATCATGGCGCTGCCGACCGCATCCGGCAAGCCGCCGCCGAACCACCCAAACACCAAAGGCGAGTTCGAGCACCTCACCAGTACGTTCTACCCGGCGTTCGAATAGAGACTGTGCTCACGTAGGGCAGAGGAACGCTACGAGGCGTTACTGAAGGCGTACGATCAGCCTATCCAAGGCGACACAGCCGCAAAGCGCGAGGCGCTGCGCGTGTTCCTAGGGCTGCCTGCTGCATAATGCTTCGAGTCGTTAGGGCCGTTCATTTTATAGATTTTCGTTAGAGTTGCCGTTACTACTACTACGTCCCATCGAAAACCCCGATCGTGTATATCGTACCCTAGACAGAGACCCCGAGATTCAACAAGAACGGACCCACTTGGCTCTGATCCGCCTGCCCGATGAGCGTCTTTACGCCCGGCTCTGCACTGAGCAGCCGCGTGAACTCACGCGCGACGTGTACACGCACGTCGCCCGCATAGGCGACCACGTCCTGTGCCTGCGCGCCGGCGGCAGCGAGCTTCGAGTACGCTGCCTGGTACCCAGCGGCCTGCTCCTCAAGATCGATCTCCGTCGCACCGGTACCGGTGCCGTCGTCGTCCTGCGCAGCAAATGCATTTCTTTCCTTGAACAGCCCTGCGAGCTGGCCGAGCAACGTGGGCCTGCAAAAGACGCGTCTCTGTGAGCGCCGAGTGGTACCCCGTATGCTGGCATGCCTCTCACCATGTTTTCACATTGGGTTCTTTCAGCGCGAGCGTGCTTTGGGTGAGTAACCGTGTCAGGCCGACGGCTGCCAGCTTGCGGTCCTTCAGGACTAGCTGCGTGATCTGTGGCACGACGAAGTTTGACACGATTTGAGACCACAGCCTGTGTGAATGCCAGCCCCTTGTCAGCACGACAGAGTAAGAAGAAAGGAAACGATCGCCATACCCTGACTGGATCTCGTCGACGGTTTTAATGAGATAATCCGGAGTGAGGCCATCTGCGTTGATCGCAAGCAGGTACAGAAGAAAGTACACAAAGTAGTAGACGTAGTTGTTCGTCTTGTTCTGTTGCATCCGCGTGAGCAGCGTCATGATGATCTGGCGGAAAAACGGTTGCAGCGCGGGCCTGACAAATACACGGAGCATTCAGCCTCCGCCGTCGTGATAGTTCGAAGCACGCACAGAGGGACATGTAACACGACGCTCTGCAGGAGCTCGAAACCCCAGCCATCGTTTGCCTTGCTCGGCACTAGCCTCTGCTGCACGATGCCCAACACCGACGTGTGCTGGTTAGCCTTGACCATCGCCGAGGCGTCGCGCGCAAGGAAGGCACGCAGCAGCGCGACGAGTCCTGGGATCGAGCCTTTCTGAGACCAGATGGCCGGCGTGAGAAGGAATGGGAGGAGCGCGCGGTAGTCGACTGGCACGCCCCTGTGCAGCGTCAGCATCTGAGCGAGAATCTGGAAGACATAGGGTATGTATTCTGCGACACTCGATACTCAGCACTCAGAGGTGACCTGAGAATTATTAATAACACACGATCTATGTCCTTTTGCAAGATTTCTGTAAATAGAGGAAAGAGCGAAGCCTCAAAAACCGTGATCGAGTCTGGCACTGTCGCGCCAATAAATCTAGTACATACACTGGTCAGAAACGTGGGGTAAGCAACAAAGAAACAGGGACTCGCAAAATAAGACCAGATATGCTCTCGAAAATATACTGATCAAAGTTCGGGTTGCTCGGGTTTTGTGAAATATTGCGGAGGATGCTAACGAGCCTCTGCAGAACGTTGACGGATTCACCGACGAGCGCCTGCTTCGCCGTAATGATAACTCTCGCAACACCTGAAAAGGCACGTCAAGCACAACACACAGGGGATTCAAACAAGGCACACGCACAGCGCATGAGGAAGTCATTCTCCGCAATGCGCTCTGGGCTGGGCTGGATCTCGATCTTGGCGAGTAGGACATTCAGAAGCTGGGGCGCGAACGGCTGCACGTCCGCGGACGAGAACCTATAAACTTGTCGATAGGAGGGAAGGGCAAACGCGGGGAAGCATTGGGGGCGTACATGAGCGTCGTGGAACCGCCAAGACGCATGGCCAGGATGCGATCGAGTGCCACCGCAGCGTACGTGTACACCACGACTTCCTGCGACTCGAGGCGGTTCAGGAGCAACGGCAGCACCGAGACCAATTGTTCCTTCGTGAGCTGTCGCGAGACAGATGAACGTGCAGCGCGCGTGATCAAAAGGAGAAAAAAACGCACCTGGTAGCGGAATGTGTACAGATACCGGATTGCATCGACCTGCAGCGCTGGATGCACGCGGCCGCTTGCGGCAGCCTGAATGTCGCCAAAGATGTTGTCGCCGAACCACTGCACGATGTTCACGTTCGGGTTCGTGGCAGTCACGCCTTGCTGCAATGCGCAGATTCATTCAGCTTGCGCAGTGGAAGATGAAGGATCGAGACAGACGTACCGACAGCGTCCCGCTGCGCGTCGCGACAGCCTCGAAGAGGTACACCGCCGCATCCTTACTCTTCCACGCGTCCTCGCCATCGCCCGCGGCCGAGGCCTCCGCGAGTGCGCGCCCAATCCACTCGAGCGCGACGGCGGTCGTCGCGCTCTCGCTGTCGGGGCCAACGCCAACGAGCGCCTTGATGACATCTGCGGCGGCCTGGCGCGGCGTCGCGACCTCAGATACCTGCAGCTCTCCGCGGACGTATTCGAGTGGCGTGTCCTCGAACGCCTCGATGTCGCGTGTGCGCAGCGCGAGGTTGGGTACGACCACTCCCGCGATGAGCCCCCGAATCGTATCGTGTGACTCGAAGATGTCGCGATAAGCGCCGGAACGGATCGCGGTGGAGATGAAGCGGAGAGATTGAGACACCAGCTACCCGTGCGTGGTCAGAAGGTGAGAGGTAAACGAGACAAAACACTTGCCTGGTCGTACGCGATGCCGAGCTGCTTGCCACCGGCAACGAGCTCCCACACTGCTTTGACGAAGACTGCTACAGAGCGCGAGCGCCCGAGCATTTCGGGGTACAGTTTGACGTACAGCTGTCGCAATGTTCAATCAGACGAAAGGGGGTAGAGAGGGAAGCGAACGGGCGCACCTCAGCGATCTCGATGACGCCCGTGCGGACCCTGGAGGGGAGGGACGGCGTAGCTTCGTCTGACTGTAAGCGGCTCAGGTCTAGTTAGTGTGAATGGCGCAGGCAGCGCGAGGCAGCGATGACGTACATCCGTCTGGAGCTGCGGCGGGTCCCATGCCATGAGTTGCATGAAGTAACCAGTGCCCTCCGCGAAGAAGGTCTCGTGGCGGTCCTCGAATTCTGGGGCAAGGTCCTGACAGGTGAGATCGTAGTAGAGGTCGATGAGTACAGCCATGGTCTGCGCGAGGAGTGGGTCCGGCGTCGCAAGGAGAGACTTGATGGTCAACTCGAAGAGCTGAAAGTATGGCACAAGGAACTTGCTGTGCACGAGCTTGATGATCGACCAGAACGCGTCCGAGCGGGCGCGTGAGCGCCACTCGCGAAAGATAGAGTGTGCGGTTTCGAGGACGCCGAGGTTGATGTTCATGTCGCTGCTGCTGAGCGATTGGACGAGTTGCTGGTAGAGGACCGGGGGAGCGAGTGAGTGAGTTGACGAGGTTAGTTGGGTTCATTGACGCACATCGATGAGATCGGGCCATCGTTGAGGAAAATCTAGCTCTGCTATTAAGGAGACGGACTCTGCGATCTGGGCGCGGATGGCCTTGTCGCTCGCGCCAGAAAGTGCGATCATCGCGGGAACGAGTTGCGGCTTGAGGGCCTCCTTGTCAGCTACAGAGATGGGGTGCTCGTCCTTTAGTTAGAGGCAGCCAGGTCAGGTCAAGTCGGGTGTCGATGAACAAAACGACACACATCTTCTAACCACCCAAGCTTCACCATGTTTTTGAGGTACACGCTGGCCGCGAGGCGTACGGCGCCGTTCTGGGTGGCATCAAGGACGAGTCGAAGTAGGTGGACGACAAAAGCAGGTTGTCGACTGTAGGCCTCGAGTGACTGCTCCGCTTGTTTTCTTGTATGTGGATTTAACGAGTCCAACAGGAGTTTCGGAATGTCTGACATGTTTCAAAAAGCCTAAGACTGAGCCAGAGCCAGAGACTGTGTACTGAACCTGAGCGCTGCCTGAGCGTGGCTTGACGCTCAGCCCTCCACAATATTTATTTTTTGTCCGCCAAGAGGTTACAAGTTTTACAGCAGTTCACGAAATTATATTATAAAAACAGGTCAAAAAAAAAGAGCACAAAGAAAAGACTTCTCAGCGTCCCCATGATGAACTACTCGTAGTTCCACGCCCTCGCCCGCGCACAACCCCCGCCCAACCACGATCCCGATCTCGATCCGCAGACGGGCCTCGAGGCACCCCCGCAAACTGGGCGGCTGGGAATCCCCGCACAGGTGACGCGAACGGTGTAGTGGTCGCCGCAGCGCCATTGGTACTGACCCCCATTCCCAAGCCTGCTCGAAGTGCGCGCGGCCCACTCGGGAGCGGGCGCACGGACGCTGGTATGGACGGTGGGACGTAGGAGGAACCAGGGCGGTAAGTGGACGACGGCGGCAGGCGGTGTGGGAGAGCACTGCTAGATGCGAGTCCCGTGATGGTGGTGGTGGCGGCAGTAGCAGTCGTAGTAGTACCAATAGAGAACGAGCGCGGATGTGTAGGGGGTGTCGTACGCGCCGTGCTCGTGCCTCCTGCTTCGCTGTCCTCGCTGTCGCTCGAGGAAGGCGGGGGCGAGGCCGTCCCACTCAAGCGCTGCAAGACGCCGTTGGTTACAGGTGCTGAACTAGTCGCCGGATCCGGCAGTGGGCGGGACGCGGCACTGACGATCCCCGCTTTCGTGGACGCGCTGGACTCGGAGTCTGCATGAAAAGTGGGCCTGGACGACAGGTAGGTTGACTCTACGTCGCAATCGCTCCTTGCAGCGTCATCTATTGCTACCCTTGGGGCAACGACATCTCGCGCAGCTTGCTCACAGCCACTGGGATCACGTGCCGCGTCCGATGATGGCGGATCCACACTGGCCCCAGATTGCCCGCTCAGAGGCAACGAGTCTGAGGGTAGCACCGCCCCCCGCGCCTGCTCCTCCTCCCGCTGCTTCTTCTTCCTCATCGCAAAGTCTTTCAAGGACATCTTAACTTTCGGCGTTGCCTGCAACGATGATGGAGGGGGAGACGATGGATCTGTGCGCGGGGATGAGGGTGCTGGAGGTGGTTCGGCATCCGGCAGGGGCCCTGGAACCGATGAGGTTTGGCGCGAAGGTGACGCAGGACACGGCGAGTCCACTCGGCTCATCGGTGGAGGCTGCACGCGCCGGAGAGGCTCTGAAGAAGTAAGTGACTGTGGCGATGGTGAACGCGCATTGAGTAACGGCGGATGTCGCGTCGATTGGGAATCGTATGGATCTTTGTCAACGTCCATCTGAATCGGGGTGTCGGCATCGGGAGAAAAAGCCAAAGTGGAAGTGATCGATAAGAAAGAAGACGCCAAAGTGGATAACTTAGGGGAAAGCGGAGACGAGTTGGAAGAATACGAAGCAGTCGGCGATAGTAACGATAAATTAGCAAAGGGAGTAGAAGGCGATGGTGACGCCAGAAGGTCTGGCGTCTTGGCGCTAGACAAGGACGGAAGATTGCTGGTGAGAACCCGCGGGGAACTGGAATGAGGAATCGATGAGACAGTCGTCGGGTCGAGATTGGCGGGCATAGGTGGTGGCGGCATATCCTTCGTATCTGAGACAAGCACATCAGCTGGGACAAAGTTTTAGACAATAGGGCATACGAACCAGAAGACACGAGATCAACTTCCATCTGACCCTCATCTAAGACACTCCCTAAACTGATATTGCTACCGCATGGGGAAACGGACGGTGACACAGGAGGAAGACCCTCCATGCTGCGGTGAATCCACCGTTTTCGCATCTTGGGCGGCATCTGCTCTTCATCTTCTGACTGGGGCTGGGGGTCCGAATCTGAAGGGGATGATGAGCGGTACGTTGAATGGCCAGCGGCATCGGGTAGGAGGCGCCGGGGGTGGAATGGACTGAGATCTGGTGTTCGGGGGGGATCGCTGACTTCCTGGCTACGATCCTCCTCCACCTGATTACCCGTTGAGGGAGGGGGAGGGGACGGGGACGCAGAGGAAGAAGCAGCGGCAGTTTTGACCTTGGGAACCTCACCGTCTAGGTGAACCGGTAGGAAGTAGTTTTCCTTCTGCACGAGCCCGATGGCATCAACTGTCGCGCGTTGGTCGCCGGGGCCAGCGGGTTGACCAGGAATCATCTCGACACCGTTCATGCCGCCATTGAGAGGCGACTTTTCACGAGTATGAAAGCCGCGCTGCGCACCGACGAGAGGACCGAGGTCGACTCGATGTGATCGCGGGTCCGCTCCACTCGGGTCGTTGGCCCGTTGAGACGGTGGAGAAGCGACGACGGGGAGGCGGCCGTCGACGAATTCGGCCATGAGGTTGAGAGCACAATCTTTGGCTTTGGAACCGCACGCGCACGTGGTAAAAGTAGAGCTCAATGCGTGGAGCATAGATGCCATTTGGTTGCGAATGTAATTGAGGTGATGCGCCCTGAAAGAATGATCAAACTGCATGAAGAACAGGGTGAGTGGCGCGGCGTACTGAAACATATGCGGCGCCTCGATAAGCGCAGGAAGGTGATGGACAGCATTACCATCATCCCATTCCCAACCCAGTACCACCTCCTCGTTCGCCTTGATATCGCGTAACGCAAAAACACCAAAGGTTAGGGTCTCAGGGTCGCGGCACTTCGATGACGACGGGTCGCGCTGGTCGGTTCCCTTGGTGGGTGAGCATATCATTGGACGAAGCACGGCGTTGGGCCGACACCCGCTGCGTACAAAGCGTGCTTCATTACCGGTGATTCGTGCATCGAGCGCGACATCTAGAGGTGGACCGAAGAGATGCACGAAAGGTTTCGGCATGCCGTGGTGAGCGTAGGCATTGAGGGGGTCGGAAAGGTAAGCGGATGAAGGAATGATGGTGGATGTAAAGGGCGTGATGAATTTGGAGGAAGATATTGGCTGAATTGTATGCATTGAATAGGACGGGGGGCGGACGGACGGGTTCGTGTGAGAGGAAAGGACTGGGTGTGAAAATGAAGAATGGGGGAGGGGACGGATGGACGTTGGGGACGTAGAAGGGGGGGTAGACAATACTACAGGGGTGTTTTCGAGTGGCCGTGGAGGGAAAGGAGGGTGCGATAGCGCAGAAACGCCGCGCCAGTGCTTAGCTTGCCTACGAAGATTGTCCCTAGTTTCCTGGTGTGGAACAATATCTTTGAAAATGGGGATGTAGCTATGCGTCCATGGCTCGTCGACGTTCACATGTTCATCTTCACCCACGGGCTGGACGTTGACCGACGGGCGACGTTTGCGCCGAGAATTGCCGCCCTCGATAGCGAGCGCGCTCTGACGGCGATGCTTCCTCTCGACGCTTGGACTGGTTTGGCGTCGCCGTTTCTCGTTGTCTGCTCGAAGCGCATCCTGCCTCCGCTGTGTCTGAAGACGTACCGCACGTTCCCGGTCAACTGGCCGCGGAGCGCATACCCAACATTTCCACTCTTCCGGCACACCCCCTTGCACGATCTCGAAGCAGGCGGCGTGACACCAGCGAGAACAGTCATCGCAAGCAATTGAGAAGCCGTCATCGAAAGAATAGCCGCATATACAATTGATGGAGTCTGAAGTAGATGCATGTGCTTGGTCGTCGTCTTGGGGCGCGGCGCGTTTGGACGGCACGGTCGAAGAAGAGGTGGCTGCTTCATCGAGATTGAGCAGACCGAGGGCGGGTTCAGTGGCATCGTTTTTCATGGGGTGATGGGCCAGCGTAAGGTGCTGGAGTTATTTTCCACCGTCACTGCCGATTCTTGGGTCGTAATTTTCGTCGGCGTCGTCGTCGTTGTGGTCGATGTTGTAGTTGCACTTGTTTCCCCCCTCGCCGCTGCATGAGAAAGTAGGTAAATAGGTACAAATAGAATTAGGACAGAACCGGGCCAACCGAGGCTGTGCAGCACCTAGGCCAATCCCGTGCAGCGTGCTCGTCGAACCCTAAAAATTTTAAAAAATAACGTCGTGCGTACATTGCATGCTTGCGGTGCATAACCACTACTTCACCCGGACAAATAGAAAAATAAGATTGGAAGGAACAAGAATAAACCATATAAGTGTGAGAGCGAGCAGAGCACAGCGACGGAGAAAAAAGGGGGAAAGAGGACCGAATATACACGTACATGATCCGTATCATCACAAAAAAAACAGAAGCTTTTATTAGTCCTTGCGAGGTCGTTTCACAGGACGGCCATTCTCCCCCTCGCCGCTTTGCACCGAATCCCCTTCGTCCGTCGACGCCGCCTGCGTAGGAATCCCATCACCTGCCTTATCTGACGCACTGGTAGCTCCGTCTGGCGCTGCCGAAGGTCCTTTGAGCCCGCGGAGGACATCGAGCTCGCTCTCGGCGCGTGTACGGGCCGCGCGTTCCTCCTCCCATAGACGGCGCATTTCTTCGAGCTGCGCCTGGAGGTCGCCCATGGCCTGGTCCATGAGGAGTTTCTCGAGCGTCCATTTCTCGATGTTGCGCGCCTCATTCTCTTTTAGGTGGTGGATGTACTGCACAGCACGTGAGAGGATCGCGCCCTTGGCCTTCTCGCCCGACCCGTTCGGCACGATACGGCCCAATTCATTGATTCCCTCATTGATGTTCCCGCGCCGTCGGCGCTCAACTTCTTTCTGCCAAATGTGTCAACTAATGCAGGGAATACACAATTGGAAGAACCGACATGATTGTCCTTCCGCTGACGTGCCCACTCGTCTGAGCCCATGTTGGCACTACGCGCACCGCGGGAACGCGTCGGCGCAGATGTAGAAGGAGAAGAGTCCGTACTCTTCGGTGCATCTACAGCACCCCCAGGCTTTGAACTTTCCGATGGTCGCCCCTGCGTGTCGGAGACAGGGACAGCACCTGATCCGCCAGCAGCAGCAGCCAGGGCGGAAAGCTGTCCGAGGTTGGGCGGACCGTTCGGGTGAGAGGAAGGACCGGGCTCGGCGAGAGAGAGGAGTGCGAGCGCTTGTTGTTGTGAGTGGACTGGCGGCGGGGGTGGAGGCTGTTGCTTCTGAAGGGGGAAGGGCAGTCCCGAGGGGCCACCCGCGGGTGTGTTATTCGATTGGGGTTGGCCGAGTGAGCCCAACGCAGATAGAGCCTCCGCGGCGCTCTCCTTAAGCGTGCCCTGCTCATCTATCAGTTGCTGTGCGGCAAGTCAGCATTCCACATGCCGCAAAATATAGGCAGGGAAGCTATAACGCCAAGTTGCCCGCTGCCTGGCATGGCGACTATGCATACGAATTGAAGAAAGGGCAGAAGGAGAAAGGGTATTGGTACGTGAAAGTGGGAAAAGGGTCTCGTGTCTGATTGTGGCCCAAGAGATTTTCCCACCCTTTTCAACAAAATAGGAGAACGATTAAAAAAATAAAATAAAAAGGTACGGGGCGACAATGGCTGCACAACACACAAACATGCATCCACGGTGAAGATGGACGACGACCTGCGATTGTCGGCACCTGACTGACACGCGAACGTGCCCCAGCCGTGACCCTCCCCCCGAATCACGTGGGGGCGCGCACAGGACGAGCCGATGGGTATAATCCCTGGATGTCCCCCTACTCTCTCTTATCACACGCACGCCGAGATGGAAGGAGGTGGAAAGGAGGACGAAGAGTGGAAAGGAGGAATAAGACCCACCTGGTAGACGCTCGGGAAGTGTCGCAGGAGCTGCACGATCTGCGCGCTGTCGAGGAGGTGCGGTGGCGCGGCTGGGTCGGCTGCGGGGGCACCGGTCGGAGGAGCTGCTGGTGGTTGGGGAGGAGCCAAAGCGGGGTCCTGGTTGACGGGGGTGGAGGACATTGGTTGCGTGCGATCTCGGGTTGGTCTTCCCCTGCGGGGTCTTATCTGGGCGATCGGAACGAATGTGACGACGTTGAAAAAAGTTTAAAGGGAAAATCGACCCTCTGCGAGGATTGTAAACTGAATAGCGAAGTAGTATCAGAGGTAGTAGAAAGGTAGGGAATAAATCGCTCGGTCGGGCTGAGGAAGCTTAAGCGTGGGGGCCGTATTCAAGGATCACGGGGAGCGGGCGGGAGGTCACGAGGACCACGCGCTTTTTCTATCACACACGTGAGAATCAGGTGCAAAGATGACAATACACGTGCAAATCTAATTCGGCATCTCGGCCATTTGAAATAGCGATCAAAACGGAATAAAGCAGAGATTAGAGTGGAGAATTCAAAAAGTATCGTTATAAAGGGTATTGAGAAATACAGATGGAGTGATAAAAAATAGAGGGACAGGGAGTCGACAACAGCGATACAAATGATGTCTTGAAATATATTAAAGAAGATCAGCACGACGGAGGCTGGCACGTAAGATACCGTCTTCCACCGTTCGTAGCGTGGCCGCAGTGCTCCGAGTATCCTGTGAAGTGGAAAACGATTGTTAAATGATGGCCACCGTATCACTACGGAAACGTACGATAACAGAGGTAAGGTGCACGTAGAACCGACGTGGTTCGGGCGAATGTTGCTTGGCAATCTCTTTGAAGTGGGATTGAAAATCTACAATAGGAGAAATATCAGCCGGGGCAACCCGAGTCACGCCACGGGGAAAGAAGAGAAGCGCTCGATACATTTTTTGACCGTGTCCACGTCATTGCTTCTATTCCCGAAGCTCGGAACATGCGTCCGCACCCGGACCCCTGCCCGCAGCTTCTGCTCGAGCAGGTCGCACTTATTCAAGAAGAGTATGATTTGCGTCTTTGAGAGCATCTGGAGGGAGCAGAGCGTCTGCCATAGCATGTACGTGTCTTCGAGCCGGTTCACTCGCCGATCTTCCCGAAGACGCTCATCGAACGACGATATTGGCGCGAGAAAAATGATCGCTTCCATGTCGTCAAAGTATGGATACCAATGGGCGCGCTGTCGCGAACAAATGGAATCAGCCACAACCGTGGGAAAGCGAGAAGACAGAATCGACCACCGACCGAAGACCTGGTCCCACCGACATCATACATTAGCCACTCGTGACCAGCTGTCCAACGGGATTAGTACCGAGAGGAGAAATGATAAGGCCAAATGAACAGGCGCCGCACTCTGCTCGACCCAGAAGCTGTATTCTTGCACCCCCAACGTACGGAGCCGAGCACGGATCACGTCGTTATCAGAAGGTTCATAGTCACGCGTGGCAATGCGCTCGATGTCATTCAAGAAGCTGGCGTGATTTGTTCAGAAGTCAGTCAATCTCTGCTGATTCCACGTCCCGCGGGGCAGGGAAGGAAGGGAGGGGATGAAGCACGTACAACCCAGGTTCCTCTTCCATGCGGATCTTCTTCCGCCTCAACATCTCCCGCACCGCATGGTCCTCCCAGAGCGCCTTCATGTCCTCTGCACAGCCAACGACGACCTCAGTGACCTCGGCGGCCTTGCGCACCCGTGCATCGGCGGCACGCGCGCTCTCCTGCGCCTCCTGTGGGCGCGCGCGGAACCGCTCAAGCGCGCTGCGCCATCCATCGTGAGAACGCACCGCGAACTCGGAGGACGGCCGCGGGAGTACACCGCCCGGACCCGGATTGTACGACTCCTCGATAGCAGCGGCACCAAGCCTGCGTTGGAGGTCCTGTTGCACACCGCGGAGAGGTGCGAGGCGGAGGCGGAGGAGACGATGCTTCTCAGTCAGTGGCATGCTTAGCGCGGAAGGCGAGTCCAAGGCGGGACCGACGAGGGCATCGCCGAGGAGGTCGAGCACGGTCACAATAGAGCGGATAAGGTTGAGCTGGATGATGGCTCGCCATGAAGAGCGCTCTTCGAGCCATGTCTCACGCGCGTATTGCATCTGAAAATCTGTAGAATAAAGTCGCTTGATGAGTTGCACCAAGAAAGGAAATGGGGGAGGACGGCGAGGACGGCAGAGTAAAGGGGACTGGACAAGAATAGTACAAGATCAAACGAATGCCATGAGTGAGACAGAGTATAAACTCGTGGACACATTCGACACATTAGGATCGCCAAGAGACGGGCGACCCGCAATCATGATCACACAAAAAAGACTAGGAGTAGCGGTAGGTGCGGTAGGTGCCGGGGAACCCTTCATCCCTATCGGGAAGAAGGCAGGGAGATAGGCGAAGGGGTGTGTGCACTCACTTTTGAGAGTTGTTGACTTTCCTAGCAGCCGTACGCAAGAAGAGGGGAAAAGGCGTGATCAGGCGCTGGTGAGGACAGGCGGCGGGGAGAGATGGCATCAACACAAACCGCTCTCGCTCTGGCCAAGGAGCAGGACTTTGACGCAGGGCCGTTGCCGGCGGCGTGCGGCGCGCTCTGCCTTGAGTTGCTCATCAATTTCCTCGCTCACACGCCGAGCCTCTGCTTCTGCGCGCAAGCGAGCGGTGCGTGCAGCGGGGGTCTCGTTTGATGGTGGTGCGATAGCGGCGCTCAGAGGATCGTGGTCTGAGGAACGGAACATGATTCGGGATGTGGGACAAGGTGCGAAGGTGGGCGTAGAATGACGGAGAGGGGGTGAGAGGAGAGGGTGAGAGGGAGGGAGGTGGAGGTGGATGGAAGTAGTTGTAGTTTGTCGGGGGAGATTACTGTAGTTGTGGATGCGCCGCCGGGGGTAGAATGCGGCTGGATAAATTGGCGCTTTAGTCGGTGGAATCTCGATAACTATTTTCGATCAATCTGGTTCCAATGGGTTGGAGTCAGGCTTAGCTCAGGGCATTTGATCATTTATGCATTGGGGTTAGAGTGACTGAGTCCTACTGAACGTTACTTTAGGAAGTCTGAATTCAAAGTGAGTTAGAAAGCTGTGACAGGCATGCGACAGGCACGGTGCAGCTTTATCTTCCCCGATTTTGACGCTGAGGGGCATATTGTCAGGCAACTGTAATAGAGACTAGGGTATCCGTTCACCGAAAATTGTGTCGGTGGGTGTACTTCTTCTCTATGCTAAGAGGGGACCGGTTGGGGTTGGTTAAAAAAAACCCCAGGCTGGGGTCCGAGGACCATCGGCACCCAGTCACCGCACCCATCAGCACCCCATCAGCACCATTACTGTAATTTCGAGCCGACGGGCTGCCGAATCCCTTCGCTTTTCATTCGCGAGCCATTGCCAGTGACCGTTCTTTGGCGTGTGTCCTCTTTGTAAAAAGTTATATTATGCTTACCCTGTCGTAAATTGTTATCCATCCACAAGTCGTTATCTACCAATTATTCTTGAATTATTCTGACCGGCTTGCGCGCGCTATCATGTCTGCAAGTATCCCTGGCCTATGGGAAACTCAGGGTATGGCCTATCTTGACATCATGCCTGCCTGTGTTTGGGCCCGTGCTTATGTACAGGTGCATATTTGCAACCAGAAGACACCTTGGTCAAGACGGTCCAGAACCAGGTTGTCGAGGCAGAGCTAGGGGGCGAAATCTGACTTAAATTTGGAATTTGACCTTGTATCTCGTGGTAATATTATCAACTGCTCGCTTCCGTGAGTGACCTCAGACTCTGCCATTCGCCTACGATGGCTTCCCTTTAAGTTGGCTCAGGATGGGGCTACCCTGGCCGTTGTTGTCTCCAGTAGTCAGAGAATGGATATGGACGAGAAGAGAAAAGGGACAGACCCCGACAGAGGACGGCCTTTCTTTATTGGCATCAACGGCTTCAGGTCTGCAGAAGTTGGCAGGGGTTCCTTCCCTTCATTCATTTGTCCCTTCAAGCTTCAAGCCTCAGCTCCAGGTTCACGTTCATTCGATGAGTCGAGCTACATGAACATGTATCATGATGTATGCATGTACGTACGTACATGATACGACCAAGCGCCGTTTCGCAAGACCGAAAAAAAAGAGTACGAGAACTCTTTTTCGTTTCAAGATGTATTGAAAGCCGCTTCCATTCTTTCAATTTTGCGTAAATAATGTAATGAATATCAATATCTGACGTGCGACGAACACGAACACACTCGGATAAGTACAGCAACGGGTATGCGCCACGCCGCCATCCACTGGCATAGGCTCGTTTTACGGAAACCCATGCGTGCGTACTACTTGGTAGTACCTCGGGCTCAGCTTTGCAGAAAAAGATTTATCCCGAGCGTTTCGCTCGGTGTCATATTCACTGCCAACCGTGGTCCGCGAATGAAATGGTACCATGCTTTCGGTGGTGAGGTCCCCTTAATTTGGCCGTACGTTCCAAACCTCTTTGTCCTTTTCTTCCGTCATCTCCGTCCTTCATGTCCGTCTAGCTGGCTGGCCAACTGAGCGACCATCAACAATACACACCAATCGGTGCGTGGGAGATAAGGAAGTAGGAACTCTGTGATTGCCCTGATCATGAGTTCAAGTAATGAAGTTAATGAAGCGCCGCAACGCCGATCTCCGCAGAGAACCAGCGCACTCCATTTGGTGTTACTGTAGACACGCAAAGTCAATCAATCTACCCAAGAACATGTCGTAGGGGGGTTTAGCGGGGAAGAAGGAAGAGAGATGGACGCTACCCCTTCGCCAACGGCCCAACGCCGACACAAAATAAGAAAGAACTTCAAAAACCGACATCGGTCCGCATTTTTCACCACTACCTCGCTGCGCCTCTATGATAGAAAGAAAACTGGCCGATGCTCCACCACGTGCACTGGCACTCTCCGCACTTCCAGTCCCCCCTTTCCATATTCATGCCCCTCCCCTTTCGTCACAAGTTCGTGTCCGTATGGAGTACCCATCCAAACTTCCTGACCACCTGACCCAGTCGGGCCTGGCTTTGGCCATGGGACACCCTTTATCAACGCCACTGGCGACCGACGCTAATATATATGGATCTTGAAATGAAGGGGAACACTCCACTGGGCCATGCCAGCAAGCTTTCCTCTCGGCCCGCATCTCGTATTGTACCCTCTTTCCATCCCATCTGGTTAACAAATTGCGACGATGGATAGATAAACTGATAAGGCTCTCCCGATTGCCGATCGTGCCCATGACGCCCCGACGAGGGTAAACCGAGTGTGCGACCGCACATCCCGCAAATTTCAAAGCGATGAGCTAAACAGGGAGGCGTTGAGCTTGGCGCACGAGTAGAACGACGTGACCAAAATGAACGAACGAACATATCGGCCATCCTCTGCATTGCCAGTGCTTGTTTGGTCCAGCGTCAGAATTTTGTTCACGGGTTCCGGGAGTGTTCCGGGCTTCGCGGGTTCCAGTCAACGAAAGAAGTTCTTTGATTCATGTCTTCCCAAATGGGCGGTGGTGGCACTGGGGCGCCCCGTTGCCATGATGTCCCCCCTTTTTTTTTACGGTGTAGTCGCTGTCAAAGAACGCGGACATGAGTTGAGTTGAGGAGGTGAATGAATGAGAGCGAGATGAACCAACATGCAACTCTACGTGCATCAGTCGTTTTGGCGTCATATTACTATGTTGCTCTCCCCAATTTAAAGTACGGGAGAGGAATATTTACAATCGCATACAGGGTTTTGTCGGTCTGTCGCCAATTCGGGGCAAAGGGAAGAGAAAGGGAACAAGGGGAAGGGGTCCTCTCAAGAAAAGATAAGCGCCATCCGGACACCATCCGTGATCGATTGATCGCTCGTACCTGTCAAGTTTCCTGAGCCTGAGCCTGAGCCGATCCGTCCGACGATGGCATCACGCGCTGAGCGCACGCACAACACTCCAGCGACCAGCACTTGCATTTGCGCCTCATGGCGACTATCTCGGCTCTCAGCGCCGCGTCGCTCTCCCTCCGCGGCGTCGGACTCGGCAACCCGCGAGCCTCCTCCAGTCCGAGCCCGTGACCCAGTACTTACCACGCCGCTTCGATCCACTTCCGATCCGTCCGCCTCAGCCTCCGCAGCCCCAGACGTCAGTCGCATCTGCCATGCGTAGAACATCCGGCTCGCGTCTCCTTCGAGAACAGTGTCACTCATCAATCTCCTGGAACGACTTCACGTTCTCGATGCATTCTGCAGACGAGGGACAAAAGGGCACCGCGTTAGTAGGTCCCACCACCGCCCCTACTCCAGCTGACGCGCCTGCGGGCACCTTGCTGCTGTCTGAGTCGTACGAGTCGCTCAGAGCTGCGGAAAACACGGAGCGTGCACGGTCAAGAATGGCCCGCCACGGCCCTGGCCCAGGTTTCCGATCGCTTCAGTACCCCGCGCTCGCGTGGTAAAGCGGGTGACGGTTTTCCTGATTGTCCCGCTCCGACACCGGCTCTGGCTATGCACGTGGTAGTTAGAACATCGAGGCGACCTGCCCGTAGCACATGCAAGTCTGCATGCGTACCACTGGCTCAGGTTCAGGTTGTGGGAGTCATTTGCCATGCTGGCGCAGCTCCGGCGGGGGCGGGGGTTGGTAGCAGTTCGTCTTCGTCGTTGCTTGACGCCGCGTCGTCCTCAGTGTCCGTCCGTGTCCCAAACCCCGAGCATCGTCCCACCAAATATGACGAGGTCTGCTCCGACGAGCACGGTCGTGCGCAGTGTCTACGCGTTTGTCCCGTGGAAGTCCGCCGGCCCAGAAGAGCATCATATGGTGCGCGTGCGGGAGGTCCTCGCCGCTTAAAAAAAGTTGATCGGCTCAGTGAGCGGGAAAGACGGAGTCGTAGCGCGTGAAGTCCGCCGCGAGGTGTTGATGGCGGTGAAAAGCGGCTTCGCGTTGGATGTCACCTATCTCTAGGCGGTGGTGGCAGCCCGAGGTAAGCAAAAAAAAGGTTATCTAAGAGTAGTGTCACGGTGTCGAAGATGTATTTGGTGGTGCGTTGCGTGCGATGAGACATAGTGTGGTACACATAGGCGACAAACGGCGAGAGGCGACATGAACCCACACGTGGGCAGGGAATTAGAGAAGTAGCACGTAACTTATATGCACACCGTCACATTGCGACCAGGTAAGATCGATGGTGGAGAAAGACGGGTGCTTGAGGACTTGGCGACATCACGAGGGAATACGACGCCAAGAGCCATCGACACGATGTGTGAGAAGGGAGATTCCTGTTCCAAAGAGAGAGGAAGAGAGAGGACAGGTACTAAATCTTGGGTCCCGTGAATGACAGTTATGGGCGGGTGAAAGATAGGAGGTTGAAAGATAAGACCCAGTGAGAATTCCGGTGAAGGAAAAGGGACGATGTTGAAAAAAAATGAAACAGTTCAATTTAGTCCGAAAATTTAGACCATATCCGTTTTCATTCACTCATGCAACGATGCTTATCGGATTGGATCAAACGAAAGTATGATAAAACGGATAATAATGAATGGGAATTGATTATCGTACTTTACAGGTTGTTTTGATCCAATTTACATTACTGTACTGTCCATCTCCCTATCCGATGATCCATGGCCAAGTACTCCACATCAGAAGTGTGTGCTCGTGCGCAGCGTGCTAGAAATGTTCAAGTTGTTGTATGAGACCAAGTGGTAAACCATCCGAAGTGTGTACGTACCTAATGAAGCGTTCTTCACATCATGCCGGCGCTGCTCATACACCTGTGGAGGACATGAGTAGTGTTATAAGTTGAGAGTGCACCAACTTGCCTTGTAGGTGGTGTCGTCTAGTTCCCTCTACACCTTTGTGAATGTCTCGCACATCACCGTGTTCTCTGTGAGTTAGTCGATGGCAAACAGTTTCCTGTAGTTGAGGTGATACTGTGAATAATATATGCAGAAATGGCAAGTCATGACTCACTTTACAGTCTCCGCCGATGTTCCCAGATGCATCCTTCTTGCTTGTGTTCTTGGTGACTCTGATTGTTAGCACTGTCAGTACTGTATGCTAAGGGTAAGGTATTCCGAATATATGTGCATATAACACAAGAGGGTTAGGGGAATGGGGGAGTTGTGAGGCACTGGCAGGTGGCCGTTGTGGTGAAAGAGAGCCAGGTATTCCAGAACATGTGACAGTGGTTGCGCTAATGGCAGTGTCTGGTGTCGACAACACCAGCAGTCGGAAGTCGAAACAATTGGAAGTGCTGTATGTGGGCCAATGGATCGACTTAGAACAAATCTGGATTGCAGGACTCAGATGGGATACCAGCAGCAGCACGAGTGTCTTGATGAGCATGCTGAGAGCAGTTCAGTTTGATTTCGAGTGAACGTTTTCGAACGGATTTCCGAATTGAATCAAAATAGTTCTATATTCTTCATTCTCTGACTGATTGATCCATTTTCAACCACTATTGTTCCTTTTCCTTCACCGGAATTCTCACTGGGGATAAGAGATCACGACAACGTTGAGTAAGCTCTCACCAAAGATGACTGTACAATCGACGTTATACTGTACTGCCTACATGAATAAAACCAAAAATAGTAGCCGGGTCTGTCCGAGTCGCAGATAGAGTGGATGTAAGACATTCATAATTCCAGGGACTCGATGTCTGTTCAAGTTAGCGCGCTGTCACGGTAGAGGCGCAATGAACTTGGGACCACGACTCGGGAACTCATCGCACTGATGGACCCAGCGTCAATAACCGGTCCCACTGAAGAAATTTAAGAAAGAAGGCTCGAAGGTATATAATTTTGGTCTGGAAAAAAAAGGTTACCAGGTAGTCCAAACAGAACTATACGCCATTGCCTGCACCGTAACTCGGCGGCGCCTCAAATCTCTCTGCACGTAGTGTTGAGATCGAGCGCAGATAATGCGCGATGAGTATTTGCTTCCATCTCGCGTACTTTAAAACCTACTCTAGCATAATCCATCTGTCTCTGTCCTGTCCCCCTGAATATCTACTAGCATGACAGCTATACGTATTACACTTTTGACTCCGTAGTACAAGTACCTTCGTTTCCTTGTACCTAGCACCTCAGACATCGCTCGTACACGCGCGATCCTGAGGTGAGCTTACTTTACCACTCGTTTACCTTCAGCACGCTTACGCCTGGAAAGACTTCGTGTTCTTCCTAGGTAAATACAATCATAGACATCGCTCATACACGCGCGATCCTGAGACTTCGTGTTCTTCCTAGTTCGCTTCGCACGCTGTTTCCGAGCTCCCAAAACTATCCATAACTCACAGGTTATGGGCCCTGCCGAGCGTCGCTAATACCACACATTACCTCCACCTCGCTATTGTCTGAAATCACTATGACTGGAACCACTGCTTCGTCCTCCTCGCCCGCGTCTTCGTCGACTGCACCACCTCCTCAACCTCCTTCCACCGTCGAACAGCTCCCCGCCAACATCCCTCGCCTGGAAACGGACGGCTCCAACTGGGCCGTCTTCGCTACGCGTTTCCGCAAGGCGATGAAGGTGACCCATCGATGGGGCTTCTTCGACGGCAGCAACTCATCCCTGCTGCCCAAAGACCCCTTGGCCCCTACAGACGACGAGAAGGCAGCAAAGGACAAGTGGGAGTACGACGATGAGGTAGCGCAATACCTCCTCTTGCAGTGGCTCCCCGACTCGACGGTCGTACGCATGGGTGCATACAACACCGCGCACCTCCAGTGGTTAAAAATCACTGACGAGTTCACGGCGAAGAGTATCTACGCGCAGAACGATCTCGAGAACGCGTTCTACGAGATGCACTGCCCCAAGGGAGGCGACGTCCGTACTTTCCTCACCTCCGTGCGCACCAAGCGCGAAGAGCTCGTGGCCGCCGGGGTGACAATCTCGCACAAGGACTACCAGCGGACGGTGCTCTGCGGCATCCCAGAAGAGCTCTCGCTCTTCTCGGTGAACCTCCTGTCTGCCGCGCGCCTCGTCCACTCCGTCACCACCGTTGACACAGACACTCTTATCAACTACATATGCGAGGAGGCGGACCGCACGAAGAACAATCGCCGGGGTAGGCCTCAACCCAACCAGCCTAGGGCTAGGCCTCAGACCGCCGGAGATGACGCCCTCGCAGCCACGAGCTCTGAGAGCCACAACAGCCGACATTGCTGCAAGGGCAACTGTCACAACTGTGGCAAGGCGGGCCACTGGGCACGGGAATGCCGTTCCCCCAAGAAGGAGGAGAAATGTTACGGTATGCAAAGAAGTGGACTCTTACTTACGGTAATGACCTCGTTAGTAAGCAGTAATGAGTCATGGACAGTCGTATCAGTCAGCCAGTGGCGTTATCACATGCCGACGTTGTATTAGTAAACACTAGGATAGCGATAGTAGGGTTCGAGCTACATACGCCATTCGTCGTACGGATTCGGGAGGAGCTTTAAAGCTACCTCGTATGTGTATAAATAGTGGCTCGAGGAGACCAAGACTCGCCATCTTGGTCTTCTTCAATTCACCACTTTCACTCGTCTCTTTACACGTGCTTCGCTTGTCTCCCTCGGAGCAAGTCGTCTTCATCGATCATCGGAATACCTAGTGGCGCAACTTGCCCTAGTGTACACTCAGATCACGTGCTCGTAAGCGCCGTGTATCTCGCAACCAGGTCACGTGACCTCGAAGAAATATTCTGCTAAGTCGTGAACGTCCTTTCGCGTCCAAGTCGGACTAACGCCAGTGGTGGCGTTACATTAAGACCAAGATCCCTTCATCGTGGCGTTCACAACTCGAGACCAGTGGAGAAATTTCCAAGCTTATTCCCTCGAACGACGAGGAGACCGCAACGTACCAACACAATTCCTAGGAGCCGCTAGGTGGAGAGAATACCGAGGAGAGACAGGATACTTCGTGGACTTCGCATCGGGGCCAACCCGATACCGCCCCGTTGAGTTCAATTTCGACAATTTGTGTTGGGTTGAGATCACTTGGAATCCCGTAGACAACCGATACGACGCAGTACGACCCGCAGGAAGAAATTACAACTGCGACATCGACGCAAGGAACCTACCCACACGTGAAGAGTGGGGACGCATAGACGGACAACCCGAAGAAGAACCCAGCACATCCGAACCAAGGACCCCCGCACCATCCGAGACTAGTGGGGACGACGAAGAAACCGACGACAACGAAGAGGCCGAAGTAGGAGAAATAATACAGACAGCTGAGTCCTTACGTATCAACGAACCCGAAAACATCGAAATCCACCCACCTGCAGACATGGCAACCGCAACAATCATTCAAGAAGACCTAGCCCTCGAAGAAGCTAGACGAATCACCGAAGAGGCCGAATCCTACCTGCGTCCCATCAACCCAACTACCGGACACCGCATGACCGCAGATGACGCAGCTATCTTTAGAGCAGTAGGCCCAGACGTTCCCGACCCACCACCAGGCGCGGGAGGACCTCCACCACCCAGAAGACGCGGAGGACCCTTTGGTCAAGGACCACCAGGAGATGGAAGACCACCGCACGGAGGAAGGCAACCTCAATTCGGGGGAGGAGGAGGAGGAGACCCCTTTGGTGGAGGACCACCACCCCCACCGCCGCCAGCAGCAGGGCCAGCACTGGGAGCACCACAAGGATCGGACAAGCTCGTAGGAGAAGCCCCGACCATATTTGATGGAAACCGAGATGAGTACGAATCCTTCCTCACACAATGGCACATATACTGGGGACAGAATTCAGAGGCGCCGATTATGACCAACGTCTATCGGCGATGCCTACTGTTCCTAGGTTTCATCAAAGGACCACGAGTATCCAACTGGACGCTTGGATTTCTCCAGTGGCTCAACAACGAGCTGCATCAAGGACGCAGCCGATACGACCCATTCCTATGGGACACCTTGACTGCAGGATTTTCTGACCGCTTCTCAAACGTACTCGAACAAGAGCAAGCGCAAGCCACCCTAGCCAAGGGATTTAAAATGATTGGTGATGACATCGACTCGTACGTCACCAATTTCGAACAGTTGGCACGGAAGGCTGACTACCGCCTCAACGACCGCCAAACGTTGGACTGATTTACGGCGGGTCTCCCGAGAGCCCTGTTCACCAAAATCTATGAGCTGGATGACCCACAGACCTTCAACGAATGGAAGGAAGCAGCATTGCGCAGGCAAAAGCAATACATCCACCTACGCGCCCGCCTAGGACTCGCCACCACGCCCCGCAATACTCCAACACCACGACCTCAGCAGAACCGTGGATACGCCCCGCAATGGGCGCCACCCAGGTTTCAACCGCCACGATACGACCCAAACGCCATGGATACGTCGGCGGATCGAACCCGCGCACGCCTTGCAGAAGTAGGAGATCCAAATCGTGGAAACCCACGGCCACCGTTTCCCCCAAGGAACGGACAAAACCGAGGAGGCGGGCAACGCCGAGACATGCGGGAAGTCATCTGCTATAACTGCAACTATCCAGGCCACTTCTCACAAGATTGTACACGTCCCAGGAAACCCAGACAACCATTCCAACCACGCGCAAGTACAAGTCGTAGCACAGAAACCGACTACCACCAAGAACCCGCAACCGCTCGCCGCACGGAAACCACGGCCGAAGAGCAAGCTAAGGGATGGATGGAAACACTGAGGGGAGCTAGTGACGAGGTCAAGGACCTCGTATTCAAGGATCTCTGGACCCAAGAGGGTTTTCAGGACGCCTGAACCCATCGGCCTGGGTGAGGGCAGTCAATTGTAACTCTGTAATCATGACTCGCTATCGTTCGCTTCGAATTCCAGTCTCGATTCGCACAAGTTACTCTATGGCCGATATTAAAGGGCTCGTCAACTCAGGAGCCACCGACAATTTTATGAGACCCGCGTTCGCCAAGCGCATGGGCCTCGGATTACAACCCCTCGAGAAACCAAAAAAGATTTGGAATATCGACAACACAGAAAATAAAGCTGGGTCCATTACGCACTTCATCGATCTAGACGTTCAGACCAACGGTGTTTCAAAGGTCATGAGATTCCTAGTCACCGACATAGGCAACGAAGACTTAGTCCTCGGATACCCATGGCTAGCCACCTACGAACCAACTATCAGTTGGGCACACGCCACCATACACGAAAATACCCTCCCGGTGGTGCTACGATCAATTAACCCAACCGAAACGCAAACCACCATCGCACGTGCAATCACTCAAGACGAAGCGAAGGAAATAGTTCAAGAGCTCGAAGAAGAATGTCAACTGCGCACCACAGCCACGGAACTCGCCATCGCCGCAAACCAAGAAACGGTCGTCACGACCCTCCCCGAACCATACCAACGGTTCGCGAAGATCTTCAGCGAAGAAGCGTCCCACCGATTCCCACCATCGCGACCCTGGGACCACGCGATCGATTTTAAACCGGGTACACCCCCAAGCATCGACTGCAAGGTCTACCCTATGTCTCAAGATGAAGACGGGCAACTACGCACGTGGCTAGACGAGCAACTCAAACTGGGATACATCAGACCATCGAAATCCCCCTACGCCTCATCATTCTTCTTCATCAAAAAGAAGGACGGCAAACTACGACCGGTACAGGACTATCGAAGGATTAACGCGTGCACGGTGCGCAACCAATACCCACTACCCCTCATGTTGGAACTCATCAACGACCTGGGAGACGGACACATATTCACCAAACTCGATGTCCGATGGGGGTACAACAACATACGCATCAAGAAAGGGGATGAGTACAAAGCAGCCTTCAAGACGAAATACGGACCTTTTGAGCCACTTGTCATGTACTTCGGACTCACGAACTCACCAGCAACATTCCAGAACATGATGAACGACATCCTCGGTGACACAATCCGAGTCTTTGCGGCAATGGGAACGATCATCCGGGTCTACATGGACGACATCGGAATCGCAACACTCGAACACGCAGGCCTTCAAGCGCACATCGACGCTGTATGCGCAGTACTTCAAGTAGCACTGGATCACGACTTATACTTCAAACCGTCCAAATGCACCTTCCACCAACCGCGAATGGATTACCTGGGGGTAATTCTTGAAAAGGGGGTGACTCGCATGGACCCCGTAAAAATTGCTGGTATACGCGATTGGCCCACACCCACGAAGGTACGCGACGTACGCTCCTTTCTAGGCTTCTGCAATTTTTACCGCCTCTTCATTCGCGGTTTCGCCACATACGCACGAGCCCTCAACAAACTCACACGCAAAGACGCAGAATGGACGTGGGGCAAAGACGAAGAAACAGCCTTCCAAACCCTTAAACGCCTAGTCACAAGCGAACCGGTACTTGCGCATCCTACGCTGACAGACCAATTCGAACTCGAAGTAGACGCATCGGGATACGCAGTAGGCGCAGTACTCCTACAGAAGAAGCAAGACGGGAAAAGGCACCCCCTCGGCTACTTCTCGGCCACCCTAAACGAAGCGGAACGCAACTATGACATCTATGACCTGGAACTCCTGGCGATCGTCAAAGCACTACGACACTGGAGACCATTCCTGGCAGGATCCCCCCACAAAATCAAAATCTTCTCGGATCACCTCAACCTTACGCACTGGAAAACGCCGCAAAAGATAAGTCATCGCGTAGCTCGAGAGGTCTTGGAACTCATGGAATACGACTTCGAGATCCATCATATCAAAGGGACCAACAACGGCCGTGCGGACGCACTATCACGAAGACCCGACTACGACCGAGGAGAACACGACAATGAAGGAGTCGTCGTCCTACCCGAAAAAGTATTCGTGCGAAACATCACCACACAGTCACCAGAAACCCTGGAACAGGACGAAAACACCCTACGCCCCTGGGTAGACCCGCACAAACTCAAAAAGGTCGATGGGATTTGGTACCACCAAGGCGCACGAGTAGTTACTGGAGGCCCAGAAGAAATCCGCACGGTTATCGCCAACCACCATGACCCCCCTGTCTACGGTCACCCCGGAATCAAACGAACCGCGAGAATTATCGAACGCGACCACTGGTGGCCGAATATGCTGAAGCACGTCACCGAATACGTCCAAGGCTGCGCGGAATGTCAACGCCACAAGGTCAACAACCGCCCAACGAAGGCTCCGCTAGTACCCATCACGCCGACACCCGACGCTAAGCCATTCGAAGTCATCGCCCTTGACTTCATCACTAAGCTGCCGGAGTCACAGGGATACGATTCGATCCTCACCGTAACTGACCATGACTGCACCAAAGCATCAGTGTTCGTCCCCTGCAACGAGGAAATATCCGCGGAAGAAACCGCTGCACTGTACGTCACTCATGTGTTTCGGAGATTCGGACTACCGGCGAAAATCATCAGCGACCGCGATCCGAGATTCGCGTCGAAGTTCACACGCGAATTGTGCCGAATCCTCGGCATCTACCAAAACATATCCACGGCGTATCACCCCCGAACGGATGGACAGTCGGAGTGCACCAATCAGTGGCTAGAACAATACCTACGGTTCTGGACCAACGAGCGTCAAGATAACTGGGCGCGATTCCTACCAATGGCAGAGTTCGCGCATAACAACTGGCCCCACGAAGCAACAAGGAAGTCTCCATTCTCGCTCCTAATGGGATACGACCCCCGCGCTGATTGGATCGATAAGCCTTCGCCCATTCCCCAGGTACTCACAAGACTCCAACAATTCCGAGACGCACGGAAGGAAGCCCAGAACCTCATCAAGAAGGCCCAATCCCTATGGGTCAAACACCGAGATACACCCAAGTACCAAGTAGGAGACCAAGTATGGTTAGAAGGACGACACCTCCGAACCAACCAACCAACAGCCAAACTCGCGGCACGACGGCACGGACCATTCCAAATCACGCGCGTCCTATCACCGGTCAATTATCAACTAGAACTTCCCACACAGTGGAGCATCCACCCCGTGTTCCACATCGATTTACTCACACCTTATCGCGAGACGTCCCTACATGGGGAAAACTTCCAACGCCCACCACCAGATCTAGTGGATGGAGAAGAGGAGTATGAAGTGGAGCGCATTCTAGACTCCAGACGATTCGGCCGGAACAAAAGACTGCAGTACCTCATGAAATGGAAAGGGTACCCAGACTCGGAAAACCAGTGGGTCAACGAGAATGACGTATTCGCCGAAGAAGCCGTAGCGGAGTACAGACGGAGTTCAAAGGCTGCGAGGACATACATAAACCGAGCAAACGACGCTAAGTCTCCCCCACTCCTTCACACTGGATTCCAACCTCTCATCGACATGTCCTCCTCACTCTCCTCTCCCGCCATCACAGCCAACCTCCGAGGGTCCTTCACCCATGAGGAACTTACGACCGCCCTCGACAACCTCGCCCCTATCGAAGACCTCGACAACCCCAACACCCCCACAACCTACTGGCTGCTCGGCACCGAAGGCCAACACCTCAACCACCGGCCGTATACGCAGGCCGAAGTTGATAGGCTTCGCGCAGCTCTCCGAGACTGTGCACCTTCCTCACCGGGACCTCTCCCGGTTCGAGTGGAGCACTGGGTCGAAGCGCGTCAAGAACCCGAACACGATGCGATGGGAGGAGTGGAGGCTGGCAGCAGAGAGGTGGAGGCTCGAGCAGTTGGCAACGGCAGCGACAAGGAGAACGAAGATCCTCGAGAGGAGGAAGTTGTTCGACGAGACGATGCACGCCAAGTACGGGAACAACCCGAACGCGAGCTCAGAGAGTGGTATCCAGCTGAGCACCCCTTCATCATCACAACTACGGACTCTGACCACCCCGACGAGACCCCCTACACCCTCGACACAGTAGGCCGCCCCATCTACCGGGGCTCCCTTCGAGTAGACATTCCCTCCTCATCTCACCACACCACGACTCTCCATCGCCGCCTCACCGACTCCCGTTTCGCCCCCTACGGTTACACTCACAACCGAGGGGACAAATTCGTCCACTTCCCTATCACCGACGCCCAGGGTGTTACTACCCAGGCAGCGTACGTCCAAGTCATCATGACCGCCGACCCCATCGTCCTCGGCCTCGCTGCGGACAGCGACAAGACGTACTCAAAGCCGCTTTACGCGGAACCCCAAGTCCGGGAGCGGGGCAAACCTCACTATGGAGAGCTGGAACTGCGCTCCCTCGCCGCGGGTCACGTCAACCAGCATCGCCTCGACACAGCAGTCAACGAGTTGAAGGACGTGGGGCTAAAAGCTGAGTTGCATAGATTCCGCTCGCTCAAGGCAGAAGCTGAAAGAATCGAGCATCGCCTCCACGCCCTCTCGACAGCCTTAGGAGGCGTGCAAGCCGACCTCACCCGCTCCAAGTTCAGACTGGAGATGGCGGACATTCACAATCGAGTTGAAGAAGTGCAAGAAGGGTGGCTCGGAGGGATCGGACCAACTCGGCGCCGTGGTCGTCGCGGCTGAAAAGGGGGTGATGTTACGGTATGCAAAGAAGTGGACTCTTACTTACGGTAATGACCTCGTTAGTAAGCAGTAATGAGTCATGGACAGTCGTATCAGTCAGCCAGTGGCGTTATCACATGCCGACGTTGTATTAGTAAACACTAGGATAGCGATAGTAGGGTTCGAGCTACATACGCCATTCGTCGTACGGATTCGGGAGGAGCTTTAAAGCTACCTCGTATGTGTATAAATAGTGGCTCGAGGAGACCAAGACTCGCCATCTTGGTCTTCTTCAATTCACCACTTTCACTCGTCTCTTTACACGTGCTTCGCTTGTCTCCCTCGGAGCAAGTCGTCTTCATCGATCATCGGAATACCTAGTGGCGCAACTTGCCCTAGTGTACACTCAGATCACGTGCTCGTAAGCGCCGTGTATCTCGCAACCAGGTCACGTGACCTCGAAGAAATATTCTGCTAAGTCGTGAACGTCCTTTCGCGTCCAAGTCGGACTAACGCCAGTGGTGGCGTTACAAGAAATCGGGCAAGGAGCACAAGGTGGAGACGAAGCCTGTCGGGTCGGCGAACGCTGTCGCGGCCAACAACAAGGACGTCGACGAGTGCTGGGCCGTGGATCTCTCTCCCGAGGAGCCAGCGGGAATGGACGGGCACACCGTGGCGGCAGCCATGCCAGCCAGCGACGACCGGGCTGAGCGCGTTGAGTTATACGACTCGGGCGCAACACGCCATATCGCCCCTCACAAGTCCGACTTCTCGTCCTACACCGTCCTCGACCCGCCCATCACCCTCAACGCTGCGAACCAGCAGCAGTTCCCCGCCATAGGAACCGGCACCCTCACAGTCCAGGTGCCGAACGGTAGCACCCCGTCCACCCTCACCCTCACCGACGTTCTCCACGCGCCGGCCGTCGGATACACATTGGTATCGCTCGGCGCGTTGGACAAGATCGGGTACCGCGTCTCGATCGGCGGCGGTCACCTCAACCTATTCGCTCCAACCAGCGGACGCGTCGCCCGCATTCCCCAGTCCCCTCGCGGCCTGTACCGCGTCGCTCACCCCGTGGAGTCAGCCCACGCCGTCGAGACCATCACAGTGATGGAGCTCCACTGCCGAATGGGCCACATTGCGCCAGCCAGCGCCCACGCTCTTGTTGAGAAGAACCTCGTCATTGGGATCAAGCTCGATCCCAACTCGCAAGAGGCGGAGTGCGATGCCTGCATCTTCGCGCGCGCGACTCGCCAGCCCGTACCGAAGATGCGCGTCGGCCCCCAGGCCCAACGCTTCGACGAGGAGATCCACACGGACGTGTGGGGACCGGCGCCTGTCGCGAGCAAGCGCGGGTGTCGGTACTTTATTACCTTCACCAACGACGCCACCTGGTACACCGTCACTTACCTCTTGTGCACGAAGGCAGAGGCCCTTGGCGCGTACAAGTCGTTCGAGAAGTGGGCAATCACGCAGCAGTTTTGCGCCGGCATCAAAGTCCTTTGCTCGGACCGCGGCGGCGAATACCTCAGCGAGGCGTTCGACCAGCATCTCAAGGAGGCTGGTACCGCCCGCAAACTCACTGTCCACGACACCCCCCAGCTCAACGGCGTCGCCGAGCGCCTGAACCGCACCATCGCGGAGCGCCTTCGCGCGCTCACCCATTCAAGCGGCCTCCCCAAGTTCTTATGGGGTGAGGCGTTGCGACACGCCACCTGGCTGAAGAACCGCACGGCGACGCGGGCCCTTGATGGCCTGACGCCGTTCCAGGCGTTGTTCGGACGCGCACCCGACCTCTCGGGCCTGCAGCAGTGGGGCGCGCGCATGTGGGTGCACGACCCCACGGGCACCAAGCTTGATGCATGCGCACGGGAGGGCCGTTGGCTCGGCTTCAAAACCGAGTCACACGGGCATCGGGTCTACTTCCCGGCCACGCGGGGCGTTATGACGGAGCGCAACGTGTACTTCAGCACGGCACAGCAGCTCGAGGGGGAGGGGATACTGATCCCAGGTACCGAGGGCGAGCAGCTTGCCGTGCCGCCGACCCCCTCAACATCTTCCCCTCACACCCCTTTCTGAAACCTCAGCATCCGAGGGTGCGGAGGGCGATGACGAGACCGACCCGTGGAGAACACCACGGCCAATGCGTACTCGCAAGCCCTCACGCACGCTACGCCACCTACTCGAGGGTGTGGGCATGTCGTCAGCCCACCGCTCCGACCCCATCATCCCCGCCGGACTTCAGCTCCCGGGCGGATTCGATGGAGACGTCGAGGAGACAGGGGGAGTGTGGGCCGTTGACACCGCGTTCGACGCACTCGAGGACTCAGGCTGGCTCGAGCACGTTCTCGCCGCCGAGACCGCAGAGGCGGAGGCCCTAGAGCCGTGAACGCTGGCCGAGGCGAAGCGACGCCCAGACTGGCTTCTCTGGGAGAAGGCCACGCTCAACGCAGCCGGCACCTGGCGCCTGGAGGAACCCCCACCCGGAGCCAACGTCATCGGCTCGAAGTGGGTCTTCAAGGCGAAGAAGGATGCCGCGGGGAACATCGCCCGTTACAAGGCCCATCTCGTCGCCCAAGGGTTCTCGCAAATCGACGGTGTGGACTACGACGACACGTTCGCCCCCGTCGCGAAGCTCGCGTCCTCGCGCGCGATCATCGCGATGGCCAACCGCCTCGACCTCGTTCTCCACCAAGTCGACATCAAGGGTGCATACCTCAATGGCGTCCTACGCGACGACGAGGTGTTGTTTATGCGACAGCCTCCCGGGTACGCGGCACCAGCCTCGGGGATGCAAGTCCTGTGACTGCAGAAGGCCTTGTACGGCTTGAAGCAGGCTGGGCGCCGCTGGTACCAGACCTTCACCCACATCCTCACCACTCTCGGGTTCACCCAGTGCTCCGTCAACCAGGCCGTCTACCACAAAACCAACACCAAGACGCGCAAGGCCATCGTCATCGCCGTGCACGTCGACAACTGCACCATCGCCGTGAGCGGTCAACCCCTCATCGAGGACTTCAAACGCGGCCTCGCCGAGCACGTTGAAGTCACCGACTTGGGCGAGCTTCACTGGATGCTTGGCATCGAGGTGAAGCGCGACCGCGCGGCCGGCACCATCCACCTTTCCCAGCGGGCGTATATCGACGCCATTCTCAATCGTTTCCACCTCACCGACCTCAAGCCCCTTACTACGCCGATGGATGTGCAGGCCAGACTCACGTCTGAGCAGGCCCCTGCGAACGTGGCGGAATTCACGGTCATGCGCGACGTCCCCTATCGCGAGGCCGTCGGCGCCCTCAACTGGGCTGCGCTCGCTACGCGCCCCGACATCTCATTCGCCGTGTCCACTGTGGCACGCTTCTCGACGAACCCAGGGCCCGTGCATTGGGAAGCCGTAAAGCGAATCTTTCGCTATCTGGCTGGCACCCGCGACCTGTGGCTTTCGTACGGCGAGACGCGACGCGCCCTCACGGGGTATACCGATGCAGATGGCAGCATGGCAGAAGACCGCCGCGCCATCTCCGGTTACGCGTTCCTCATCGATGGCGGCGCCGTTTCGTGGTCCTCAAAGCGGCAGGAGATTGTCTCCCTGTCCACCACCGAGAGCGAGTACATCGCGGCGACGCACGGATTGAAGGACGCGCTCTGGATGCGCAGCCTCCTCTCCGAGGTGTTCGGCCCCTTCAAGGACGCGACGACGATGCTGTGTGACAATCAGTCCGCCATCGCGCTCGCCCGCGACCACCAGTACCACGCGCGCACGAAGCACATCAACGTGCGGTACCATTTTATCTGTTGGGTTGTCGAACAGGGCGTCGTCCGCCTCGTATACTGCCCGACCGAGGACATGGTCGCCGACGTGCTCATGAAGGCGCTCCCATCTCCCAAGGTGAAACACTTCGCCGCAGGACTCGGGCTCCGCGCGAAGTGAGGGGGAGTGTTGAGATCGAGCGCAGATAATGCACGATGAGTATTTGCTTCCGTCTCGCGTACTTTAAAACCTACTCTAGCATAATCCATCTGTCTCTGTCCTGTCCCCCTGAATATCTACTAGCATGACAGCTATACGTATTACACTTTTGACTCCGTAGTACAAGTACCTTCGTTTCCTCGTACCTAGCACCTCAGACATCGCTCGTACATGCGTGATCCTGAGGTGAGCTTACTTTACCACTCGTTTACCTTCAGCACGCTTATGCCTGGAAAGACTTCGTGTTCTTCCTAGGTAAATACAATCATAGACATCGCTCGTACACGCGCGATCCTGAGACTTCGTGTTCTTCCTAGTTCGCTTCGCGCGCTGTTTCCGAGCTCCCGAAACTATCCATAACTCACACGTAGTTCCTGCATCTCACGCCGCAAAGTCTCCATTTCCATCTGGAGTCTCCGAGTTTGGGGTAGTGTCGCCGTGCTCCGTTCGGTGGTACTACTGTGACTAATAGTTTGGGGGTCGGTGTGCTGAGACCCACCCGAGGATGGCCGTGAGCGGGTGGGTGGAGAACGCACTGCCGCTGAGCGCAGGCTGCGCAGCCGCGCCAGTGCCTTGCTGGTCAGGCCTACAGGGACGGATGCCGCACTTTGCGATGGCGGGAGCGGTGCCACCTCGACAGGTGCTAGGTTGAATGGCGTCACCATTATTTGAGGGTGCGCTACCATAGCAGCGCCCGAAAAGGCTGGCCCAGTAGATTTGCGGAAAAAGTTTTGTCTCTGTCACCGCCGCACGAGGGCGATGGTCACAATCACGACGAATAAAGCCGCAACGCCACCTGCAGTCCCCCCGGCAACTGCGCCAATGTGCGGCGTCGCTTTTGGTGACGTCGTCGTGGTAGCGTTGGCTACTATTTGGACGACCGGAGCTCTGAGAAATAGTGGGTCAGACATCGAACGGAAGGCGGTCGCTATGAACAAACGTGAGAGCTAATGGCGCATACATCGCACCCTGCGCTGGGCTAAAGAACAATCTCAGTGAGTACTTTATAAATGGAAAATTTCCGGGAACTCACCTGGACCTTCCAAGAACGGTCGATCCATTAGCACTGTCGTAGTAGAGCGGGAATGCACCTGCGCTCGCGTTAAAAGACGCTCGATTGTGAACTCTGGAAATAAGATTTGTGTGTAGGTCTTGATTCGAGGTCATAGCCGCCACAAACAAGTTCCAACCTAAAAACATCATATTAGCTCTGATAACTTCAAAAAGAAAAATCTGACTTGATACTGCGACGGTGACGTCCACACTGAGACTATCGATTGGCAAGCCAAATTTGAAATTACTGAAACCCGTGATGCTGTCAATGAAACTGCTTTGACCTTCGAAGACCTAGAAAAGGATGAGTGTCAACACTGTCAAGCGAGGGACAAAATCAATAGACCGACAAATGATTCGATGATGCCGGTATCTAACCACACATCGGCAAATAAATTATAACCCAATGTCCACGAAACAGCTTCTCCGTATGTTGCAACCAGGTGTTGATCACTAGCCAGTGCGAGGCTCTTCCATTGACCGTAAAGCCTCACGGCTGTATTCTATGAACAAGTCAATTTCGCCTCCACGTGTCTAAGACATCCACACGAACAGAATACTTGTCGGCATCGGCAGTCTGTTTGACAACTGAACTCATCTTTGACATGGCTTCGATCGCGATAATGCCTTTTATTGCGAGATTCGTCAGTCCATCCACAGAGGACCTGTGTTAATGATCACCGCATTGAGTTTATCAGCGATACGAATCATGTATGGAAACAGCGCACCGATCGTGGATAACCAGCGTTGAGTTGGATAAGTAGTTAGCCCAGGAAGTCAGCAGAGAATACTGTCTGGATTCGTTGATCCCTGGCGGATGAGGACAGGAGCTCGGTACGTACGTATCTGTTTATGAGGCTACCATCTCCAGTCGCACGAACATGGGCGTAAGTCATGATCAACATATTCCCGGACTCTGTAAAGGGACAAAGAATATATCAATGATGGGCGAAACCCGAAAGAAAGATACAAACGTTCAACTCCTTGGCTGTGGTTGGAATTGATGATCGTGATGTTGGGGTAACTCGATCCTTCATATCCTCAGTATCTGTGCCTCTAAACTGACTAATTTTTGAAATGCACCTAGATCAACGGCAGCGTAGGGGATGGTGTAGTTGGGAGACGCCTGGAGCTGAAACAGAGGCTCAAGAAGGGGTCTACCTAGTGTAGCGTCGATGTACATAAAAGCGGGGAACGCAGAATACAACGTCTCGACAGCATTCACTCGGCTTGACGAGGTCAGTAGTTGTCTCCCAATCGATACACCGAGTAAGTGGCGTGAACTCACTTCGTCTCCAATCCACCAATATTCTTCATGAACATCATGACATCTGACTCATTGTAGGTACCATTTGCTTCCATCCCAACTGTGAGATGAGTACTGCCGTACACTTGTGCGGTTGCGAGAGACACTAAATCCCCATGTAGGTCTGAGACAGGAGCAGCAGCCTGGAGAATCTTTTGGTCCAGTTTCTGAGCTCTTGAGTATGCATTTGTGAAATCATCAAGGAAGTCAACGATCTGCCAGTGAGCACGCCAGTGAGAAATGATGTGAGACGCTCTAGTCACCGTGAACATGGACACTGACCAAGGAGGTGTCGTCAGAATACTGAGTCTTGTAGAATAAGCTACGCTGTCGAGGAGCGAGTCCAGAAAGATCAGTGTAATTGATGACTGGGTCCGTGGTGAGTCCGATAGTCCAGACGACGGGATCCTGTGTAGCTTGGATGTTGCCGAGGTCACGCGATATGGCAAAGACTACGTCCGAGTCAGTAAAGTTTGTCTCCGTTTGGTTGTCCAGTGACCCATTGCGCATAAATAAATCACGGGGAGTTATGTACTGAGCTACCGAGAATGTGACATTGCTTGCCTAGATCACCGGCTATGAGTAATAAAATGTAGATGTCCCATTGCTATACTCACGCTCTTCATGGCGTAGTAGAAGGAACCCCATTGTGCCATGTCGTTGATTTCGGTGAACACGATTGGATTCTGCAGACGGATGGTATGGTAGAGGACACTGTTGATGGACGTCGTATTCCAGAATACTATCAGCGGGATCCCAGGGGCCCGCTCCCCTGAAGTCCAGTCTACGACGGTATGACGAGATAAGTATGTGTACAAAGACCAAATTCACACACCTTTTTTGACGTCCGAATACACTTGCACAGAATGGGCGACACCATCTAGTGATTTGGCAGACAAGGCCAGATATGAGAACGGGATTGATTGCTTGACCCAATCTCCGGGCTGAAAGGGAGGTCAGAACCAGTAAAGGTAATAGGAATGGTGGATGTCACGGTACGCGGGAAACGGACTCTTACTATACGGATATGACCCCTTAGTAAGTAGTAATGTGTCATGGACTTAACGCATCAGTCGGCGGTCGTAGTATCACATGCTAAATACTATGACTCATTCCTAGTAGTAGTTGTAATAGGGTTCGAGCTACTTACGCTACTCGTCGTCTCGACTTTCAAGAGGAGCTTTAAAGCGCCCTCTCATATGTATAAATAGTGGCTCGATAAGACCAAGATAAGCCATCTTGGTCTTCTTCAATTCACCACTTCTACTTGTCTCCTTACGCGTGTTTCGCTTGTCTCTCTTGAGCAAGTCATCTTCATCGACTACAGGATTACCTAGTGGCACGACTTGCCCTAGTGTGCAATCAGATCACGTGCCCGTAAGCGCCGTGTATCTCGTAACCAGGTCACGTGACCTCGAAGAGATATTCCGCTAAGTCGTGAACGCCCTTTCGTGTCCAAGTCGGACTAACGCCAGTGGTGGCGTTACATTAAGACCAAGATCCTTTCAACGTGGCGTTCACAACTCGAGACCAGTGGAGAGATTTCCAGACTTACTCCCTCGAACGACGAGGAGATCGCAACGTACCAACACAATTCCTAGGAGCCGCGAGGTGGAGAGAATACTGAGGAGAAACCGGATACTTTGTAGACTTCGCATCGGGGCCAACCCGATATCGCCCCGTTGAGTTCAACTTTGACCATCTGTGTTGGGTTGAGATTACGTGTGTTACGGTTTCGCCCGTAACTGCTCCCCCGAACACCCCTGCACGACCTCGGAACACTGCCGTGAAGCGATCACGTGCTGAAGAAGCCGAAGAAGAGGTTGTAGTTATGGGATATGGTGTAACGTCTACCACGGACGTTCGCCTGACTTAGGCCTCTTGTCGAGTGGCGATCCTAAGGAGTCGGTAGTTGCGGTTGGCGAAGGTCTCTGCGTAGAAGGCGGGGTGTGGCTGGAGGCTTTCGTCACGCCCGAAATATGCGTGGAGGTCTTCGAGTTGAGGAACTCCTGGCGGGACCCGATCGATGTACTTGGCGTTGGCCCAAGAGATACTGTCAAGAATGTAGAAAGTATGATAGGGCGATGCCACGCGATCGTTGCGATAAAGGAAGACTTGGTATGCTGCGATGTCGGCGGGGAAGTCCACTGATCCGCGAAGGGACAGATAATCGGTAAGTCACGGGAATCCCTGGTCTAAGGGGATATGCCGGACACTCACTTAAGAGGGGAAGCCTCTTAGTATAGACAAGTAGATGGTGGTGGTATTGAAGAAGACCAAGATGCCGTTCTTGGTCTTCGCGCTCGTCTACTTATACAGTTACACGCGGGCTTTAAAGCGCCGCTCGAATGCTAACTAGCCAGTAGCGTAAGTACCGTGAACCCTAGTACAGCTATCCTAGTTATGAGTCACTTCCGAGATCCGATCCGTAATAGTACAATCACATGTGCCGGAGCTTACCCGGCTGACTGATCCTACAAGTCCATGACGATATTCTGCTGACGGCGATGTCATAGTCGACGCGTCAGTGTCCACTTCCCGGCCCGAGGCGCCGATCAATCCGAATCGTAACATCACCCCCTTCTTACGGTCGAGCCCCAGCTCGACCCCGCTGAGCTGCCTCTCTCTGCTCCGCAACTTGCTGTCCCGCCTCTAAGCCCGGCCTATAGGAGTCCCTCTCCGCTTCGATGCGCGTGATCGCGTTGGCGCGCTGCAGACGGAGCACACACTCCCGTCGCACCCTGGCGACCTTGTCTAGCTCCTCCGTGAGCCTTGCCAACTCCGATTCCTTCGCTTCCACCCCCGCTTGGGCGCAGCGGTACCGATGAACCTCTGCCGTCAGCGTGAGGTCCTTCATGCCCGTGAGGGCGCGGTCCACCGATTCCCGCATGATGCTGCGCTGATCCAAAAAGATCAGGTCGTCGTCGCAGTACGCGGCATCTCGGGGATAGTCGTAGTTGGGGGCGGCGTGCACTGGCTTCCCGTACTGCTGGTCGCTGCCTCTCCTGTAGGCGAGGACGAACGGGTCCGCCGTAAGGATGAGCTGCGTATACCGAGCTGGGTGCAGCTGGTCTTGAGCATCGCGGATCTGGAAAGGGATATAGTGTACTCCCCTGTTGTGTCTGAACCCGAGGGGTGGAGGAGTCTCCACTTGGCGTCTGGAAACCGGACTGTGTTCTTCCGCACGATAGATGCGGACCTTGGGTCGAGGATTCGGCGGCATACGGATGGGCTCCCCGTCTGTGGTGCATAGCGGAGGGGTTTCGTTGTGCGTGGTGGTGAGGTGGTTGCCGTAGACGAGGTGTTGGTGTAGAGGGCAATGTTCCTCTGATAGGTATCGGTCGAAGTCCCGGTCCTCTTGAACCTGAGCTTCGTCCGTATCGGGCTCCGCGGTCGTTGACATGTGTGTCGGCGAAGGATCTCTTGAACCAATTCTTGTAGTGGCTGGTGAAGGAAGGAGGGATGGTATGGGGGTAGGTGGACGACTGTCTCCGTTGTGAATGGACTGGGGAAGCGACAGGGGTGATGGTGGCGCGTCTTGAACGATGAGGGTAGGTTGTACTGAGACTGGGAGTAGGTCGTCGAGGACATAGTGCACTTGGACTGGGGATGAGGACATGAGTATGTAGGAGAGTGGGTGAAGGAGATGGGGACGTCTCTTGGGATTTTCCTGCGCTTATATGTGTCTCTCTGGCGGGGTTTGAACGTTTGAATTCCCGAATTGCTTCATCAGCGAATACGTCATCCTTGGAGACCCACTGATTGTCCGAGTCCGGGTATCCGCGCCATTTGACCAAATACTGCAATTTCCTTGTCCTGCCGAATCGCCGGGAGTCTAGAATCTTCTCGACCTCGTATTCTTCTTCTCCGTCTACCAGATCCGGTGGTGGGCGCTGATAGTTTGGTCCGTGTGTGGGAGTTTCTTTGTACGGAGTGAGAAGGTCCGTGTGAAATACTGGGTGAATGCTCCACTGCGTGGGAAGTTCTAGACGGTAATTGACTGCGGACATCACCTGGACGATCTGGAAGGGTCCATGTCTTCGGGGCGCGAGTTTTGCCGTTGGTTGGTTGGTACGTAGGTGGCGCCCTTCGAGCCACACGAGGTCCCCGATTTGGTATTTTGGGGTGTCCTTGTGTTTGATCCATCCCTGCTGCGCTTTGATCATCAGTTCCTGGGCGCGCGTTCTAGCCTCTTTGAATTGCTGCGCCCGCAGCGCTACCTGTGGGATAGGGGATGGTCGATCGATCCAATCAGCGCGTGGGTTGTACCCCATGAGGACGTTGAATGGAGATTCCTTGGTCGATTCGTTGGGCCAATTGTTATGCGTGAATTCTGCCATTGGTAGGTATTGCATCCAGTCGTCTTGTCGTTCATTGACCCAGAACCTCAGGTACTGTTCTAGCCATTGGTTGGTTCGTTCTGATTGGCCATCGGTTCTGGGGTGATATGCGGTGGAGATGTTCTGTTCTATGCCGAGTATTCGGCATAATTCGCGGGTGAACTTTGATGCGAATCTGGGGTCTCGATCGCTGATGATGCGCGCTGGCAGTCCGAATCTGGGAAAAACATGTGTCACGTACAGGGCCGCAGTTCCTTCTGCGCTTATTTCCTCCAGGCACGGGATAAATACTGCCGCTTTAGAGCAGTCGTGGTCTGTCACCGTCAGTATGGAGTCGCAGCCGTTCGATTGGGGTAGTTTGGTGATGAAATCTAGGGCTATGACCTCGAACGGGGTTGCTTCCGGTTTTGGGAATATTGGTTGTAGGGGTGCGCGTGTTGGTCTGTTATTGACTTTGATTCGTTGACAGTCGGCGCATCCTTTAACGTAATCCTGTGCTTCTGGCCGGAGTCCTGGCCACCAATAGTATCTCTCGATCAGTTTGATGGTTCGGTTGATTCCGGGGTGTCCGTAAGCGAGCGTGTCATGGTGGGCTTGTATAATACGCTTCCGTTCATGAGCGTCGCCTGTGACCACCCTTCGCCCCTCTTTGTACCAGGTGCCCTCGATGCGTTTGAGTCTGTGTGGGTCTATCCACTTCGTGATAGTGTCGTTGTCCTGGGTGTATACTGGGTACGTGGGCTGCATTTCCTCCACGGGAATTGTTGTGCTCATGCGTGTTGGGTTGTCCGTTGTGTCGATGGTCGCAGCTCTGACGAATATGTGGTCCGGGAGTACTGTGACTTGCTCGTTGTCGTGCTCTCCCTGGTCGTAGTCGGGTCTCCTTGATAGGGCGTCCGCTCTCCCGTTCGCCGTACCCTTGATGTGGTGAATCTCTATGTCGTATTCGGAGAGTTCTAGCACTTCCCTTGCTACCCGTCTACTAATCTTTTGTGGGGATCTCCAGTATTGCAGGTTCATGTGGTCGGAGAACACCTTGATTTTGTGGGGGGATCCGGCAAGGTAGGGCCTCCAGTTTCTCAGTGCTTTGACGATGGCTAACAGTTCCAGGTCGTAGATGTCGTAGTTCCTTTCTGCTGCATTGAGGGTGTTGGAGTAGTAGGCGATCGGGTGTCGTTTGTTGTCTTTGTCGCGTTGGAGTAGTACTGCTCCTACTGCGTATCCCGAGGCGTCGACTTCTAGTTCGAACGGTTTGTCCAATTCTGGGTGTTTGAGCACTGGTTCTTCTGTTACAAGGGTTTTGAGCTTGTCGAATGCTGTCTGTTGTTCTGTTCCCCATTGCCATTCCGTATCTTTGCGCGTGAGTTTGTTGAGGGGTCGTGCGTGATTGGCAAAACCTCGGATGAAAGCGCGGTAAAAGTTGCAAAATCCTAGGAATGATCGTACCTGTTTGACGTTTTTGGGGGCCGGCCAGTCGCGGATTCCGGAGATTTTGACAGGGTCCATGCGAACCACCCCCTTCTTAATGATTACCCCCAGGTAATCGAGGGTGTCTGAGTGGAATGTGCATTTGTCCAGTTTAAGGTACAGGTCGTTTTGTTCCAACAGGTCTAGGATGTCGTGAATGGCTTCTGTGTGTGCTTCTCTTGTTGTGGCCGTGGCTACTCCGATGTCGTCCATGTATACCCGAATAACAGTTCCCTTCTTCTCATGGTGTTCGATGAGCGGAGCGAAGATCCAGTTCATCATAGCTTGGAACGTTGCCGGTGCGTTCGTCATCCCAAAGTACATTACCAGGGGTTCGAAGAATCCTCGTTTGGTTTTAAATGCCGCTTTGTGTTCGTCGCCGGGTTTGATTCTAATGTTGGTGTACCCCCACCGGACGTCGAATTTTGAAAATATCCATCCTCCACTAAGGTCCGCGATTAGCTGAGGTATGAGTGGTAGAGGATATTGGTTGCGTATGGTCCAAGTGTTGAGTTCTCTGTAGTCCTGTACCGGGCGTAGTTTTCCGTCCTTCTTTTTGACGAAGAAGAAAGGGGCTGCGTACTGTGATTTAGACGGTCTGATGTATCCTTTTGCCAATTGTTCGTCCAGGAATTCCTCTAGGGCTTTGTCCTCTGTTTGGTTGAGCGGGTAAATTTTGCAATTGATGTGGTCTGGGGCATTTGGTTTGAGGTCGATGGCGTGATCCCAGGGTCTAGACGGTGGGAATCGATGGGATTCCTCTTCGCTGAATACTTTTGCGTGTCTTTTGTATTCTTCTGGGAGTTCCTTCTTTTCCGTTGTTTCGTGTGCCGCTATTGCCAGATCGGTTGCCGTGGTTCGTAAGTGTACCGGAACGGTCTCTTCTAGTTCTTCGAAGGCTTGCATTCGTTCGTCATCCTGCATTTTCGTAATGATGCTTCGAAGTTCCGTTTGGACTGCTGCTTGGGTCGGTGGTCTGTTTGGATTGGTGGTTCGGATGATGATGGGGTACTGTTTTGTGTCCATTGTGGCAGAGGCCCATTGTATCCGTGGTTGGAATGTTGCTAACCAGGGGTAACCGAGGATGATGTCTTCTCCTCCTACGTTGGTGATTAGGAACTGGATGGTTTTGAGTTTTCCATCAGTTTGTATGTTTAAATCAACATAATGGGTGATTTTTCCCCCTTTGTTGTGTGTCCCGTCAATGTTCCATATGTTGCGCGGGTTTGGTAGTTCTTTGGTTCCCAGGTGCATTCTTCTTACGAAGTCTGGGTGTATGAAGTTGTGAGTGGCTCCAGAGTCCACTAATGCTTTCTTGTCGGCCATGAAGTAACTCGTGCGAATCGAAACTGGGACGTGCATAGATCGATAGTGCGTGATAAACGTTGAGTTACAATTTAAAGCCCTCACCCAGGCCGTTGGGTTCAGGCGCTCGGAAAATCCTGCCTCCCCATCATTTCCCTCATAAACATTCCTCTCTGCTCTTCTGGTAGTGCCACAACTTGGGTTAGCAGGTCGCCTACTTGAGAGCTGGCGGTGCCCCTGTTGCCTTGGACTGGTTCGTCCAGGTCGATGAGAGGTTCTTCTGCTACGCTCTGCGGTGCGGTAGGGACTTCTTCGATGTATGCGCTTCTCCCTCGCGCCCTTCGTGGCTGGTTGCAATCTCGTGAGAAGTGTCCCTTCTGGTTACAGTTGTAACAGGTTACGTCCCTTATGTTCAGGACTCCGCGTCCTCCTCCTCTGCGTTGCATGAATCCGCCTCTTGGCGGGAATGGGGGCCTTCCTCCTGGGGTCCAGTCTCTTGGATCCTCCGGGTGGTTTCTATTGACGTCGCCTATTTCCGCGACTCTTGCCCTGATTCTTCCAGGAGTGGTGTCCATTGCGTCTGGGTGGTTACGATATTGTTGCCACCCTTGCTGGTTTCCTTGCCGTTGCGGAGGTTGGAATCGGAGTGGCTGGTTTGGGCGAGGTCGTTGTGCCATTTGTGGTTGCCTTCCAAAGCCGGTTTCTCTGGCCTTTATGTGCAGGTATCTCTTCTGTTGCTCGATGAGCGCGCTTTTCCATTGGGAGTAGCTGCGCGGGTCGTGGAATTGGTAGGCGTTTTGGTATAGTTTGAGGGGAACGCCTCTGGTGAACTTGTCGAGAACGAGTGGTTCGTCCAACCGGTAGTTAGCCTGTCGGACCAGCTTTTCGAATTTAGTGACGTAGCTGTCAATGTCCTCGTTCATCATCTTAAACCCTTTGTCGAGTTCTACTCTTGCGCGATCCTTTTCCAGGTTGTCGCGGAATTGTCCTTTGAACGCAAGCTCTACTCCTGCCCAGAGCCATGGGTCGTTTCTGTTGGCTTGGGTGTCGAGCCATTTGGCTGTTTCGGTTGCCCATTCGTCGACGAGTGGTCCCTGGACATAGGTGAGGAACATCATCGCCTTGATGTAAGGGATTTTGAGGCTTTTATTAGCGGCGTTGACTCCTGCGAACCGGTTCCATTGGGCGAGGAAAGCTTCTGCTTCGTCACGATTTCCCGTGAAGATCTTGGGTTCTTTTCCGATAAATTTGTCGGTGTCGGGCATTATGAACGTTGGTACGCCTGTTTGGTCATCTTGCGGGTTGTCGTCTGGGTCTCCTCCTGGTGGTGCTCCTCCTCCTCCTCCTCCTCCGTCGGGTGGTCCTCCGGGGAGTGGTTGGTACTCGGTCCCCTTGCCTAGTAAGGCTGTTCGGGCTGCGGCCATGGTTGGGATGGTTATCGACATATCAGTGGGAATCAACTCAGCGATTTGTTTTAGTTGTTCTTCCTCTTGTTCGTCTCTGATGACGATTTCCTCTGGGTTGCTCCTGATCGATGGTGATGGTGCGGGTGTTTTGGGTGTTGGGGACCTAATGGGTTCTTCGTCTTCTCCGTCGATTGTTCCCCACTGGTCTCTGGTGACGACTTCTGATTGTTTGATATCTAGGTTGAGGATTGAGCTTGCTGGCCTAGTGGCTTGGAGTTTTTCCCTTCCAGCGTCCCAACGAACTTCTACCCAACAGTGATTGTCGAAGTTGAACTCTACCGGGATGAGTTGCGAGTTATTCTGTCGATCGAAATAATAAGTGACGTAGCCTGGTGTCTCTGCGTCGTCTTTCCAAAATGCGGATCCTAAGTATCTCTTTGGGACGTTGCGATCTCCTCTCCTGTCGATGTAGTAGGGTCTGAACGGGACCCAAAGTTCTTTGGTTGTAGGATTGGCCACGGTGGGATCTTGGTCTTAATGTAACGTCTACCACGGACGTTCGCCTGACTTAGGCCTCTTGTCGAGTGGCGATCCTAAGGAGTCGGTAGTTGCGGTTGGCGAAGGTCTCTGCGTAGAAGGCGGGGTGTGGCTGGAGGCTTTCGTCACGCCCGAAATATGCGTGGAGGTCTTCGAGTTGAGGAACTCCTGGCGGGACCCGATCGATGTACTTGGCGTTGGCCCAAGAGATACTGTCAAGAATGTAGAAAGTATGATAGGGCGATGCCACGCGATCGTTGCGATAAAGGAAGACTTGGTATGCTGCGATGTCGGCGGGGAAGTCCACTGATCCGCGAAGGGACAGATAATCGGTAAGTCACGGGAATCCCTGGTCTAAGGGGATATGCCGGACACTCACTTAAGAGGGGAAGCCTCTTAGTATAGACAAGTAGATGGTGGTGGTATTGAAGAAGACCAAGATGCCGTTCTTGGTCTTCGCGCTCGTCTACTTATACAGTTACACGCGGGCTTTAAAGCGCCGCTCGAATGCTAACTAGCCAGTAGCGTAAGTACCGTGAACCCTAGTACAGCTATCCTAGTTATGAGTCACTTCCGAGATCCGATCCGTAATAGTACAATCACATGTGCCGGAGCTTACCCGGCTGACTGATCCTACAAGTCCATGACGATATTCTGCTGACGGCGATGTCATAGTCGACGCGTCAGTGTCCACTTCCCGGCCCGAGGCGCCGATCAATCCGAATCGTAACATATGGGGCGTGGACTACCCAACAACTAGCTAAGTCACGTGACTTTCCCGACTACCATGGATTCGCTCAAGAATACTGGGAGTAGATCACGTGATCTTACGTCAAACGCCCGTCACGTGACCCTGGCACGTGACCTGGCTAGACTCGCACCAGAAGGGCCCAGATGAGCTTGTGCCTGGACCGGTCTCGACTGCCTCGTGTTTGTGATGACTCGTATGTGCCTGATCGATTGTGCCTTGATTCTGATGGATTGTACACGTTTGCGTTCTGATTGGATGGAAGCAGCGCTCATACAGCTGCGGATGCTTATCTCTGACTCATACCTTTGCGCCTTACTGCCATTGGTGGATTGTTATCTCTGACTCGTTTGTGACTCATTCCTAGGATCCGGATAGTAGGGTTTCGGAGTTCCAAGCTGGGGTTCAAACCTCCTTGGACATGTATATAGACTGGGGCTTATGGTCGCTGAAGACCTAAGCTTGACTTCTTGGATTATACCACCCACTGTAGTGCCACTCCTGCGCTGTCTTGCCAGTTGTGTGCTGTTAGCTACCTTTGGTGCATATACATCTGTTGAATCGTCCTTAGCTGAGGGATCACCGTAAGGCCCCTATCCTTTCCTTTCCGCTCTACTCTTGCCGTTCAAGGAACGTGCTGCACCATTCTCCTTTGGTTGTGCTGTCTTGCCGACCATTCATTCATATCAACTTCGACTTGCTCTCTTCACTGCCCTCTGCATCCTTTGGGCTACTCTACTACGCCTCGTTATCGAGCTAGTACAAGATCGAGCACGTGACTTCGACATATCCCGGTGATCGTTGGGTCGTCCCGATAGCCTTGTCCGCAGTACCAGAAGGAACGTCCGGTGGAACGTTACAACGTGGAACCCTGTAGACAATCGCTACGACGCAGTACGGCCCGCAGGAAGAAACTACAACTGCGACATCGACTCCAGGAACCTACCTACACGCGAAGAGTGGGGACGTATCGACGGGCAACCAGAACAAGAACCTAGCACCTCTGAACCAAGAACCCCCGCACCATCCGAAACCAGTGGGGACGACGAAGAAACCGACAACGACGAAGAGTCCGAAGTGGGAGAAATAATACAAACAGCTGAGTCCCTACGCATCAACGAACCTGAAAATATCGAAATCCACCCACCTGCAGACATGGCAACCGCAACAATCATTCAAGAAGACCTAGCCCTTGAAGAGGCCAGACGAATCACCGAAGAGGCCGAATCCTACCTGCGTCCCATCAACCCAACTACAGGGCACCGCATGACCGCAGACGACGCAGCCATTTTTAGAGCAGTAGGACCAGACGTCCCCGACCCACCACCGGGCGCAGGAGGACCCCCGGCACCCAGAAGACCCGGAGGCCCCTTCGGTCAAGGACCACCCAGAGGTGGAAGACCGCCGCATGGAGGAAGGCAACCTCAGTTCGGAGGAGGAGGTGGAGGAGACCCCTTCGGTGGAGGACCGCCGCCCCCACCGCCGCCAGCAGCAGGACCAGCACCAGGGGCACCACACGGGTCAGACAAATTAGTGGGAGAAACCCCGACCATATTTGACGGAAATCGAGATGAGTACGAATCGTTCCTCACGCAATGGCACATATACTGGGGACAAAATTCAGAAGCGCCAATCATGACCAACGTCTATCGATGATGCCTACTCTTCCTAGGATTCATCAAAGGCCCACGAGTATCCAACTGGACGCTCGGATTTCTCCAGTGGCTCAACAACGAGCTACACCAGGGACGAAGCCGATATGACCCATTCCTATGGGACACCCTGACGGCAGGATTCTCGGACCGTTTCTCAAATGTACTCGAGCAGGAGCAGGCGCAAGCAACGCTGGCTAAAGGGTTTAAAATGGTTGGCGACGATATTGACTCGTACGTCACCAATTTCGAACAATTGGCGCGGAAGGCTGACTATCGCCTCAACGACCGCCAAACACTGGACCAATTCACGGCGGGCCTCCCGAGAGCCCTATTCACCAAAATCTACGAGCTGGACGACCCACAAACCTTCAACGAGTGGAAGGAAGCAGCACTACGCAGGCAAAAGCAATATATCCACCTACGCGCGCGCCTAGGGCTCACCACCACGCCCCGCAACACCCCAACACCACGACCTCAGCAAAACCGAGGATACGCCCCGCAATGGGCACCACCCAGGTTTCCACCACCACGCTATGACCCGAACGCCATGGACACATCAGCAGATAGAACACGCGGACGCCTCGCGGAAGTAGGCGACCCAAACTGCGGGAACCCACGACCACCGTTTCCCCCGAGGGGCGGACCAGGACAAAACCGAGGAAGCGGACAACGCCGGGACATGCGGAAAGTCATTTGCTATAATTGCAATAACCTGGGCCACTTCTCACGAGATTGCACACGTCCCAGAAAGCCCAGGCAACAATTCCAACCACACGCCAGTACGAGTCGCAGCGCAGAAACCAACTACTACCAAGAACCCGCGACCGCACGACGCACGGAAACCACGGCCGAAGAACAGGCTAAGGGATGGATGGAGACACTAAGGGGAGCTAGTGACGAAGTCAAAGATCTTGTATTTAAAGACCTCTGGACCCAAGAGGGTTTTCAGGACGCCTGAACCCATCGGCCTGGGTGAGGGCAGTTAATTGTAACTCTGTAATCATGACTCGCTATCGTTCTCTTAGAATCCCAGTCTCGATTCGCACCAGTTACTCCATGGCCGACATAAAAGGGCTCGTAGACTCCGGAGCCACCGATAACTTCATAAGACCCGCATTCGCTAAACGAATGGGCCTCAGGCTACAAACCCTTGAGAAACCCAAAAAGATCTGGAACATAGACAATACGGAAAACAAAGCTGGGTCTATCACACACTTCATCGATCTAGATGTCCAAACCAATAACGTCTCCAAAACTATGAGGTTCCTCGTCACCGACATAGGCAACGAAGACCTCGTCCTCGGATATCCCTGGCTAGCAACATACGAACCGACAATCAGCTGGGCACACGCCACCATACATGAAGGCGCCCTTCCAGTAGTACTTCGGTCAATCAACCCCGCAGAACAGCAAACCACGATTGCCGGTGCAATGACCCAAGAGGAGGCAGAAAATGTAGTTCGAGAACTCGAAGAAGAGTGTCAGATACGTACCACAGCCACCGAACTTGCCATCGCCGCTAACCAAAACACTGTCGTGACCGCTCTCCCTGAACCGTATCAACGATTCGCAAAGATCTTCAGCGAAGAAGCCTCACACCGTTTCCCACCTTCACGACCATGGGACCACGCAATCGACTTCAAACCCGGCACACCCCCCAGCATCGACTGTAAAGTATACCCGATGTCACAAGACGAAGACGGACAACTACGCGAATGGTTAGATGAACAACTCAAACTAGGGTACATCCGCCCATCGAAATCCCCTTATGCGTCGTCGTTTTTCTTCATCAAAAAAAAGGACGGCAAGTTAAGACCCGTACAGGACTACCGAAGAATCAATGCCTGCACCGTGTGTAACCAATATCCACTACCCCTCATGTCAGAACTCATCAACGACCTGGGGAACGGACACATATTCATGAAACTTGATGTCCGCTGGGGATACAACAACATACGCATCAAAAAAGGCGATGAATACAAAGCGGCGTTTAAGACGAAATACGGCCTCTTCGAACCCCTCGTCATGTACTTTGGACTTACAAACTCACTGGCAACATTCCAAAACATGATGAACGACATCCTAGGTGACACAATCCGAGTCTTTGCAGCCAGGGGAACGATCATATGAGTATACATGGACGACATTGGCATCGCTACCCTCGAACACGCAGGACTTCAAGCGCATATAGATGCCGTCTGCGCCGTACTCCAAGTAGCACTCGACCACGACTTATACTTCAAACCGTCCAAATGCACATTCCACCAACCGCGAATGGATTACCTGGGGGTAATTCTTGAAAAGGGGGTGACTCGCATGGACCCCATAAAAATTGCTGGCATACGCGACTGGCCCACACCCACGAAAGTACGTGACGTACACTCCTTCTTGGGCTTCTGCAACTTTTACCGCCTCTTCATTCGCGGTTTCGCCTCATACGCACGAGCCCTCAACAAACTCACACGCAAAGACGCAGAGTGGACGTGGGGTAAAGACGAAGAAACGGCCTTCCAAACCCTCAAACGCCTAGTCACAAGCGAACCGGTACTCGCACATCCCACGCTGACAGACCAATTCGAACTCGAAGTAGACGCATCGGGATACGCAGTAGGCGCAGTACTTCTACAGAAGAAGCAAGACGGGAAAAGACACCCCCTCGGCTACTTCTCGGCCACACTAAACGAAGCAGAACGCAACTATGACATCTATGACTTGGAACTCCTGGCGATCGTCAAAGCACTGCGACACTGGAGACCGTTCCTAGCAGGCTCACCACACAAAATCAAAATCTTCTCCGACCACCTTAACCTCACACACTGGAAGACACCGCAGAAGATAAGTCGCCGAGTAGCCCGAGAAGTCCTAGAGCTCATGGAATACGATTTTGAGATCCACCACATCAAGGGGACCAACAACGGACGTGCAGACGCCCTATCGCGAAGACCCGACTACGACCGAGGGGAAAGGGACAACGAAGGAGTCGTCGTCTTACCTGAGAAGGTATTCGTACGAACCATCACCACGCAATCACCGGAAGACCACGCACAAGATGAAGACACCCTGCGGCCCTGGGTAGACCCACACAAGCTCAAGAAAGTTGACGGAATCTGGTACCACCAAGGCGCAAGAGTAGTCACCGGAGGACCAAAAGAAATCCGCATCGTCATCGCCAACCACCACAACCCCCCAGTATACGGCCACCCAGGAATCAAGCGAACGGCGAGGATCGTTGAGCGAAGTCACTGGTGGCCGAACATGCTGAAACAAATAACGGAGTACGTCCAAGGCTGTGCGGAATGTCAACGCCACAAGGTTAACAACCGCCCGACGCGAGCCCCACTAGTGCCCATCACGCCGACACCCGACGCTAAGCCATTCGAAGTCATCGCCCTTGACTTCATCACTAAACTGCCGGAATCACAGGGATACGACTCGATCCTCACCGTAACTGACCACGACTGCACCAAAGCATCGGTGTTCATCCCCTGCAACGAGGAAATATCCGCGGAAGAAACCGCTGCACTGTATGTCACTCATGTGTTTCGGAGATTCGGATTACCGGCAAAAATTATCAGCGACCGAGACCCGAGATTCGCATCAAAGTTCACACGCGAATTATGCCGAATCCTCGGCATCTACCAGAACATCTCCACGGCATATCACCCCCGGACCGACGGACAATCGGAGAGAACCAATCAATGGCTGGAACAATATCTACGGTTCTGGACCAACGAACGCCAAGACAATTGGGCGCGATTCCTGCCAATGGCGGAATTCGCGCATAACAATTGGCCGCATGAGGCGACAAGGAAGTCCCCTTTCTCACTCTTGATGGGATACGACCCACGCGCTGACTGGATCGATAAGCCATCCCCCATCCCACAGGTGCTCACGAGACTTCAACAATTCCGAGAAGCACGGAAAGAGGCCCAGAACCTTATCAAAAAGGCACAATCGCTATGGGTCAAACATCGGAATACACCCAAGTACCAAGTAGGGGATCAAGTATGGCTAGAAGGACGACACCTACGAACCAATCAACCTACTGCCAAGCTAGCGGCACGACGGCACGGCCCATTCAAAATCACGCGCGTCCTATCGCCGGTCAATTATCAACTGGAACTCCCCACGCAGTGGAGCATCCACCCCGTATTTCACATCGACTTACTCACGCCTTATCGCGAGACACCCCTACATGGGGAAAACTTCCAACGCCCGCCACCGGATCTAGTGAATGGGGAAGAGGAATACGAAGTGGAGCGCATTCTAGACTCCAGACGATTCGGCCGGAGCAAGAAGTTACAATACCTCGTGAAATGGAAGGGATACCCGGACTCGGAGAACCAGTGGGTCAACCAAAGTGACGTATTTGCCGACGAAGCCGTAGCGGAGTACAAGCGGAGTTCAAGAACTGCCAGAATACATATAAGCCAAGCAGACGACGCTAAGTTCCCCCCATCCTATCACACTGGACAACTCACTCAATCCGAAATGTCTCTTCCCGCTTCCTCCTCTTCCCCCAATCTCGCTTCCCGTCTCGTCGACGGCCTCACCCACGAAGAGTTGCGCGAAGCCCTCAACAACGTCCAGACCGTCGTCGACCTCGAAGAACCCGACGAACCCGTCGCCCACTGGCTCACCAACTCCCAGGGGGAACGTCTCAACACAGCGCCCTACACTGAAGCCGAAATTACTCGGCTTCGTACAGCTGTCGGACTCTTTGCGAGTCCCCCACTTCGATCTGAACCCGTACGGGTCGAAGTCAGGCAAGAAGAAGACGCCCGCGACGCTGAGGTGGCAGGAGTGGATGAGGGATCGAGATTGGAGGGAGCCCGCGGAGGATTGGGGGCGCCGACAGCTGGCAATAGCCGCGGCACGGAGGGCCATCATCTACCACAGACGCCGACAACACACCGAGACGCTGAAAGAGCGGTGTACGAGGCGGTCGAGGGAAGTTTGAAGGAATGGTACCCAGTTGAGCAGCCATACCTCATCACAGCTACCGACTCTGACGACCCCCGCGAAACCCCCTACGCGTGCGACTCCACGGGCCGCCCCATATACCGTGGGGGCGTGGTCGTCGACACCCACAACAGCACCGCACCAGCCGTCCGCCTCCGATATCTGGGAGGAACGTCGCGAGTCGCACCGCACGGCTTCAAACACAACCGGGGGGATGACTTCGTCCACTACCCCATCACCGACCCCCAGGGGGTGACCCGCCAAGCCACCTACGTTCAAGTCATAGGCGGGCCAGACCCCCTCGTCCTCGGACTCGTAGACGACAGCGACAAGGTATACAGTCGCCCCTTGTACGCCGAACCCCACGTCCGCGAGAACGGCAAGCCCCACTACGCCCCAGAAGACCTATTCGCCCTCGTCGGAGGGCACAGCAACCAACATCGGGTGGACCGTGCCATGAACGAGCTGAAGGACGTAGGGGTCAAAGCTGAGTTGACTCGATTCCGCGCCTATCGACACGAGGCTGAGAGAATGGAGCAGCGGCTCCACACCCTGGCTCAAGCGTTGGGGGGCGTTCAGTCGGAGTTGGCTCGGTGCAAGTTCCGGCTGGAGATGGCGAACATACTCGATCGAATCACGGAGAGACAGGAGGCGTGGGTTGGAGGGATAGGCCCCACTCGGCGCCGTGGGCGTCGCAGCTGAAAAGGGGGTGATGTCACGGTACGCGGGAAACGGACTCTTACTATACGGATATGACCCCTTAGTAAGTAGTAATGTGTCATGGACTTAACGCATCAGTCGGCGGTCGTAGTATCACATGCTAAATACTATGACTCATTCCTAGTAGTAGTTGTAATAGGGTTCGAGCTACTTACGCTACTCGTCGTCTCGACTTTCAAGAGGAGCTTTAAAGCGCCCTCTCATATGTATAAATAGTGGCTCGATAAGACCAAGATAAGCCATCTTGGTCTTCTTCAATTCACCACTTCTACTTGTCTCCTTACGCGTGTTTCGCTTGTCTCTCTTGAGCAAGTCGTCTTCATCGACTACAGGATTACCTAGTGGCACGACTTGCCCTAGTGTGCAATCAGATCACGTGCCCGTAAGCGCCGTGTATCTCGTAACCAGGTCACGTGACCTCAAAGAGATATTCTGCTAAGTCGTGAACGCCCTTTCGTGTCCAAGTCGGACTAACGCCAGTGGTGGCGTTACAAATACCTACACATCTTTTGTAATTTCCAAGTCGACAACTGGGTAGAACTAATACCCTTCAAGGAATTCGCTCACAATGCAAGACAACACAGCGCCACAGGAAAATCACCCTTCGAGATCTGGTACGGCTACAAACCAGAATTCATTCCACCAGTCAACTTTGCGTCCAAAATACCCACAGTAGAAGAACGCCTTCATTCCCTAGAACAAATTCGCATTGAAGTATCTGCTGCACTAAAGGTAGCAGCCGAAGTCATGAAAAATACCCATGTATCCACAGCCACCTACGTACCCCAACCGGGCGACCAAGTTTGGTTAGAAGGAACCAATATCCACACCACGCACCCCAAGGCCAAACTAGCCCCTAGACGACATGGACCATTCAAAGTCATATCCGCGTGGGGAGTTAATTGTAAACTCCAGTTGCCCAAAGCTTGGAAGATCCATCCAGTGTTCCATATATCCCTTGTATCCCCCTACAACGAAACCACAGCCCATGGACCCAATTTCACCAGACCACCCCCAGAAATAGTCCAAGGAGAGGACGAGCACTATGAAGTAGAAACGGTCCTCCAATCAAGGCTCTCTCCGAACAAGAGAGGCATACAATACCTAGTGAAGTGGAAAGGATACCCTTCTTCAGAAAACTCCTGGCTCCCAGCCTCACAAATGAAACACGCCCAGGACCTTGTTCGACAATTTCACCACAAAAATCCACGAGCACCCAAACTCAGAACCTTGATGGTTGCTGAACGGCGCAGCAACCCCTTAAAGAGGGGATACTGTCACGAACCTGTAAACTTGGGTCGTGACTCGAGCGTCTAAGACCGGTCCGCGTTGGTCCGGTCTTATGTAATCAATTTCCTAAAGGGGAAATCCGAAGTCGGAGTTCCAAATTCGTACTCCAACGGTCACGTGATTATCCCATGTTTATCAAGTCACCTGACGACTAAAAGTCGTACCACTCTTTGGATTAATCCTATTGGACTGCGGAGCAGTCACACCACTATGGCACAATCTTGCGCAATTGACTGCGGAGCAGTCGTACGATACCTACGATTATTCTGATTGGTTGATATACTTAGAACCCTTCCAGAACCTTCCATTGCGCAGCACCTGTGGGAAGTAGTAAGCCTCCCCTAAAGTACGCACAGACCATGTACCCAGGTATATAAGCTAGAGCAATAGAACGGACAGTCCCTCAGACTGTCCACTTGTGACTCCCACCTGGATAACTCCCTTGTGCCTTTCTTCGCTATAACCATAGCTTGGATTCGCGATTTCCTTGTTATCCTCGTACTAGCCAAGTTGTACCAAGTTTTCCCTGACTTCTTCCTCGTCCCTCGCGCTCCTCGTCAGCCAAGTGTCCTGCACGAGCACTCTGAGTGAGTGTTCATCACAGTTGGGGACATAATACAGACAGCTGAGTCCCTACGCATAAACGAACCAGAGAACATCGAAGTACACCCCCCTGCAGAGATGGCCACCGCAACAATTACCCAAGTAGACCCAACAATTGAAGAAGCCCGAAGAATTACAGAAGAAGCAGAGGCCTACCTACGACCCATCAACCCAAATACAGGACATCGAATGACAGCCGATGACGCGGCCATCTTCTGTGCAGTAGGACCAGATGTCCCCAACCCCCCACCAGGAGCAGGAGAGCAAACGCGACCCAGAAGAGCGGGAGGCAACTTCGGCCAGGGACCGCCAGGCGGAGGAAGACCACCATTCGGAGGAGACGGAAGACAACCACAATTCAGAGGCGGAGGAGGAGGAGACCCCTTTGGTGGAGGACCACCCCTGCCTGCCGGAGGACCACCACCTGGAGGACCAGTCCCAGGAATCCCTCATGGATCTGACAAATTAGTGGGAGAAACCCCAAACATCTTCGACGGAAACAGAGATGAGTACGAGTCCTTCCTCAAGCAGTGGCACATATACTGGGGACAAAATTCAGAAGCGCCGATCATGACCAATGTCTACTGGCGATGCCTACTATTCTTAGGCTTCATCAAGGGACCACAAGTGTCGAACTGGACCCTCGGTGTCACGGTACGCGAGGAATGGACTCTTACTATACGGATGTGACCCCTTAGTAAGTAGTAATGCATCATGGACTCAGCACATCAGTCAGCGGTCGTAGTATCACATGTTAGATACTATGACTCATTCCTAGTAGTAGTCGTAATAGGGTTCGAGCTACTTACGCTACTAGTCATCTCGGATTCCAGAGGAGCTTTAAAGTATCCTCTCATGTGTATAAATAGTGGCTCAATAAGACCAAGATAAGCCATCTTGGTCTTCTTCAATCACCACTTCCATTTGCCTCTATCCCGTGTGCTTCACTTGCCTCGTCAAGCAAGTCGTCTTCATTGATCATTCGGATTTCCTAGTGGCACAACTTGTCCTAGTGAACACTTAGATCACATGACGGATAAGCGCTGTGTATCTCGTGACCAGGTCACGTGACTCTTGAAGATATTCCGCTAAGTTGTAAACGCCCTTTCGCAGTCCAAGTCAGACTAACACCAGTGGTGGTGTTACACTCGGTTTCCTCCAATGGCTCAATAATGAACTACATCGGGGAAGAAGCTGATATGATCCCTTCTTGTGGGACACCCTCACAGCGGGGTTCTCAGACCAATTCTCCAATGTACTAGAGCAGGAGCAAGCACAGGCCACGTTGGCAAAGGGATTTAAGATGGTTGGAGACAACATCGATGCGTACGTCACCAACTTTGAGCAGTTGGCACAGAAAGCTGATTACCGACTCAACGACCGCCAAACGTTGGACCGATTCACAGCGGGCCTTCCGAGGGCCCTATTTACAAAAATATATGAACTGGACAACCCTCAAACCTTCAATGGATGGAAGGAAGCGGCACTGCGACGACAAAAACAATACATCCATTTACGCGCCCACCTAGGACTTAATGCAACACCCCGCAGCGCACCACCACCATGACCACAGCAAAACCACGGATACGCCCCGCAATGGGCGCCACCCAGGTTCCCACTACCGCGCTATGATCCAAACGCCATGGATACATCAGCAGACAGAACCCGCGCACAACTCGCGGAAGTGGGAGATCCAAACCGTAGCGGCTATCAGAGACCACCACTTCCACCAAGAGGAGGACCAGGACAGAGTCGGGGAGGCGGGCCATGCCGAGACATGAGGGAAGTCATTTGTTACAATTGTAACAACCCCGGCCACTTCTCACGAGAGTGCACACGCCCTAGAAAGCCAAGGCAACAGTTCCAGCCACGTGCAAGCACAAGTCGCAGCACAGAAACCGACTATTACAGTCAAGAAATGACAACAGCACGCCGTGCAGAAACCACACCTGAAGGACAAGCCAGGGAGTGGATGGAGACGCTTAGAGGGGCTAGCGACGAGGTAAAAGACCTTGTATTCAAGGATCTCTGGACCCAAGAGGGTTTTCAGGACGCCTGAACCCATTGGCCTGGGTGAGGGCAGTCAATTGTAATTCTGTAATCATGACTCGCTACTGTTCGCTCTGAATTCCAGTATCAATTCATACAAATTACTCCATGGCCGATATCAAGGGGCTTGTCGACTCCGGAGCCACCAACAACTTTATAAGACCCGCGTTTGCTAAATGCATGGGCCTCGGGCTACAGACCCTTGAGAAACCAAAAAAAATCTGGAACATAGACAACACTGAAAACAAAGCTGGGTCCATTACACACTTCATCGACCTGGACGTCCAAACCAATAATATCTCTAAAACTATGAGGTTCCTCGTTACTGACATAGGAAATGAAGATCTTGTCCTTGGATACCCCTGGCTAGCAACCTACGAACCAACCATCAGCTGGGCGCATGCCACCATTCACGAAGGAGCCCTCCCAATAGTACTTCGATCAATCAACCCTACGGAAACACAAACCACCATTGCCAGCGCGATAACCCAAAACGAAGCCGAAGAGATTGTCCAAGAACTTGAGGAGGAATGCCAGATACGTACCACAGCCACCGAACTAGCCATTGCAGCTAATCAAAACACCGTCATAACAGCCCTCCCCGAACCGTACCAACGCTTCGCGAAAATCTTCAGTGAAGAAGCATCCCACCGATTCCCGCCATCATGACCCTGGGATCACGCGATTGATTTCAAACCCGGCACACCCCCCAGCATCGACTGTAAAATCTACCCGATGTCACAAGACGAAGACGGACAACTACGTGAATGGCTAGACAAACAACTCAAGTTAGGCTACATCCGGCCCTCAAAGTCACCCTACGCCTCGTCATTCTTCTTTATCAAGAAAAAGGACGGAAAGCTGAGACCAGTACAAGACTACCGATGGATCAACGCCTGCATAGTGCGCAACCAATACCCACTACCTCTCATGTCGGAACTCATCAACGACCTCGGAGGTGGGCACATATTCACCAAACTCGATGTCCGCTGGGGATACAACAACGTACGAATCAAGGTGGGCGACGAGTACAAAGCCGCGTTTAAAACGAAATACAGATTATTCGAACCCCTCGTCATGTACTTTGGACTCACGAATTCACCGGCAACGTTCCAGAATATGATGAACGACATTTTGGGCGACACGATCCGTGCCTTCGCAGCAATGGGCACAATCATCCGCATCTACATGGACGACATTGGCATCACAACACTTGAACACGCAGGACTTCAGGCACACATAGACGCAGTATGCGCAGTACTCCAAGTCGCAATGGACCACGACCTCTACTTCAAACCGTCCAAATGCACCTTCCACCAACCACGAATGGATTACCTGGGGGTAATCCTTGAAAAGGGGGTAACTCGCATGGACCCTGTAAAAATCACAGGCATACGCGACTGGCCCACACCAATGAAGGTACGCGATGTACGCTCCTTTCTGGGCTTCTTCAATTTTTACCACCTCTTCATTCGCGGTTTCGCCACGTACGCACGAGCCCTCAACAAACTCACATGCAAAGACGTGGAATGGACATGGGGCAGAGACGAAGAAACCGCCTTCCAAAACCTCAAACGCCTAGTCACCAGCGAACCGGTACTCGCACATCCCACACTGACAGATCAATTCGAACTCGAAGTAGACGCATCCGGATACGCAGTAGGCGCAGTGCTTCTACAAAAGAAACAAGATGGGAAACGACACCCCATCGGATATTTCTCGGCCACCCTGAATGAAGCTGAACGCAACTACGACATCTACAACTTAGAACTTCTAGCCATCGTCAAAGCACTGCGACACTGGAGACCATTCCTGGCAGGATCCCCACACAAAATCAAAATCTTCTCAGACCACCTAAACCTCACGCACTGGAAATCCCCACAAAAGATAAGTTGCTGCGTAGCTCGAGAAGTACTAGAACTTATGGAATACGACTTCGAGATCCACCACATCAAAGGAACCAACAACGGCCGTGCAGACGCCTTATCATGGAGACCCGACTATGACAGGGGAGAGCGAGACAACGAAGGGGTTATTGTCCTACCAGAAGCCGTATTCGCGCGAAGCCTCACCACTCAACACCCGGAAGTCCATGATCAAGACGAGAGTATCATACGCCCATGGGTAGACCCCCACAAACTCAAAAAAGTCGATGGAGTCTGGTACCACCAAGGCGCACGAGTCATCACCGGAGGACCAAAGGAAGTCCGCACTATCATCGCCAACCATCACGACCCCCCAGTCTACGGCCACCCCGGAATCAAACGAACGGCGAGAATCATCAAACGAAGTCACTGGTGGCCAAGTATGTTGAAACAAGTAACAGAATACGTCCAAGGATGTGCAGAGTGCCAACGCCACAAAGTCAACAACTGCCCGACGAAAGCACCACTGGTACCAATCACGCTGAAAACCGATGCTAAGTGTAACGCCACCACTGGCGTTAGTCCGACTTGGACACGAAAGGGCGTTCACGACTTAGCAGAATGTTCCTTCAAGGTCACGTGACCTGATCACGGGGTACACGGCGCTTTTCTGGCACGTGATCCGAACGTACACTAGGGCAAGTCGTGCCACTAGGTAATCCGACAATCGATGAAGACGACTTGCTCGGAGCGAGACAAGCGAAGCACGCGTTTAAGAGATGAGAAAGAGTGGTGAATTGAAGAAGACCAAGATGGCGTATCTTGGTCTCATCGAGCCACTATTTATACATGTATGAGGTAGCTTTAAAGCTCCTCCTGAACCCGTGCGACTAGTAGCGTAAGTAGCTCGAACCCTACTACAGCTGTCCTAGGAATGAGTCATGCCTTACTGGCATGTGATTCTACTGTCCCTGCTGACTGATGCGACTGTCCATGACACATTACTGCTTACTAACGAGGTCATCACCGTAAGTAAGAGTCCTTTTCCTCCGTACCGTGACATCACCCCCTTTTCAGCCGCGACGACCACGGCGCCGAGTGGGGCCTATCCCTCCAACCCACGCCTCCTGCCTCTCCGTGATTCGATCCAGCGTGTTGGCCATTTCCAGCCGGAACTTACAACGGGCTAGTTCCGACTGGACCCCTCCGAGCGCCTGAGCTAGCGCGTGGAGTCGCTGCTCCATCCTTTCAGCCTCGTGTCGGTAGGCACGGAACCTGGTTAACTCAGCTTTAAGCCC